>CM070033.1:95734933-95753678 GCA_036250615.1 Ptychadena robeensis
AGAAAGGGTCCCTTTTTTAAAATTCGCCTCCCATTGAAGTCAATGGCGGGTTCGCCGGTTTTCCGGGTTCACGAACTTTTGCGCTGGTTCGCGTTCGCCGTTCGTGAACGGCAAAATCCGATTTGCGCCATCACTAATTATTAATGGACATAATTCAGTATTGACAGGTGTATCAATGATTACTGTTACGGTTACTTAAGTGTTTATCCATGCTAACCACAACTGCACAGATTATATTCTCCCAGTGGGAAGAGAGGGGCAACGGATCACAGACACGTATCTGTTGCGCTTCTCTTCCCGCCGGGAGAAAATTTGTGCAGTTGTAGTAAGCTTGGATACCAAAAAATCTGTGATGGTAAGCATGGATAACCACCAAACTCTGTATCTTCAAGCTCTATATTTTCCCCTTGCCTGATGTGTCAGACATTTGTATTTAGGGGGTTGCTTTCTTGTTGTACAATCAAGATCTGTTTCAAGATCCCTTATATATGCTCACCTATTCAATAAATAACACTTCACCTGTTCATCAGTGTATGATGCCAAACCTGGTAATTCATCCTTCTATACCTTTATATTTTATTTTTGGTGCAGGCATCAGTTGGCCAAGCCCTTTTACGTATAGCGTTAACTAAGTCTGAAGTAAGTAAAATTTCTTAAAATGGCAGGACCCAGCACCAATGATGTTCTCTGAAGACCCAACACCTGTAAAAAGCATGGGATGATGAAAACAACAGCAGATCTATCGGTTTAAATAGCCTTAGCTGTAGTATAGAAATTTGGCTTAAGAACAAAATGACAGGGTCCAGGAATATCCAATTAAACAATTTCAAAATGTAGGCCTTTACCTAGTATGTTGCATTCACTATGTTGCTTAACCTTAATTTCCATCATCATCCTGATAATTGTTCAATTTGTCATAGTTATAAAAATGAACAAATCACATAAATGCATTGGAGAAAGATAACCTTTGGAGTGTCCGCTAAAATATCCACCAGTTTTAATATAGTTACTGTGAAAAAGTACACATCAATAAAATATATGTCCCTTTGTCAACAGCTTTTTTTGGTCTGTGTTTCTCATTAGATACTATTTCAAACAAAT
Source organism: Ptychadena robeensis (assembly GCA_036250615.1). Taxonomy (NCBI): domain Eukaryota; kingdom Metazoa; phylum Chordata; class Amphibia; order Anura; family Ptychadenidae; genus Ptychadena; species Ptychadena robeensis. Next base: position 95,736,035 of record CM070033.1, read on the forward strand.
GAAAAATAAAATTATACTATATGCACATTCCATCTCTTGTTCAAAGGTAGGGTTTAATATTTAAGATGTACTATTTCTGATCAAAAGGTAAACGTTAACTTTACTAACAATTTTTCTTCAAGTGTTTAATACAGGTAGAAATTAAATAAAATCAATAATGTTTACAATTAGCAGTATGGACGGGGGGGGGGGGGGGGCAATCATAGTGACCATATCTGCATATCTAGTCTACAGTTCAACCCCAAAATGTGGTACTTTATATGCAAATTGCCCCAAATCCCAACCCTTTAATTAACATTTGATTTTCAAAGTTTAGTTAATAAGTGTAGTAAGATATCCTACATATTAGGAATATTGGAGCATTGAAGCTGAGTCACGCCTATCCGCTGAAAGTGTTGTGCTTTTGTTATGTACATATGTCCATTAATGTATGCTTATTTTAACATCTTTGTTTCCATGTGTTAAAATTATAGGTCTAAGCAGAGTTTGCTAGGAAAGTTGCTAATGTGAATGTGTTATATAAGTGCACATAAGCAGACAAAAACACACATGAAATTGCACTACAACACAGGGGTGTGAATTGGGCATAGGATATAGTGTTTTTCTGCTTTTCAAGAGTTTACAGGCACTACTTAGAATACATAAAAATGTTTAAGTGTGAATCAGGCCTACATGATTTTTCTATGGCCGGACACAAGGAAGATTGGACTTTACTGAAACACTCATCAATGTTTGTACACAAGTTTCCAAGAACATATAACAGGAGAACTTGACCCTAATCTCATACACTTAATGCCCCCACACACGTTACGAGTGGGGACCAACAGATGAGCTGTGGAGAGCAGCATTATGACGTCATCATGCTGCCCTCCATCGCTCAGAGTATCGGCGTGCACCCTTTGTGTGTCGGCTGTTAGTTTGAATGGGGACGCCGGCCCCCATTCACACTAATGGCATAGGCCAGAGATTTATGGACATATCCGTTCTCTAGGCGACAGGGATCTGTCATATACCAACTCTTATACATGATCCATGGCAGATTTTGCCGCAGCCCAATGGCCGCGAGCACTCAAGCAAAATTGGCCACGACTTGTTATGTGTGTGGGGACCCTAAGGCAACATTCACATAGGCCTTTTAAGGGAGGCTGAAAGTATGCAGCTGCCATAAAACAGATATGTGCAGCATTTGGGAAGTGCTTGTCAAGTATTGCCAAATACCCCCATGTTAACTTTATGTGCAAACCGCTGCTTTCGGGTGTTAGGACACTGTAAACAGGATGTTTACAGATAACCCTAAAGGCCCCCATACACGTGTCGGATTCCCACCGGATTCCGGCACGATCGATTCCGGGCGCGTGCACGCGAAACGAACGTGCCGGAATCGCATGCAGCCCACCTTGTCCAATCGATCAGGTCCGATCGTTCAGGGGCCCAGAATCGGATCCGACAGAGAACCAACATGTTGGTTCCATCAGATTGATTCTGCCCAGATCAGGGGGAATTGCCATCTGTGAGGTGGACAATCGTCCCGGAATCCGTTGGACAAGGTGGTATGCAGCAATGGATTCTCTTAATTGGCCGATTGATCACACCTGCGATTCCCGGCAGAATCGCCGGAATCGATCGGGTGAGTGATCAATTGGCCATGGAATCCGACACGTGTATGACTAGCTTAAGAATGAGCCCTTAATGTTGAAATTGAATTTGATTGAATTTTGCTCTTCCATCCCAGGGTGTTATTGAAATGTTTGTTATGCAGTACTTGAGGGCAATAGGTTTTAGAACAGTAATAATTAAGAGAGTTCATCGGTTTTCAAAAAAGGTGTAGGGTGTACAGGGATGACACCTAGATGTAAGCCAGTGTCAGATCAGGGAGTATGTTTGGAATCGAAGTGCAAGTCATGGTAAGGCATTGCAGACTCGTTAGAAAGGTTAAAGACACAGTCACGGAAGTCTGTGCATAATCAAAACTAATTTAATATGCAACAGAGAATTTTGTGGGAAACAGAAAAGAAGGACATGAGAAGCACAACCTAGTGCACAAAGTTAAGTTCTGTTAATGGTAAAGAAATAGATACAATAATTCATTTACAATAATGGAGGAACAAAGCAGGCTTAGCAAGGGGTAGTGTAGGATATGATTTACTGTGCATGTACAGCCATGTGGATACCATGTGGTTAGAAGGACTCCCCATGTTGATAAAGGTTTGTTGCCAAAGATGCATCCTATTAACCTTACTGAACACTGAGTGTGACTCAGTAACCAAGAAGCGACCTCACTGCTGGTATCCTTACAGCACCAGTAACCAGGAAGTTATACCATCTATAAGCAGGATGTGACATCATCCTAGTATCCACATGACAAATCCCATCCCACAAGAAAATCCTACCCTTGTAGGAGAATACTACTCCTTGCTAAGCCTTCAATGCATCTCTATCTTGTACCATTATTGTGAGTGAATTACCGTATATACTCGTGTATAAGCTAAGTTTTTCAGCCACAAAAAATGGGCAGAAAATGCTCCCCTCGGCTTATACTCGAGTCAGCCAGGGTCCACTCACCTCAGGTGAATATACATGCTGAATGCTTCAGGCAGGCAGCTTCCCTCTATCTTCCCTCTATCTTCTCTCAGCTCCTGTGAGCTCCGTATTTCCAACTGACAGCTGATCCATGTAAACAAACTCCACACTGCCACCTGGTGGCCTGGTTACTAGTACACATACAACACTCCATAGCCTTTGATTAAAAAATAAGAATTGCCTTGTAAAACCCATCCTTTAATAATAATAATCCTGTGTTCTCTTAAATGTATTGAGGTTGGGGCACTAAGATTAATCCTGTTTGATTAATTTCTAGGGACAATGGTGCTTTCTCTATATTTTTCTCATTTAGAAAACTCCACTTTCTGACTTTACATTTCCCACCCTCGGCTTATACTCCAGTCAATACGTTTTTCTAGTTTTTGTAGATAAAATTAGGTACCTCGGCTGATACTCATGTCGGCTTATGCTCGAGTATATATGGTTTTATCCTTTTCTTTACCATTTACAGAACTTGACTATCTTGCACTAAGTTGCGCATCTTGTGTTTTTGTTCCTAAAAGAAAAAATAGACAATCCCCTGTTTAAGTTAAAGCAGATCTAAACTCTAACATTAAGCTTAAAGATGTATATACTGATATACCCAGGGCTTTTTTTCTCAGGGAAAAGGAACTCATCACCCCCCCCCCCCCCCCCCCCCCAGGCAACAGAGAGAGCTACTCACTCTGGCACCTGCTCGCTGCTCACCGGTCCTGTGCAGATTCCAGGTCCAGCGCGAGATCTGTTGTGGGAGTTCTGCTGCAGGGCTGCTTTTAAGTGAGCTCCTCAGATGAGTACCAGGAGATGGTGTTTGGTACTCACCCCATATGTAGGGTGGTCTCCCTCCACCACAGGTCACCAGCTGGCTTTGGATCGAGTAGTCAGATTTTACTCTTAGGCCCGTTTAACTCCACATCCGCTATTGGATCCACTGGCTTCCGTCAAGCCTCCACCAGCCCCTGGACCAGGGCTCTGACGGGCTGTGGCGCACATAGACTTTACCTGCTCGGCGGATGCAGATGTTAAATGTACTCCACTATGTTCAGCCCTGCACACAGGAATTTTAGTGGACATGCCTTACATATGCCTACTCCCTGAATTTCAACCCCCAGATGCTGCAACACCTTTTTTTGGATTAGTAATTTACAATGTGACATCACTATCTGCAACCTTTCATAGCTATTAATGTTTCCCTACGGTTAACCAAGTGACAGAAATTGTATGCATTTAACAATTAAAACTGTAGGAAGAATTGTCCTCAGGGACCTGAAAATTTGCATGGATGTAGTCTCAGGGGCTAACTGGTAAACCCCAAAATGTTAAGGTTCTGCCATGCAGGGGTTCAAAGATCTATGTGTTCAAAATAGGATAAGCAGAGTAGTGCTTTATGCTCATAGGGAAGCAATATCTGATAGCTGTATTTTAGCTGAAATGTAACATATAGGTGTTGTAGCTAGAGGGGTGAAACTCGGGGTATAAGTAGAAGCAGGGGAGCATTACTGACCCTGAAAGTTTCATGATTATAAATGGTTTTCTTGCTATGAATGTGTAAAGTTAGAGCACCACACAGATTTATTCAGCTTAGTTTCTACAGCAGAGCTGGAAAGGGGAGGGTGTGTCCTGTCCTGTGTTTTGATTGGCTGGGGATGATGTATCTGCGGGAGGAGCTACAGGAAGCAGTATCTGACGAAGCACAGTATCTGCTGCTGTCACACTCACATCGGGGAGGAGGGGAGGGGGGGGGACAGGGGGATGCAAGTCTCTCCTTTCTGGCTGTGCAGGGAGCACAGGTCAGAATCAGGTGCCAGGCTAAAAATCGGTGGTGGAACGCCGTTACGGTGCGTTCCGCCAGAAAAAAAGCCCTCAGCCATCAGTTACATACCTTATTCTGTGCCCCCAGTCCTGATGTTGGTGTTGATGTATTTTATGTGATATAAAGACTAAAAACAACGCTCACCAATGTCAGGCTTCTATATTCACTACATCTATCACCTATCACTTCACGACATCTCCATCTATCACTTCACGACATCTCCAATGTACTGCCATGGTAGTTGATATCTGGCAAGGTTGGATTCTGTTGTGTACCAAATAATGCAGTACAAAGCTATTCTTTTCTATATATTGTTGCAATATATTATTAGTATTATTACCATGGAAACATATTGTTTATAATTATCATCAAATATTTGGGTTCAGCCTTGTTAAGAAACACAGCCAGTTGAAATAACAGCTATATGAGTGTATATAAAACATGCAAAAGTCTGCTTGCATCCTCTCAAGGAAATTATTGTTTCATGAAAAAAAACTTTATGGTCCCACATTCGAATAAATTCACATCGCACCAGTAGCCATTTTATTTTGTTGTTACTGAGAGATCTGGAGGATAATTTATTTCAGCCTCCTGAAAACGTTCAGTTCTGCTATCTTCTCCTGATGAAGTGCTACATTTAATATAGGATGCTGTAGCGTGTAAGCATCTTCTGTAATAAATCTTTAATATATAGCATTTAGTTCTTAAGTCTGACCAACCAATATGTTTTGGGAACAATGTTGCATTTGGTCTAGAAATATGAAGTCAGAAAACACTCCTCCGAAGTATTGCCAAAGTCATCTGGCAACTACATTTACCATCACGAACAGTGTTGCAGTGTTTGGTAATATTTGTGCATAAAGCCATGTCCTTCATACATAAAGCATTATCTTGATACAGTATATATTAAATGGAGTTTAAGAGTTGGTATATGAAAGCAAAAGCCATTCTGTGATGTCAATTGTGCACCCATAATTGCATTTCTGTTCACAGATAAATGTTTGTTCATTTTATTTATGAACATCTATTTGTTTAGGATTCAATTGGGAGGTTTCTATGCATAAGTAACTTTGCTGAGTTGCTTAGGGTGCTATCTAGTAGAGGATGCACTAAATACTTGCCAGATTTGTTGCCCTTGCCCTTTTACTCTGTCCCATTTTGCCATTAATATGCAGGAAAGTTTGAAGATTCCATACCTGAACATGACCTCATAAGAGTCTGCTAGAGTTTCATATTTAGAATGTCTTGGAACTGCCTTTCTAAATTTTCTAGACTGGCCCTGAAGTTGTGGGGCAGTGCTGCCCTATGTATAATGACATCTTCTAGCTTAAGTCCTCTAAAAGCTGCCCCTAGGCCTAGATAAAAATTCTTTGCACATAATATGCCACATACCACAGTATAGCGATTAACTACCTACAAACATTTGACTTCCTAAACATCTCAAACATAGCAAATAGCTTCTGGAACCCCAATCTATTACAGCGAGGGGGCTGTAACATACCAAATCTCCCGTTATTTACCTTTCAAACACAGCTTCAATGGCATGGCATTATGGGTCAGTGAACATTTGTGAAAGGCATATGTTCTCCTTCTGTAAACATAGATCAGGATAAATTTTGAGATAAGGTCTTGAACACTTTACATATCTTAAAACTCAAAAAAAATACCAAGGTGGTAAAGAACAAAAGTTCATAAGTTAAAAAGGTGAAGTTGATTACCTACCATGGGTGTCCACTGCTGTACTGAGGTGGGAACTCAAGTTGCTTAAAATAATTTTTTATTTGTACTGCATTCTTCCTGCACACAACATCTGCATTGGAAAGACCTTCCACAAACATAAGTGCATGTTTATATCCTTGAAGAAAAATGGTGATATGACGGGCAAATCATTGACAATGGGAGAACCAAGAGTGATCGGCCAGGGTAATCTATGCTATCCTGTTGCATCTTCTCTTGAGAATCAGTCAAGGAAAGTCTTAGGAAGTGTTCTGAGAGATGTGACAGCTGGCCAGACTGAGCGATATTCAATTTATGTTTATTAGCACCTTAAGTTGCATATTTGCTCTGCCACTTACTAGTGATACAGCATTAGATCAACTAAAAGTTTGAAATGTAAAATGTATAGAATACCTACATGAAATAGAGCTTTCTAAAGCACAGTTATGTGCATCACCAGCTTCAGCTTGATTAGACTCTATGGAGTTAAGCTGTCCCTACACTGTCCATTAAGATCTCTCTGTCAGACATCCTTTAGATCTACCAACAACTATGTAGTATAGGGTCCTCTGCGATTGAACACAGGTAGACTTGATGGTTTAGAAAGTCCCTCATATTACATGGTTTTGGTAAAACAAAAGGAGATCTAAAGGAAATCTGACAGTGAAATCTAAAGGTGTATGGGGACCCTTAGTTTGTAAGTTAGATGTACCATTTCGTTATGTTATCTGACATCAATGGGGGTCATAAACAAAGTATAAAATTAATGGTGCTCTAGTGCAGCTGGTGTTATCCTCAGATGACGTTTTCAAAGGACTCACAACTACAAGGCAAGTTAATTATTCTTCATCTAATAGATTTGTCTAAAATAATTTTGTATTCTCTATTCTTTCTAACCGGAGTCCTGGAATTCTGAAAAGACAAATATTCATTACTGGCATGAAACCTATGGTGGTTGCTAGAGCCCACTGCTAACTTATCGGTTATACGGTTATCATCCATAAAACAGGTATTACCAATCCATGTTTAATCAATACATATTAATACAATTTTGATAGACTGGCATAACATTTCATAGATGGTCATTAGATTTTCAAAATCTGATTGACCTGGTATGTCTTATCTATGAAAATCGACCTTTCTAAAGATTCTGCCTAAACTTTAAGAGGCTTTATGTAGAAAGCACAAGATAAACAATGAATCCTTGCATGTTGTGGCACCCTTTACCAGGACACAAATCAATATTTCTCCTGAGGAAGCGGTTTAGAACTGCAAAATGCGTTGAGATTGATGCATAGGGCTTATGCTCAAGTCACTGACATACAGGGCTAATGCCTGAGACTGTGTTAATTACCTATACCTATACTTCTTTTCTACATATTTCTGTTTACTTTAAAGTTGAAAGTAATTCAAATACACAAATTTACATTGCTGTTGAAAGTCCCATCTATGTGTGCCAGGAATCCCATGGGTCCTGGTAAAGGGTCCAAGGATTCATCCTTTATCTCATGTTATCTACATTTTGTTTGAAGGATGTTGGCTATTGACTCTCAGACATTATAGGTATTCCACTGTAACCTATAAGAATTTTTAAATCACACTCAGTAGCCTAAAGGCTGCCATACACCCACAGACGGGTGCCGACAGACGAGCTCCGATGAGCTCTGGAATGCAGCGTGATGATGTCATCACGCTGCATTTCCGGGCTGACTCCATCGGCCGGGCACCCTTTGTGTGCCAGCCATTAGCTTCAATGAAGACGCCGGTCTTCATTGAAGTTAACGGCATCGGCTGGCATCGGCCGGCATTGGCCAGAGAACATCTGACATATCTGTTCTCTGGCCGGCCAAGCTGTGGGGCGACAGGGACCTGTCGCCCCATGTGGGCACACGCTGATAGGCGGCCGATTTTGCCGCCGACCGATGCCGCGAGCGCGCACGCCTGTTGGTCAGCGGCAAAATCGGCCGCTAATCGGCGTGTGTATGCCAGGCTTTAGAATGGTCTATTGTGGGCAAAAGTTCTCAACTGCAGTGTATCCAGATGAATTTCTTGCATTAAAGTGACTGCCAGCAAGAAAATTTGAATCTCATCTATCGTGCGGGCATAAAAGAAGGCAGTAGAGGATTACATTGGTTCATAAAATGTTTTTATACTGTAAAATCAATATTTTTATTAGACTTATAGAATAGAACACACAAAATTATATACCCATTTAGTATAGTTAAAATGTCAACTCTGCTACTTAAATACCTTTCTGACAAATAAGAAAAGCCAATGTATGTAAAAGGTAAACAGATTAGAAGTAATTATGTATATTTATTGATCTTAGGGTCATACCAGCAGAGTTAACATGTTGCAACAAATACCAGTGTGTGATTATACCTTTACTACAAGTGTATGTATGAGGAAATTGGTTTTCTGTATTAAAGAGAGTTTCAGTTAATGCATACAAACAGCATGGAACGCAGCCATTGTATGTCAGCCTCGCTAAATAAATGATCAAGGACTGCTTTTAAAACAGGACTAACGTAAGCAAATTCTGAAATTTCATAATGCCTTAAATAACTAAAGTCAACATTTGGAACCGCTTCTTAGATGTTTAACTAATAACCGTTGGAGGAGAGGTTTGGACGATGATGCAACAAAAACCTATCAGTGACTGCCCGGTCTTATGGAGTGATGCTTTACAAAAGTACAGAATGCTTTGGAACTTTGTCTTGCATGAATCATTTATGTAAACTTGAGTCTATAAACCAAGAGAAAAAAAAAGAAAATCAGATAGCAGGTCTGCTGCTTTGTGTATATAGTGTGGAATGAGCTTAGAAGTAGACTGACTTCATTCTTTATACAAGAGGACATCTACTGTTCTTTCTACGCACTGCAGCTGTGTTTAGAAACTACCCTGCAGCACACCAAGAAGCTTCATCCTTCAGTCCACCAGCTGCTCTACAAACATATAATCTTAGGGTTTCAGTCTTATATCATTACATGCAAAAAGAAATGTGGATATAATTATTCTGAAGTATAAGGCTAACTTCAAACCAATTAATGTTTTTACGAATGATTAAATGTTCTTATCAGATATGATTCTATACTATGGGAACTAGTGCTTTTTAAACTTGATAACTTAGTCATGCTGTGTTTAAGGGAGATGAGCACACTTTTATTTTTAGTGATTTTCATACAGTGACCTTATGTATGCCATTCAAGTTTTATTCCTAACTATTATTATTCAGCTGTAGTATTCATTTGTGAGATAAGCAATCAGGAACAAGATCTTTGTGAAGGAAGTATAGATAATTGGCAGGTTCTATACATGATCTTATTTTGTATATTTGTCTTCATGCAGCATGTATTAGAGAGATAAAGGGTATTTTTAGTCTTATCTACATCCCCGTACATAACTTTAGCCCACTTGGCACATTGAGGTGTTTGGTGTCTACTGTGCATCCTCTGAACCTCTGCAGAGAGTGGTCTGGTCTTTTGTAGTCGTTACTCAAGCCAAGAAAGCAAACATATTAATTTAAGTGACTTGTGGCTTATGTTTTTATACTATCTTTTTTCTGTACTGTCTATCCATGCCTATTATCTTTTTATTTCTTGGTTTTTTTTTCTTCTGATTTTTTTTACATGTGTAAATGTGTTATATACGCAAAATGCTACCAGAGCCATGTGTACTGTCACAAATAACGCCTGCAATATATTTTCAGGCTCTAACCATCTCCTGTTGCACGGCACAATAAAATGTCAGCATTCTGTAGTATTTATTTACTAAATACCAAATTGAGCTGTTGAGAATTTAACATTAAGCACCAAAGCCAGAGCTAGATGAAGGCTGTACTGTCCTAGAAGAAAACCCAGTTGATGGCTAAAACCCAGAGATGGACAAATTCTCTGCAGCGTACATAGTGGCAAATCACTTGTTTGCTTTTTATCTCGCTGGCAAACTGTATGGGGCTTTGACCCACCCCAGTGGGTCGAAGCCCCATACTCGCCGGTGATTATAAGTTTACTGTTCTTCCGCCTGCCGGATCAGGCGTGGCAATATCAGGCCAGGGGAAGAATTTTTTCACTAGGGACCGTGTAGAGACCTCTCTGGTGAAAAATTGCATGAAAACCAGAACTGACGTCAGCAGCGAGCAGGGGAATTTGAATTTCACCGCAAAAAGTTTGTGAACCGATAAGGCCGATGTTCGACCATCACTACTGATGGCTATACAATGACATACCACATTGGCCTTCCAAAGCAAGACTAGGTGCATGTAAAATCTAGGATATTAGTCCTGATGAGCCCATCAAAATTTTATTTAATGTCTAGAATAATTTTGTTCATCTTTGGCCTACACTTAAGTCAGGTACCAAGGTTTATTGCTAAAAATGTCCAGTTTATGCAATGCTTTGTGACATGTGTATTAAATCTGTAAATTGTCAGCTACAGCAAGGAATGAGATAAAAAAGAAAGACTGACATCTCACAGCAGCAACAAATTAAACAACTGTTCTCTGACTAATTAAAGTTTAACTCCAGCTTTTTCAGTTTGGGCCAATTTAATATTTTCTGTGATAAATAGTGGTTTTCTAAGGTATTTCCATATTTGCTTGTGTGCCTTATAACTCCTGTGCAGTTTTCTGGCTAGGACCCCGAGAACCTCTGGACTACAAGAAATGTCATCATTTGCCATCTGCATCTGTTTGGCCTTATGAGTAGTAGGCAACAGGTCTACCATCCCACTGTTGAATAAGAAACAATGAATAATGGGGATGTCACCTCCACTGCGATGTATTATGTACTATAAATATGAATGGTGTTACTCCTGCCAGCAGGCCAACTCCCATGGACATGTAACCACCACCACACAAGCCATTTTTCATATTTATTGGCTTTATTACTGACACAACATTAGATTTAAATAACTGCACTTTAAGTGCCCATGAGACTTCTTTCTCCACTTCCGGTCTGTATACTGTTCTCTCATTCTGTAGTCATGGCAAGATAAGATCTCCAGAATAGTACATACTATTTTATCTCAATCAATAAACTAAAGGTGGGTTTACACGTCAAGATTTTTGTTTCGTTCAACTTCAGATTCGATTTTTTTTTATCTTTTTTTATCGGATTTCGTTCGTCTATTTATCGAAGGTAATTCGATTTTTTTTTTTTTTTGTACAACCGACGCAAATATTGAATTAAAATAATCGTTGGAAGCACGAATGAAAAATCTTTCAGATTTTTTTTTTTTAGGAAGTGATAGGAAAAAAATATTGAATAAGGAGCGTTTGTTTTTTACACGAAAAATAAACGACAGATGAAAGTTTACCAACATGTCCGATCACCTTGTGGATGATTTTTTGTCCGATATCGAAAAAAAAAATCCATCGGAGCAAATGGCCGTTTCAGATTTTTGTACAACGGACCAAAAAATCGTTAGTCGTCCATCTGTCGGCCGAAAAAATCTTGACGTGTAAACCCACCTGCACAGGTTAAAATTACATTGTTCAGTAGTAGACCTATCCAATTGCTTTTCATATTCATATTTAAAAGAGTTCCACTGTATACTGCTAATAACTTAATTTGAAGGAGTTTTCATATGCCATTTAAATGCACTGAGATGGTACTTGTTGACATGTTCCCCTAAGATATTTAGATAAGTCACATGAAAGAAAAAAGTCCAGGTGTACAAGGGGCAGTGCTTATATTGGCCTCCCTATATTTGCTTATATTGGCTGCCCTAGGTTTCTACAAAGTGATTTTTGTATGTATAGAAATACACATATGCAGAAATACATGAAATCATTTATTGTTCCTTAGAGGTTCCACATTATGCTTTAGCATTATTTTATTGATAAAATTCAGGTAAACTTATTCACTAAGCATCACATTAACACATTGGGAAGTAATACTTAACATTTATATTGTTAAGATACAATTTAATGATATCATATTATGCTCAGGAATGCATAGTAAAATTAAAGCTATAAAGTATTATGTTCCTACCGTCACTTGTTATTTAGAGGAAATATTGTGATACAAAGCAGACATTTGTGAACAGCAAAATACTAATAAGGAAATGCACCTAAGTTTGTGTATTGGAATAGCGCGACAGAGCTCAGGTACTTTCTGAACAGGGATAAAATATTGTATTCAGCAAGGGGTAATCATTTTTTATTGGAATATCCTTTTGGCTTTATTGTACCACAATAACAATTGCAGTTGATTACATATCAATAGCTTGATTATAATAATGGTGAATATTTATAGGTGGCAGATTATGGGACAAAGATTTTCAAGATACAAATAGGTCTTAAAGGATACATTGATCTTTAATTTCTTAACTGACATGACTGTAAAATATGAAGATATACATTAAAGGCAGTATATTGAGAAGGCAATATATAATATGTAATGTGTTTTCATGACTGAGGAATTTTTGATATAATGTGTGATTTGGGATAAAATATTGAAAATTTTTGGCAGGTTTTTATTGCCATAAGCATCCCTTCGGATGAGATACAGCCTTTCTATTTTCTATGGCCTTTTTATTCTTTGCTAAATTTCTGATATATAAAGTGAGGGGAAGACCATTTTTTTTGCTCAAATCAAGAGGTTTAGAGAAATCCAATAATGGGGAAATCTGTTCATACAGTATGAATATACAGTATCTTTTGGGAAGATTTGCTCTTACTTCCTGAAAAACTATAGCACAACTGGAACACACACAGCAGAAAGTAACCTAAAAAAATTTTTTACGCTTTAACTTAAAACTATGAAATAAAACTTAAGTCTAAGTTTTATTTTTTATAATCCATGCTGGAGTTCCACTGTACTCTTACTTACCAGAATGTAATTCAATAACTTAAAAAATCCTTGGGTGAATATCAGGTGCCTGTTTGGCTATCAGGGATCAGTCGTTCAGTGAACCATTAGATAGCTAAATGACTAACCTGCCAAACATCTGCTGTGGGGTGCTGCTCGCTGTCTGCACATTACCCATTTGTACTCCAGTCTCTAGAATGATCAGAAATGATTGTGCTCAGTTACAAATACAGTGCATCCAGAAAGTATTCACAGTGCATCAATTGTTCCACATTTTGTTATGTTACACCCATATTCCAGAATGGATTAAATAATTTTTTTTCAGCATTCTACACACCCCATAATGGCAATGTGAAAAAAGTTTACTTGAGATTATGGCAAATTCTACATACACAAGTATTCACAGCTTTTGCCATGAAGCTAAAAATGGAGCTCAATTGCTCCCCTGTCATGTTTCCCCTGGAGGCACTTGAAGGACTCTAAGACCATAAGAAACAAAAGTCTCTGGTCGAATGAGACAAAGATTGAACTCATTTATGTGAATGCAAGGCGTCGCATTTTTAGAAAACTCGGCACCGCTCATCACCAGGCCAATACCATCTCTAAAGTGAAGCATGGTGGTGGCAGCATCATGCTATGAGTATAAAGGGAAAGGTGACTGCAGAAATGTAAAGGAACTCTTGAAGGCGGACTGGAGCGACGGTTCATTATTCAGCATTACAATAACCCTAAGCACACAGCCAAGATGTCAAAGAAGTGTCTTCATGACAAGACCAGAGATCATAAAATGGCTGTGAACCAAGACTTCCCATCCAACCTGATGGAGCCTGAAAGGTGCTGCAAAGAGGAATGTGTGAAACTGGCCAAAGGTAGGTGCGCCAAGCTTGTGGCATCATATTCTAAAAAACTTGAGGCTTTAAATGCTGCCAAAGGTGTATCTACAAAGTATTGAGCAAAGGCTGTGAATACTGTTGTACATGTGATTTCTCAGTTTTTTATTTTTTATACATTTGCCAAAACCTCAAGTAAAATACACAGCTTCATGGCCCACATATTTCATAGTGTTGGTAAAGTCAGATGTCATAAACTACATGGTTTAGATCAACACTGTTAGCTTGTTAAGGTAGCCAACCAGGATACAACCCCTGCACAATTCTCTAGCGGCTGATTGCAGCGTAATGACGTCATCACGTTCAAAGGATCGGAGGACACTCTTTGTGTGCTGGACATTACTTTGGATAGGGAAGCTGCATGGCTACATTTTAAAGGTGCTGGCTTGTAGACTTTGGATATGTTTGACTCAGACATTTGTGCCATGAAGTAAAATCCTGTTAGTGGCTGGCTTTATTTTTTAAATATGTTTGTCATACTTTCAAAATGTCTGCAGGCTTAATATAAATGTAAACTGCAGAAATCCTTTAATTCTAATACTGTGCATGGTGCTACTTTTACATTTGTATGTGTCGGTATCCGTCATTATCATTGCTTTTTGTATAGACAGGTACGTTCCATTAAGCAATATAAAAGTCTCTTTGATATACGTTACTGCAGAATTACAGAGTGACATAGACATCTCTGCAAAGCACACCTGCTTCTATGAACTTCTAACAGGGCTACAGTCACCTTTGACCAATCTGCACTTGGCTGCAGCTACCTCGGTTCCCACTTAAGCTGAAGTAAGTCCATATGTAGCACGGCCTCGTCAGCATATTAAAGTGGAAAGATGTTTGGATTAGCAGGAAAACCTATTTCAAATCTCAGATAATAAAATGTCCTACTTAAAGCTAATAGCAACTTTCATCTTACATCTTAGACCTCATCTCCAGCTGATGTGCCGTTACAGATCAAGCGCTTAGCTTGATAAATGCTCCTTATTGGCCTCTTGCTATTGCTGATTGACAGAGCAGTTGAATACAAGCTAGCCTGTTAAAGGTGATTATCTGTCTAAAGACGGAAGAGGATGAGCACAGGACAACCTTGTTTGTCATTTTGCTCACTTAATCGGACAAAGCTAATAAGTCTAAGAGCTTTGCCACAATAAAGAAAAATAAAACGAAAAGCCGCTTTCAAACAAATTACACCATCACAGAGTGCAGAAGCCAGAGGAAGTAATGCCAACTTCCCTGCAGAAGTCATCTGTATTTTTCCAGCAACACTGAACTTAGAGAGCTGTATATTCACTAATGTGCTTCTTAATTCATGCTCTCATAGAAAAGCAAAAAAGGAGAGCCTAACTAGAAGTTTTCTTGTTGTTAGGAAGGGACATTTCACATCTATAAAAGTAATAATATTATGAAATACAGTATACAGTATAATATTATGTATACAGCAAAGTGGAAAAAAATTTTTATATTGTTAACCATTTCAGATTGAATACAGACTGGCTACAGAAAAAAAGCAGAAAGTCAAATGAATGTATGTATGTCATTTCTATGTATATAAACTCCTGAATAAGCGAGCAGCGAAACACTTTGGGTATATTGTATACAAAAGTGTAGAAAACTTGATGAACTTTGTTACTTTGATTATGTGATTTTTTTAAATAAACCTGTATATGATTATTTTACTTTGGTCTGAATGCCTTAAAACTCCCCTAGTTGTCGGGGGGTCTGCGCCAATAGGACATGGCAAAACAATAGGATATTCTGTGCTTTTTGATCTATGTATGTCATAATGGTAAGGTTTTGGATTTTAAAATAAGGAAAATGTTCTGGGAAATTAACAAATTTACTATAAAGGACAGGCCAAGAGGCTAATCATCAGAAGGGAAAAATATATAATTATAGATAAAAAACAAAGCCCATCATAGACATATAGAAAAGGTTGAAATCCTGCAAGGAACGGAAAGAGCAGGGATCTGCCAAGATGCTAAATCCCTGATCGATCCAAATACTTTTTACTTTATGGGGAACCTGGTTCCCTTATAAAGTACCTAGCGGGAATTTATGTGTCCGTGCCACACATCATGATTCCCATTTGTTTTGCCGACGACGCAAGCAGCGCGGTGACAACACCGCGCTGGGTAAATCGCCAGAAAAGTGAACAGGAATCTAAATGTGTATGGCCCTAATAACAAATCACCTGGCCCAGATGGCTTCATGCCGGAATTATATAAAATGCTCAAGAATGATCTCCTCAAGCCCCTACACACCCTATTTGACCATCTATGGAGCCAGGGTAAATACTTCCCGACGGCCAATGAGGCCTATATTAAACTTCTACCGAAGGAAGGCAAGGACTCTACCCAGCCGGGATCATATAGGCCCATTTCTTTAATAAACATAGACACGAACATGCTCTCTAAAATTGTGGCAGACAGGATGGCTAATCTACTTCCGCACATCCTACATCCCACCCAGGCGGGGTTTGTTAAGGGGCATAGTGCAGTGACCAACATCAGGAAAACGCTGGCAGCTATGGAGTTCGCCAAAAACAATCTGAGCCAGGACTTAGCTTTACTAACAGTCGACGCGGAAAAAGCGTTCGACAATATTAACCTCCGGTGGCTTTTCCTGGTGTTGTACACTATGGGATTCAATGGCCATATAGTGCGTATGCTGAAAGCTATATATAGAAAACCTTCGGCCAGAATCCACAAGCCTGGTTTCATCTCACAGCCATTCCGGCTACACAAAGGTACAAGACAAGGCTGTCCCTTGTCACCTCTACTTTTCAACACTGCCTTGGATCCACTCGCACGCCTGTTGGAATCCCAGCCAGGGATCCACGGGATCCCGGTGGGAGACAAATTCGTGAAGTCTGCGTTTTTCGCGGATGATATTTTGCTTTTTTCATCCTCCCCAGTGGTAGATATTCCACTCTACATCAAACTAATCCTTGAGTTTGGCCAACAGGTGGGTTTCAAGGTGAACTCATCCAAGAGCGAATTACTATTATTGACTAATATTCCCAACAGGCCCTGGGTTAAACTGTCACCTTTTATAGTCGCAAAGCAGCATGTGACGTATTTAGGTATTAAAATTGGAAGATCCCCTTCATCTATCTATAACTTAAACTACACGCCACTATTGTCCCGCATAGCCAGCAAAGTGAACACTTGGCAACACCTCCCGCTATCCCTTTTTTGGCAGAATACATTTGTTCAAAATTATTCCCTTCGCGCAGCTATTATACCCGCTTCAAACAATCCCCATTCTACTAAAACACAAGGACGTTAAGCAATTGCAACGAGCACTCTCCTTGTTCCTCTGGCGGAACAAGAAGCCACGCATTACTTTTAAAACACTGTTTCTGCCCAAGACAGACGGAGGGGCGGGCTTGCCAGATCTGTGCTTATACAATTTGGTATGCCTGCTCCGCCACGCTATGGACTGGCTCAAAGACACATCCCAATACTCGAATACGCACTTAGAAGCGGCAATGGTGTACCCCTGGACTCTGGTTAATGTGTTACACTGCCCTTTGCGGAAATTGCCCCCGCACATTAGAAATAACCTATTGATCAGAGATACGGTACTAGCGTTTAGGGAAATCAGGAAGCTACTCCACCTGCCTATTACCATCTCCAAATATTCAACTCTGATGGGGAATCCACTTTTCCCTGCCACTCAATCCCTTCATACATGGGACTCGATGCAAACGGCATATGGACTGTCACCCTCCCACCTACACCCCTTGTTCCGCGCTCAAATTGAACA
Source organism: Ptychadena robeensis (assembly GCA_036250615.1). Classification (NCBI taxonomy): domain Eukaryota; kingdom Metazoa; phylum Chordata; class Amphibia; order Anura; family Ptychadenidae; genus Ptychadena; species Ptychadena robeensis. Next base: position 95,753,615 of record CM070033.1, read on the forward strand.
CTTTTACAGGTCCCTACCAACTGATCTGTCATCCATGTTTACCCATTCGAGGTTTGATACCCTG
>CM070033.1:95757829-95769316 GCA_036250615.1 Ptychadena robeensis
TAAAGCCAAGGCAACAATGGAATGGTTTAAAACAAAACATATCCATGTGTTAGAATGGCCAAAGTCCAGATCTAAATCAAAGTCAAAGTCCAGATCTAAATCCAAATGAGAATATGTGGCAAGATCTGAAATCTGCTGTTCACAAACACTGTCAGTCAAATCTGACTGAGCTGGAGATGTTTTGCAAAGATGAATGGGCAAGGATTTCAGTCTCTAGATGTGCAGAGCTGGTAGAGACATACCCTAAAAGACTGGCCGCTGTTATTGCAGCAAAAGTTGGTTCTACAAAGTATTGACTCAGGGGGCTGAATAATTACGCACACTCCACTTTGCAGTTATTTATTTGTAAAAAAAAAAATTGGAATCATGTATGATTTTCGTTCCACTTCTCACGTTTACACCACTTTGTATTGGTCTTTCACGTGGAATTCCAATTAAATTGATTCATGTTTGTGGCTGTAATGTGACAAAATGTGGAAAAGTTCACTTTATGAAGGTCTGCTGGTGGGAACACTAACTTGAAATCAGGAAGCCCCTTTTAATAATAGGGCTTCCAGATATCCCCCTCCTCAAGCTGTGGAATAGGCACAGAGGTACATGGTACTCCAATTCCAAGAAAACATTTAAGGTGTTCTTATAGGGTACCTTGTTATTTAATTTGACTTTGGTGTAACACACACTAACTTAATGTTGACTAGAGAGACCTGGTACGTATAGGAGGGGGTTGGTTTTTTCTTTTTTTGACTGACTGTAAGTAAAGCTAATGTAAATCTTAATGCCCAATGCCTTCACTACAATTAAATAAAGTTTGAGAGTAAAGAGCTTGATCACAAGCTAAACAGATGAATATTGTGGACAGGATATATATTAACTTTTTTCTAACTTTTAGGGGGCCCTATGTGAAATCTTGTTGGGGCCCCTTTTTTACACGCTATGATGCTAAGGAGTTTGATGATCTGTGCCTGTGCCCATCCAAAAGTGCTTGGAACTAACATTTTGCATGCTAAATAGCTTCTATACTACACACTAAAAATGGCTCTTTGGGAATGTTTAAATTGTTTAACTCAAAGTAACTAGAGTAATTGCAAACCCCCCAATCATATCTATGGGATAAAGTGACCCACTTTGGGGTCAGGGGGGCTATAGATCCCCAATTTGGAATGATTGTAGTTATAGTCTTTGGGTAGAACCATGCCAAACTTGGGGTTTAGTGGTTGAAAGGGGCCCTATGAACATGCATAGTCTGCATATCACAAGAAACAGCCCTAGAGGTACCTATATTTACTGATTATTTCAGTATTTTTAACTATATTTGTAAATGGAAAAACATCTATGTGAAAAATATATTTTGTCTTGGGTCCTGGCCACCTAGGGACTCCTGATGTTCAAGATATACATTTGTGTGATGGACATATACATAGGAATGACATCTCAATATGGATTTGAATATGTATTGGCTAGAGTTCGGTTAAAACTTATTTGATTTGTGTAGATCTGTAATCCCTGTAGTCCAATATATACACAACTACACAGGCAGGTCTAACTCTTATAGGCAACACTGAGAAACAATTTACTACTGACAGTCTTCAGATGGCTTTTGGGCTTTCTCTGATATGATAGAAAGTGTATATTTCAACCAAATTACCAACAAGACTTTGTGATATGGATTATTTAAATATATCTATACTTATGTTTTAGGTAATCAATCTAACATAATGGAAGAATGTTTTCTACAATCTAGTTTCTAACAATTGAAAGTAAAGGTTCTTATATAGCAGCCATTACATGTGGGGCTTACATTCGTTTTATCATAATTCAGTACGAGGAATGTAGCCAACACTAGAAACACACGGTTGTGGTAGCTGGACTAATAGATTTAAATGGGGACTACCAAAAGCTTAAATTCTGCTTAACAATATTTAACAGTTAAAGCTATTTTGTTTTCCTGAAGGCTTCAACTATGTGACTATAGGCAATTGTAAGCAACCCTGTCAGTTGTAAATGGTTTGTTCCAGCCAGTTAGTTCTAGTTTTTCAGTTTACTGAAGAAGCTGAGAGGGTCAGAATGAACTGGCAAGAAAACTATTCTACAGGAGGGACTCCTGTTCTTTAAAACAAAAACTCATATGATAGCAGGCAGCATGGTGGCTCAGGTGGTAAGCAGTCTGGCTATGAAGTGCTGGATTCCTAAGTTCCAATCCCAGCCTGGACCATATCTACAAGGAGTTTGCATGTCCCTGTTTCTTCAGCACCTAATTTCAGACAAAATGGGACCACCATGAAGGTTAAAGAGATTTAAAATAATGTGAATCATTGAATCGCTTCATTCAAGCTTTAAATATGAATTGCTCACATAAATAATAAAAATATTACTTATAAATACTTTAAGGGTGATACTACATGGATAATGAATTGCCATGATCAAAAACATATTAACTAATTATAAAATGGCCATCTGTCAATGGATATTTAGAGTTGTATGTATATTAACGTCAAATTAGGATGTTGGTGCTTTAATGTTAAATACACCAGCGCAATTACCTTTCTAGTTACCTGACAATGAACAACCTCCTTTCATTACTCTATATAATTATTACACTGTTTCCCATCTATAAATCAAGCCATGATAACTTTCTTCTAAAGCTAGCCATACACGTGTCGATTCCTGAGCGATCGGTCAACGCTCCCATCGATTCCGGTGAAGCCACGTTGATCGATCGACCATACAAGTCTGTCCCTACCACCTTAGGCCACCAATTCCTGGACGATTCTGTTACCAGTCGATCGATTCACAAATGTCAACGCCCCTTGATGTGTGCTCAATCGATCAGAAAACACCAACAGGTTGGCTCTCTGGCCTATCCGATTTGGAAGCCATGTCGATCGGGCGGGGTCGATCGGTCAAGGTGGGCTGCACTCGATTCCTCGTCGATCGATCGGCGTGCACGTGCCCAGTGATCGATTGGCCAGGAATCGTGTGGGAAATCGACCTGTGTATGACTACCTTAAATCCTGAAGTTCAGAGTAATAGGTTTCATTTACAATGCATAAGACATCCAGCAAACTAATAAACAGAATGACCAAATTATGTTATTATAAGCACAGGCCTTCTACCTTATGCACCTGAAGAAAGATTATTTACATGTACGGTATACGCATTGATAGACAAATATTGGAATGGGAAGAAAAGTTAAGCTAGGCATACATGGCTCAATTTCCCATTCACAGCACTCAATTGTGCTTGAACCTATTAAAAAATAGAGCTATCCATCCTTTTGCCTGCCATACACACACCGATTAGTAAACGATTTTGCCGCTGACCGACAGGCGTGCACGTTCGCGCCGTCGGTTGGCGGCAAAATCGGCCGCCAATTGGTGTGTGCCCACATGGGGCGACAGGTCCCTGTCGCCCCACAGTTTGGCCGGCCAGAGAACGGACATGTCCGATGTTCTCTGGCCGATGCCGTTACTTTGAATGAAGACCAGCGTCTTCATTGAAAGTAACAGCCGGCACACAAAGGGTGCCCGCCGATTCAGTCAGCCCAGGAATGCAGCGTGATGACGTAATCACGCTGCATTCGAGAACTCATTGGCACTCGTCTGTTGGCACCCAGTCGGTGGGTGTATGGCAGGCTTTTCTTTGAGTGTGATCAATCGATCCTGCTAGAAAAAAGCTTGGTCGAACAAAGAACCATTTAAATTTCCATTACTTTGGATGGGGTCTCTCGATATCAAGGAAGCTCTAACTCGAATGGCCCCTTGATCGTACAGGTATCGAGCTATGTATGCCTAGCATAAGCTGGACCAAGTTTCAATTAATTAAAGCTTTTCAGTAACGTTTGTGAACAAGATAAAGAGAGTATTTCACCCAAATCAGACCAAAAATATACAGCTTGGAGCAAACATCTATATGCATATGGTACATAAATTGATGGGAAGGTTTGGCATGAGCTACAGATTCCTAAGGTTACAGTTTCTTTCATTAATAAACTTTAATCCACCAGAATCTCAAATTCCCACACTTGACCTGATTTTACCATTTGCTTTGGAAGCAAGCACTGTATAAAGGTTTGATTGCCCTTTGAATAACTCATAAAACATATTTGTCACCAGACTGACCCTTTCAGAAACCCTTTTATTGTCTAGTCTGAATATTTGATATATAGCATAAAAGTTATATATATATATTATTTTTTTTATAAAATCACAGAAACATTTTCAGGTCGTAAACAAACCTCAGTCATGCTGCTGTTATCTCTATTTTCTCAAAAGTAACCAACTACTTTCCTTAGCAAAACTCCTATCTCCCATTAAATACTTATCTCTGATATTTACAAGAAAGACCAGTGATAATGTAGAGGCACACAAGGAAAAACTATTACCATAGTCCATTTATTGTTTTATTTCAGTCTCTTGGAATTCAAATAAGGCAAAATTTATTTTAGGCAAAAGTTAAAACAATGCCAGTTCAATCACCCATCATACACTTAAGTCTGATTTTGGAACTATAAATGTTGCATGAAGTAAAACCTTGTATATCTACAGACTGCATGGTTCTAGAAGTAGTTTTATTTTTACACAGATTTTGGAGAAGAAGGTGTCTTGCATTAACTTTCTCCCTCACTAAATCCTGCAGTGGGCCACATTGACCTTCATTCAAGGCATCATGTTATCTTTGTAGTTGTCAGATCTAAAAGGATATCATATATATGTAGACATATTCAACTTCTCCTCTCCTGTCCCCTCCCGTTGACATCCCTAATCTGTGTTGTCCATTTATAGATAAGGATTAAGAAAGTCTTTATCTTCCAATGTAGGAGCTGCCTGGTTGCATCTTACCTGGTGACCAAATATATGGATACTTAAAGCACTACTCACTAATGATACCCCTCAGAAAAATTAAATCATGGCCATCCCCCAAGTCAAACATTTACGAGAACCCTAAAGAGTTCATCGACACAGGGTTTTTAACCGCCTGGTTAAAGAGCAATAATCTCCTAATGTTGCATCCGATGGTTGGTTTTCAGTCTTTCGCCCAATAGAACTGCCTAGTTTCCCAGGCTGCTGCGGCAGCGCCCGCGGAAACACCATGTAAATTTTAACTAAAGGTAGCCATACACTATTCAATATTTCAGTTTAATCAATCTTTTTAAGTTGACCGAATGGGAATTAATTCCCGCCCACCTGGTGCGATCAACCAAAAGTGATAGAAAACGAACATACAATTGATCGACTAGTGATCGGACATGTCTGTAAATTTCAGATGATTGTGCAAGTATCTGTTGGGCTTTTTAGGTGTTATCAAATCCATTTGTATTTGATTGTATTAGGGAGCATGATCACAGATCTAAGTAAATAAATTGATTGGTTTTAAACCAATCACACTGTCTGGGGGTACAATCGATCAATGTTAGACTGACAGTCGATATTAAAATTGCACAAGACGGTCAAATTGAAGAGTGGTTGTGCAAAAGGCTATGGTTACCTTTAGGCTGGGTCTACACTACAGTGCCCCAGCGACTGCGGGGGGGGGGGGGGGGGGGGGGGGGGAGTCGTTATGGGCACGGTGGCCTGTGCGTGCCCGTAGCGCCCTGTTCACAGGGAGGAAGAAGGTGACTATTCTTCCGCTGGCAGGAGAAAAAAGATCCGGCCAGTGGAAGAATTCTTTGACGAGAGACCGCAGAGAGAAGCCGGAAAATATGCATCTACCAAATTAATTGACTGCCATCAACACAGAATGCTTGAATCAAATCATGTCCCTTTTTCTTAAGGTTTAAAGGCAGCATATGAGAACTCCAAGATACAACCTTAAGCATCACAACTGTCCAGCGATACTGTTATTTATGAAGCACTATTACTGATGCAAAGCCCTAAGAAAGGGGACTGCTGAGCCCCCGAAATGTGTTCTAAATGTGTGCTATTCCTTTTATTATGAAAACCTTGGACCAGATTTAATAATCACTGTGGATTGGCGCTTTTGTTTTCTAAATCTCTATTACAGTGCACACCAAGAGTTCCAGCAAGAACTTAAGGACCAAAACCTGTTTATCCTTGAATATAATTTAACATTTTAGAGAATAATATAGAGGTCTAGCACTACTGGGTTAGACCGTACCACCCAGTTTCCTTTAAAAAGAGGTCAATTGTTTTAGAGAGCATTCTGTAATAGTACCAAGAGAGTCATTGCTGAAAACCAACATGCCTCTACCTAATTCATGGACTGCCATCATTAGGCCAAAACTGTAAGGCCATTTAACAGTTTTACCTGTAATCTGATATGCTAAAACAAGCGGTCTGTGGGATCTCCAGTATAGTATGAGTTTAGAAAACTCTAATGGCTGACAATATTTTATAGCAGCCACGTTTCCTGGAGAGTTTGTTTTTCTCAGGAACACACGTGACGGCCCATGTTTGCTGCTTTGGTCCATTAAAGAACAGTTCCTGTGTTTAGTGTAAGCAACACATAAAAAGTGAAAGCTGACCAGCGTTGCCGAGCTACACGTAGGAATGTGAGACATTGAGCAGTGCCTTTCTCTCCAGATTGATCGGCGATCATAACACAGTAATCCAGAGAAAGCAGTTTTATGCAGGGAAGCCAAACGACATCTGATAGTCTGTTGTTTGCAGCCATATGTGTGTACTTTTCATCATTACCTTTCTGCAGGCATTTATTACCCTTCTTTAGGGAGTTCCTAATAGACAATCACTTTAAGAAGGGCATCAGCTGCTCCAGAATACATGATATACTGTTAGTCGCTGCACAACGCTAATCACGTCCAAAACATCCACTAATTGAACCACTGAAGACCGAAAAATATTTTTATTAAGAGAAATGCTCCCTTTGGACTGATCCACATTTTCTGGGATAAGGAGGAATTATTTTCTGTGCAAAAGCCCAAACACCTCATATTTGTTTCAGTAATAGAATTTTATGTCTAATTTGTGATTCACAGAAAGCTTTTCCCCCCAACATGCTTATACTACTGGCAGACTGCTGTGCACAATAATTGGTAACAGTAAATATAGAACAGAGGGTTCATAAAAAATTCTCCAAAAACTCTCTCCAGCCAAACAATGCACATATAAATTGGAGGTTTATTATGATTTTATAAGAAAAATATTAATAGGACTCGCTGTGCGTACCGTTTCACAAATGTTACTGCTTCCAGGAATTGGAAAATAGTCACATTTCCAAAGTAGAAAACTGAACCATATTTTACAAAGTGAGCAAAACCTGTGTCAAGAAAGAGATGACCTCTGGACAGAAGCTTAATAAGATGTATTAAGTTAGTTGTAGTAGTTGTGCTGTTTTTTTCCCCCACCTAAGACTTTTCGTAGGGTCACCATATACAAATCAATATTTTCAACTTTAGTTTTACCAAAAAATATGCAATATGAGGATCTTCCTAAACTAGCCAATCAGTCTGTATCCAATCAGGATAGTTTATACAGTTTGTAAGATTTTGACAGCTATTGTGTATCAAAAACATTAACATGTTTTCCAAACACGTTTCACATAGGCGCTTCTTCAGTGGATACTTAACATTGGATATCAATATTGGAGAAAGGATCTTAGATATGATAGGATCTTAGTCAGATGGAGGTCATATGTGAGTGATGGCTGGTAACCAAGGAGGACGGGGGACATTCCACATCTCGAATAAATTTTCTTAGGATTATCTTTGCGGCGTTTCCAGTGTGGAGGATGGAGGATGGCTCCACCAGACCGGATTTGGTCACTATTTTTCTTATACTATATACTTAGAGTTTCTATCCTGGGTCCCTCTCCTCACTGTGAAATAGTTAATTTAACATATGCAAAATAAAAAATTTAGAAATTGGTATTTATTGAAAAAATACAGTTGAGGGAGTTTTACTTCTCAACAGATATAACGATGAACACAGCAATGGATGGTACGGAGGTCAGTGAGAAGTGGTACTGGTCCATCAACAAAGTGATTGCCATTATTAAATAATATTTATTTTTACCTAATTGTGTTTCAAACTGTATTAAAGTAAGAGTGACAAGCTTGGACAGAAATCTGGATCTCAGTAGACTTGCCAGGGAGGTAAAACATTTCCTACCCCTTTTGGTGCAGAAAACTGGACTGGTTTAGTCTTAGTTACGGTCGTTCAGGAGCAGTGTTGGGGTGCGATATCCAGGAGGGGTTTGGGGGAGGGAGGTCTGGAAGAAAGGGGGGATTGAGGGGCAGGTCCAGGAGGAGGGCATCATAAAAATGATTGTCTATGGGGCACAGTTGTTTCTAGCTACGTCCCCGTGCCCAAGCATGGAATTGCTGCTCCCACATACATACAGAACAGGAAGTCAGCATTTTCACATTAGGGGAGTACCAGAAAATTGCTGCTGCTGATGTTAATCACCAGGTAAATATAGAGGAAAAAAGTCTGAAAGAAGGTGTAGAAGGCACACAACGCATTGTTTTACCTTAGTGTTACAGCACATTACATTTGCATTAGCACTTAGCACTGGTTTAACGGATCATTTTGTGATTGAAGTGACTGGGACCATTTTATGAATTGAAGAATGATATTATTAATCTAAGAAAGACATGAATACAAATAACTTCTGGATCAGATTACTTCAATTAAATTAAATTAAACTAATTACTGAAGTATGCATATGAAAATGTGTCAAATATTACACAAAATATTTTATGCCAGTTACCAATTATAATTGATTATGCTAAAATATAGAATGTTAAATTAAACAAATATTCAACTGAATAGCTATAGTTCGTGTAAGGCAGGCTTCCCATTGAGTAATTCCTACTATCTATCACTCTTTTCCTGTCTCATTACTTATTCCAGCTACATTTTGGTCTCTTGCAGAGCTTAGGGTGCTCTGCAAAACTTCCCTTCAAAACTTCAGGCTGTGTCTTCTGTTGGCCATTTTGGTCCCTGAAGCTCTGCAAGACATCAACAAGTAAAAAAAAATCTCAATTAAAATTACACAAATGTTTCACTAGGGTAGCTTATTATTAAACTGTGGTTCTTTTCTTCAGGCCATGAACATTTACTGCAAGTGTACAATAAACTGGAGTCCTAAACAGTATATGTGGACTACCCCAAGCCCTGATTTACATAGAAGGGGGAAAACACCATTTAGACAACATTTTACATTTTGTTCTTGGGTTTAGGGACACTAGTATTACTTTTTAAAGGGTGCTACCGGTTTCCTTTGAGAAGTATATACGGTTGCTTTAAGGTTATAACTATTGTTTCTTACATTTTTAGGAACGAGATATTGAATAATCTTAATTTTTCATGAACTTTTTTGTTCATAGCAAAATCTCACCATAGTAGTGATAATGTTGGGTCTTAAACACGGTAGCAGGACTTTGAAATATGAAAAGTTTATTGTAAAACACCTTCTTCCAGACTTGTTTCCTGCAGCAGGGAACCTCGTAAAACAGTTCACCTTGATTTCAGATTCCCTCTATCACTGAAGAGTCATTTTATTCATCCAGCATGTTGTGAAGACATGACTTCTCTGTTGGACTTATATTAACCGATTTGAGGAGCCTTGCTTTGTAAATTTATACAGAACTATGTTGGCTGTCCTTCTAGCATCAGAGTATCCTGCGCTTTAGCCTTACATTTACTGGGGCCATGTGCTATTTCTCTGGGGCCCATGGCTGGGGCACATGTAAGCAGTTATTCTGCTGTCCACAAGCCATTTCCCTTTACTATGCCAGCATTCAAGATATTAAAGTCTATGTCAAGCCAAATACTTTTTCTCTAGTTTTAGGATAGAGTAGTAACAGAATAGAAGTCCTGGCAGATTTTTACAGCTATCTGGGCCTAAAAAGAATTACCCCCACTTCCTGCTCTGCTGACTACAGATTCACCAGTTAAAAAATTAAGGGTAAAACAGGTATCTGACATTAGTTCTAGCCTTCCACTACTATTTTATTGAAAGTTTTACTTAATGCTCTGTCTGGAAAAAAAATGTCAGTAGAAGGAAAGAGTAAACATATCTAAGGGCTCATTCCCTTGCAACATATGCTTCAGCACTGGAGTACCATTTATAATTTTTTGGGCTCGACGGACACACTGGGTCATAAGACACATCTAATTTTTTTTCTGTTCTCACCATAGCAGGTCATGTCAGGTTTAGTTTTTTCGCACCTGCCATTTTCTACGGCAAGCCTACCAGGGTCAGCCTCCCAGGTTATAGGACATTGTGTATGGGAGTTGGACTCTTTCTTCAGCTGACTATCCTGGATGTGTGGGTGGGCAGGAGTAACTACTGCAATGTCCTCCTTTCCCTATGCCAGCTAGCTGTTCTCTATGCCCTCCTTTTGAATGGCTATGAGGCATTTTCCACCTGTCCATGAATCTTTCTGATTGATGCCCCTGTAGTTTAAAAGGGGTTTAAAAGTTTGTAAATACATTTACACTGCCACCACCAATTTGAAAAATCATGTCTGCTGACTGGGCAATACTAACATTACTTGATCATAATGGGTAGGCTATAGAGAGGAGACTTAGGGAATCAAGAGAAAATGGACAGATGGGACAAATTGATGTTCTCTTAGTGGACCTTGGCATAAGCATGCTTTAAACTCTTGCAGTAGAGTAGTATTTTGTCTTGTACTGTTATTTTTTGTCCTCACCCTGTCCCCACATATTATAAGGCAAACATTACTTAGCAGTTAAAAATGTCTAAGCAGTGTGGTTTTACACTTCTCTGTGTATATATTCTGTGTATATATGTGTTGTGTAAATTGTGTATGACACCCTGTATTTATGTGCATATGCCTGTTAGCAGCTGCAGAGAATGCCAAATGTGAGGCCCTGGCTCTTTACCCTTTTTTATTTAGTTATCTGCCCAGCAACCCCTAAACCCCTCCTCTGGGCAGAGTTTGGATAATTATGTAGTTAACTGTTTTCCCAGGTCTTTTTCCTGGGCTGCTTGTCTGTATGCTCCCTTCTCTCTGGGTCCCCGCCGCCCACATAGCTAGCCCCTATCCATGGTGAATGACAGAGATCCCCTTTGGACCAAGGAAGTCTCTTCCTCATTTTGTCCGAGTGGATGGAGGTGGGTTTAACGGAGGTGGTACACCAGACCAAGGCGAGAAGAAACTGATCTCAGTAAGGTCCTCATCCAACTGAACTGCTTGTGCTACTTTTTTCTGGGTAAGAGCCATCAGCCCCCTTCCCCCTGTCAACAGCTGGTAGATTGTTAGGAAAGATAGACCCTATGCTTGAAACCCATCCCTACCTTATGGATGATGGTGATTTATGTGACTGTATATATACCCTGTCGTAAAAGTTAACCCCTACCAACTTGTGTTGACATTTACTTACTGTGTGGCAGGGGTGTATGACAGTGGTTCAGAACATAGGCATCCGAATCCAAAAAGGACCTGGTTGCAGTTCCCTCAGGCAACACTTCAGTGTCCTTGTATATACAGTGGAGGAAATAATTATTTGACCCCTCACTGATTTTGTAAGTTTGCCCAAT
>CM070033.1:95794669-95827475 GCA_036250615.1 Ptychadena robeensis
CAAGAGAGGGGATTGGGAATCACATAAAGCACTTTGGACACAACTGAACTGCAATCAACACCACTCTAACATTGAATGACCCAGGATTTTATAGCCTTACTGATTATCCACCCCTCCCCTCTACAGGAAATGACTGCAGAGAGGAGGGGTGTATGTCACTTTAAATTGTGCACGCTCGTGCGCGTGCACGCGCCGCAACTCAGACTCGCGCATGCGCAGATGCGCCAATCGGCGGCGGCCATCGCTCTGCACGCTGGCTGCGTGCAGAGCCAGTACCGGACCGGGGTACCCCCATGGTGGGGGTACCCCCCTACTCCCCAGGTGTGTCTCATCCTGGGGGAGAGGCTGCGCCGCCCGGGGACCCCACTAACCAGACCGGGGATCACGACGGCGCCGCAGGGCTCCCCCCAGGGCTTGCTGGAGGCTGACACCTATACAGCTTGGCGTAAGACAACATGCATAAAGAGGATGATGTGGTCAAAATACTTATTTGCCTAATAATTCTGCACTCCCTGTATATTGTGCTTTTCCATCCAGCTTTGAACTTACGTGGTATATATTCAATATGATAAGTGATATGTCATACACTATTGAAATAAAACATTGTCCTAAACAGGAAAAAAAGCAGAGTCTTGCATACAAATCCTTTTGTATCAAAGTCTTGGCAATGGCCCCACATTTTTTAAGTGATCTGGGTCATAGCCCTAGGAACACACATGAGCTTTTACTGGTTTGCCAGCTCTTTTATTTACTTAAAATATTTTACCAACAGATTGGTTTAATGCTGCCAGTGTTGGAAAAGTGCAGCATTTTTTTTCATGGAGTAATGTTTAAGTGGCACAAGGACTCCCGAGGTGTACAGAAACTTAAAGTGGTCTTTTATAATGTAGTCTTTGAGTTTGTGTGGGAATAATGTGTGCAAGACCTGAAAACTACGACCCATGAAAAAGAGTTAACAATTACTATTTACCTAGCACAGAATAGCTTAAAGGCTTTTTGAGTCATTCCTTTAGTTTATTATCAGACTTTAAAAGTCAGTTATGCATAAAAAGGGGAATCTTCTTACACATTTGCCAAAGTTTATTTAGTTTTCATGTAAAATCCCAAGGTGCTGTATTCAAATGTTACCATACCTAAAACACATACCTGGATTTCAGATTCATCCTGTGCATTAGAAAATCTAGCAAGCACCTCTATATAATCATTGTCAGGTCAAATACAACTAATCATATACTGTATCTGTACTTAGTGTCCATTGTGGGTCTTTAAAGAGCTCAATGCTAAGCGTCCGGAACAAATCAGACAACAAGGACAATTTGGTTAGGTTTAGGCTTACCTTTGTGTTTAACAATGAGTTTCACACAAGTAGAAATGTTACACTCTGGGGGTCAAAACTCATTCCCAATTTGGTCATAAAGAATTAAATATAAAATATGATGCCTTAAGGCAGGGGCAGCATTTTTACCACTTTTCAACACCCAGAGACTAATTTGTTTCAATTACATTCTCATGACAACACATTAACCATTGAATGGATACATCTGTAATTAAAAGCTGTTCCATGCACACTGTACAAGGTGTAAGTTCCATCAGTGCTTGAATGCTCAGCATACTAACAAGAGTGTAATCACCTTCTTTATGTGAAATCATATTTAAGATTTTTCACATATGCAAAGCAGTTCAATGGTATCCTAGTAATAGCCGTATCTCCAGCCTGGGGCAATGTTAAATAATGACGCTAAGGCTGGGTCTACACTACTTTTCTTCCCGCACACTTTCCCCTTTTTGCCACTTTCCGCACATTCCCCTTACATGGCAGTGAATACTGTTGCATAGTGATGAATGAATTTCTGCAAGTATCTGCTGTTTACATGACTTTAATGGAGGAGCAAAATTCAGAAACCTTAGGTCATATTTGTAGCAACAATACCAATAAAAAAGCATCAAAAGGGTGCAAACACCTAGTCAGTGTCATGCCAGTTTTTAAGCACATTTGTTCAGAATTGAAAGGGTAAAAAACAAGTATGGTCCCTCTGAGTAAGGGGGTCTGGGGGAACCCCACGCTGTTTGAGGTCTCCCTTTTCCAGAGCATACCAGACGCCATTCTGGTATAGAGTCCTTTCTGGCAAGCCTGAAAGGACATATCCCAACAGGTACCAAGGCCTTTTTTTAAGAAATACAACAAGAGGACCCCGTGATCCCACTCCCCATCCTATTAAATGAATACATATATAAATAAGAGCCCTGACCAAGAAAAATAATTTTATTAATATTTCTGTCATTCAACATAGTAACCTGAAAAGTGCCTATCTAATGTTGTAATTTATCTTGTCTCTTTAAGGGGCAATTGTCCCATGAGGAGGGTCTTTTCCCTGGAGTTCCAGCAAGAATCTGTATCCCACGAAGTCTGCACGTAGCTGTTCACACCGTCACTGTGCTTATGCTGTGTTTCCAATGTTCGTAAACAGAAATTCAATTAGGACATCGAGCATGTGTTTTCAGGCATGGTTTGTTCATCAAATTAATAGGGCACCCTAAACTGATACAAACAGCAAACCATGGGTGGGCACCATGGACATGGTAAGATACATGGCCCGATTTGCACCCGATTTAGCCGTCACAAAAAGGGTGCCAGCCGATCAACTGAGAGGCCGGTTGCAGCCAGATGACGTCATCAGAAAAAACGATTGATCCGATCAAATGCTGATCAAACAAGAAACCAACATGTTGGTTAATCACTGTCCAAAGTATCAACCAGGAATTGATCTTGCAAAGTGGCGGCTATCTGTTGTGTCATCATGACCCGATCGTTTGTTTGCCGTTCTAAAGGGTTTTGACCCGTGTATGGGCACTTTTAGAGAGATTCCTTATCACCCCTTATTGAGTAATACACAAGTATTTACTATTTGGTGCCTAAAGCCGGCCATAGACGTCTCGATCCGTGGTCAGCTTGTAGCAGACTCATTACTGCGTGGTGACGTCACTATGCTGTGGCGAGTCAGCTACAGAACTGAAGATAATCCTTTGTGCTCCACTAACACAGGAATTCACGTCAAATTGTAGCCAATTAACTTGGAGGGGAAGGAGACTTCTCATCCATAGTAACTGACTACAACAGGATCTGCCACAAAAAGTACTGGCAGGACGGATCGCACCCCTGTAGTTGTTGGTGACCGACCACCATGTGGTTGGCGTGAGCGTGCACGCCGGTCAATCGCCCACAACTACTGCCGGGAATCGCCACGTCTATGGCCAGCTTAACCTTGATACAAACAACTGGTCTATGCTTTTTTCTATTTGCATTAATCCAATTTCTTCTTATTAATATCTTATTTCTCTTCCCATTTTCACATACACTAAGATGTGCCATACTTATCTAAAAAAAACCTTCATAGATCAGGGTTATAATTCCTCTTCCAATGGGAAGGAAAATTTTGGATATGGTGCGGTATGTAGCAGGATGGATGATATAGTCAGTCTGGAATGAAAACTCTTGCCGAATGTTTTTACTTACCAGGTACTTAGTATTTCTTTGCTGTTCACAGTACCATATAGTAAAATAAAAGAAGGGGGAAATATCACAACAAATTGTGTGAATTTTTGCAAAAATAAAAAAATTTACCTTAAGCTTTGCATAATTTTTTCCCTTTAAAGTGCCATTGAATCTCCCTGACGTCAATGAGTCTGAAGAAAGAAAGCACCGTATTGTTTGTGTACATATTGAAACTAGAACAAGGTATTCTAGAAGATTCAAGTGAAAAGGTCTGCTGAAAGAAAACACCTGTAATAATCGCAGAGTGGTAAAACATTTGATCATCTGATTTGCTTTTCTTATGAGCTTTCTTGCCAAATCCAAAGGGGGGTTAAGGCAGCATTAAAACCTGGTTACTGTGTTTGCCATCAATAATTATATTTGTCTTTATATTGCACATAACCTTCGGCTGTGTGAGATCATGTCATCTATAATCCACCCAGAACAAACGACATATAACAAACAGAGCTTTCTTAGTCCCCTTTCTACAAAATTACTTTTGTTCTTAAGATAACACAGACAAAAAGAAATGTATTCTGTTTTCAGCACAAAATCTTTAAGAGTGAATATGCGCTGTCAGGATGTATGCGGATTACATTTATTTGCCTAACTGCTTTCCCAGTAAAATGTTGGGTGCTAAGATGCAGCCCTTAAGAAATAAGAAATCAAACAATAAATACTAATATGTCTGTTTTCACAGCGCACACAGCACTTTGTAAGAAGAGAGCAAATGTATCCATCGGGGAGCGCTTCAACAGCCGAGAACGCATTTCCTACAAGTATGAGATGTGTGCCTAAAACACGACTCTCTCGTTGCCAGTTTGAAACAAACCATTTATTTCCTTTTCATTCCCCATTTATGAAATGACACTGTTTTTCTTGGCTGATTTTGGAACTGACTGTAGTCTGCAGGGTAAGTGATTTAAACACAGCTGCAGGTTTGAAGCCTCATGCTCGTCAAACTGGCATGTTGATAGAAGCAGTTAAAAGTCCTGAAGGTTTTATTTCAGGAGAGCCCTTTTTTTCATTTTCCAAGTAAAACTTTCATTTACACATGCTGTGCTTCAATATTATCAGATATTTGTTCAGGAGCCCCCTAAATATTTTTAACTAGAGGATGACTATAATATGGGGGGAGTTGTGCCTAAACCTTGACTTTGTTTAATTCAATTTAATTTGTTTAAAGTCAACAGGTAAAGAGATATACATTAAGGTAGGTGGTTCGCTGATCATTTTTAAAAATTAACACTAGATGAGGACAAACCTATTTACTAGCTTCAATATCTAATCTGAATTAAGGGCAGACTGAATGAAGGTCGCCCGCAAATACAGGGGTGCCCACCTTGAGGTTTCGACCCAAAAAGCCAGCAGGTCGGATCGATCGGTGATCCATCCTACTGGTTCTTTTTGTGGCTGATCCGGTTGTAGCCAGTTAACTTGGAGGGGCAGTCTCCTCCCCCTCCAAGTTATTTGGCTACAATCTAACGGAAATCGCCTGTGTTAGTGGAGCATGGATCGAGGTGTCTATATCCGGCTTTAGGTTGTGGGAACATTACAAAAAATATATTGTTGTAGCACATCGCTACATCTGCAGCAAGTTTGGTGATGATACTATGTTCAGGGCCTTTGCCAATAACTCATAAAGTCAGCTGGTTGAAATGAAAAAAAAAATTCAATTCAATCTCTTGGCTTCCAGGTGGTGAAGATTGGGCACCATGCCTAAGAATGATGTGTTGAAATGACCACTTGTACTATCCACCAGAGGTGCGTGTGAATGGGTAACACTACAGGGGCACAGTTCAGATACAGTTGTCACCTCAAAACAGGAAGTCCCCGAACAAAAACATACAAGGCAGAATCACATTCATATATTTAAAGCTACAGCTTTACAACAGTTATAAATCAGTGGTGGTTTTAGAAATTGGCAACATCAGCAGTTGCCCATTTGCACATGCTGCAGACCCTGATATCATCCAGCAGGATAGAGGAGTCGTAATAAACAGGCAAAGGCTCAGCCTAGTGTCCCAAGAAGCAGCCATCGCTGGAGGTAAAAGGTTGGAGGTGTGGCTTGGGGTTGACGATTTAAGAAGTGAAAATTAACCCTGAGCCACACTCATGAACACAGCCAGCAGAGTTTAAGTATTTGTGTGACATTCACATCAACTAAGAATGTTTTGTTTAAAAGAAGTAATAATAATTGATAGGGTAGACATTTATGAGATATTAGATTGTAAGCCTGATTGGGCAGGTTCTCCATCTGTGATGGGGGTCCTATTAAAAGGAAGGGAAGAGGGAATAAACATTTTGCACCAGCGCTGCTTAGGTATTTCAGCAAGGTTTTTACAAGAAAAGGAGATACTTCACTAGGCAGGGTATTTATGCTAGTTGAGGGTTATACTTTGGGGAAGGCTGGTTAGATTTAGCTTGAATGGACATTCATCAGTCAGGACTGCTATATAAAGGGGTGCAGACTACTTGCAGTCCAAATCTCATCCTTTGATTCCAGCTGTCACCCAGTGCTTTTCTCTCAGTCAGATTTTACCCTCACATATGCCTACTCTGACTTTCATCCCCCAGATCTCCAACACCCTTAGCAGTCAAATCTTTTTTGGATTATTCATTTACATTCCCAATTTCACACCCCTTACTGCAACCCTTAATAGTTATTCATGTTTCCCTGTGGTTATCCAGGTGACATGAATTTTATACATTTAACATTTAGCTGTGGCGCCCAGACACAGATCCCCTCCAAGATGTTAGTACGCATATGAGCTTTGTAACAATAGTGCAGGTACACATAGCTAGTTTTTGGCCCCTTTTGTACCAATTATGTGCACCCCTGGCTATATACACCACAACATACATAGTTCAAAAGCCAGCAATATGTAATGACTTGTAAGCAACATACTCAGTATGCTGACATATTGTCATATGTTACATGATTTTTGACAATGCACTCATTTTGACAATGCACAATGCATGTCCTTTCCTATACAACCTATATTCTCCTGCTGAATCTACCCAGTGGGAACACAGATTGTATTTAAAACCTGGCAAAGCATATAGCCAATGCTTACTGAGCACATATGTTTTAGAATCTGAGAGTGAAGACAGGAATACACTACTCCAAAAACATTATTTGGCTGGTTTTACAGCAGTACAGGTAGCAGCATAGGTGGGCGCCCACAGTAAAGGATGGGTCCATGGTGTCTTGTTTTTTCCTTCAGGTTGTGATGGGTTTTAATGTCATCCTTAACCCTCCTAGCATTAGCTGCACAGTCACTATTGCACTGGACGAGATGGTGCCGTCCAGTGAAGATCGGGGCTCCAGCAGCACATACTTACCATTTCGCCATGTGACAAGCAGACTATTGGAGATTCGCAAGAGTGCGGAAGTGGAAGACGTGCAGTTGTCAAATAACATTTGACACTTCTCTGCTTTTTTTATTCAATTTGAAAGTTCGATAGAATGTAAGAAGGTCTGTCCACAAAAGCTATTAATTATGGAATGTCAGAGTCCATGTATGTCATTAGCCAACCTGTCTCTGTTGCAACATACCAATCTGTTGTTGTTGTACAGTTTTCATGCTGCTTTCCAATCCCATCTAAATGCTGACATGTAAACATAAATATGCAAATGGTATGCACACTGAAACTGAGCGAAAGTTTTATGTAACACACTTCATTCGATGAGGCCATTGTCCTTATTGGCGGCTTGGGACCAATACTTCAACAGCGAAGGTGAATAAGGAGTCAAGATATTCCATACCAAACTCGTCTCATCTTTGTACTGGTGCGCTGTCATGTTGGAACAAGTGGGGTGGAAAGGAGTGGGGTGGAAAGGGCCATCTACAAATTAATACAAAGAAGTTGGAAGCAAGAAATTTTTAAAAATCTCTTCTGAACTGAAGGAGGTATTGAAAAGCATTTTTGAGCTGCTTTTCCTGTAAACAAGGGATGAAGTCCGAATCCCTGAAACAACCCAACAATATTATACACCCTCCATTAAAGTTTGCACTTGGCACAATGCAGTAATCAAGACCTGTCCACTACTGGATCACCAGTGGCTCCATGCTTTATCCCAAAACTTTTAAAATGTATGTGGATAAGTGGCTACCATAGGGGTGTGTTATCTTATGAACCAAGAATTGGTAAAAGATGAGTATTTTTTTTTATCTTGGATGGATCAATATTTAATGATTTAATTGGTTAGGTTGGTTGATTATTCAACACAGGATTTGTAGGCATTGTGCTGTACAATTTGGAGTACAGCTAGCATCAGAAAAAAGCATTGTTTTTTCTCTCCATCTATCCCTATGTGCTGTTGAAGCCATGGCAATCCATATGAAGCCTGCCTCAGCCGGACATGTTGGAAAATTTTCGTCAATTATACAACGATTGAACTAAAATCGTAGCATTGTGTTTGTTGGTCAGGTCGATTGTATTTGATGAACACATTTATATACAACTCTTTCCTGGGTTTTTAATCAAAACTAAAATCGGCAACTTTGGTCGTATTACAATCATATTACGATTTAACCTTAAATGTGGTTCTACTTTGCATTCGCTTACGATCGGTGTCTGATGAAAAGATCAAGATCGAATCGAAAATCGATCATGCTAAAATCAAACCGTGTATGCCTAGCTTTTGGATTCCCAAGTATTGCAAGGCTTCCACTGCCATTCATTGTTACTAATCATCTTGCGCATGTGTGAAAATACCAATGTACAGCATGAAGGATGGCAGAATGAAGACCACCTGTCATGAAATGCCAATGCAGGAAAGGCGCAAACCCAAAAGTCTGTTTGGTAATTTTTTTTCTGGATTGGACTGGTTACAGTCAGTATGGGTAAGTACACTGGTTACTTATGAAAAAAAAATTTCACCATGATAAGTCCACTTTAATATTTTTTGTACAAAACAAACAAAAAAGTCAAGATTGGCCTGAACAGTATAGACCCTACCCAAAGGGGCATATGACTTTGATTGGTTGACATCATAATTTTAAGGGCTCTGTCAATTACTAGTGATGAGAGGCATAGGAAATATTTGAAGCGAAATTGGAGTGTTTGGCCATGCATTGCAAAAATATATTGTGATTATCTTCAAAATGAATGGTCACATGTTGTATTTATATTCACATTGCCAAATTTGTTCCGTCATCATCTCCACTCAGGCCAAGGTATATAAAGGACTGTTTTTAACCTCCCTTGCGCTCTGCTGAGGTACAGATTTCCATACCAAAAGCGTACCATAGGCTTAAATAGATTTTTTGTAGGCCTGTAACTTCCCAAAATATATCCGTACGAGAGTCTAGTAGACCCCTGAATATAATAATGTTTGACACACACACAATTATGAAAAAAAAAACATTATGTTTATTAAATATATGAAAGGTATCATTTGAATGATAAAATCTCTAAAATACTTATTTTGTATGATAGATTTAAAAACAGTGTGTGATTTTATTAGTTTTTTGTTTATAATAAAGATTTTATTCAATTGGAAATGTGTTATGTGTTGTTGTTTTTTTTTTTTTACTTAGATTTTTTTTTACTTTGAATTGTATTCCCAGTACAATTACCTTTGGCACCCTCTCTACCCTGGTGTAATGGACCTGGTCACATCACACCAGAGAAGAGAGGGTTTACTTCAAAGTGGCACATTTCGGGAATTACACTGAAAACAGTTTTCTCCATAGAAAATAGTTTATGTGTGATTCACTTTTAAATCTCCCGCCCCTATGGGAGAGGGATCCGCTCTCCATCAGCCTCTTCAGTAGATTGGAGCCACCGGAACCACTCCGATCTCCGCCTGACAAACCCAGGTCATTCCAGTGCAATTCAAACAGGTCAGCACTGGATGGCCTGGGTTCGCCAGGAACACCAGGGGGGGTTAAAGCTCTTTGTGCAAGAATATGTTTCTACAGTTATTTGTTTTAAAAAAAACTTACATACCGTATATACTCAAATATAAGCCAAATTTATCAGTACCTGAAATGTGCTCAAAATGAAATTCGACTTATACTCAAGTCAAGAAATGAAAATCACAGTAAGCATACCTGTCAAGTTTTCCCTTATTAATTAGGGGGAAAACTTCAGGAAATTATGTCAGTGGTGTTAATTTCGGTATTCGGAACAAGGAAGTACAGAGGTGTAGTCACAGGGATTTATTAAAATAGAAATTTGGCTGGGAAAGTCACATAAAAAATGTGACTTTGCTGTCCAAAACTTGATCATTGACAGGTATGAAGGTAAGTCAACCAGTCACAGTCTTCCATGGATGTTAACAATACGTGGATGTTACTGCATAGCAATAAACCCTTGGATCCATGAATAACCTTGCAAAGTCCAATGGGGAGGTTCCGATTGGATAAAAAAATCATAGCTATATATGGCATATACAAGCAAGCCAATGTGCTGACTAATATTTTCTTAGTCTAGACTACCTGAAATAAGAGCAAGAATCAGGGAAACTTGACTTGCTCTGAGAGGGAAGAACTTGAAAAACTTTGAGCTCTTTTATTAAATAAGGCTCAGTGAGCCCTACACTGACTTCATGCGTGTTTATTGAGATTTGGTCTTAACAGCATTCATTCAATATAGAAAAGGTTTGCATCATTGGCTGGAAAATACACAAAGGTGACTGCACCATATGTTGCAATATGTCATAGGTGTGTTCTTAAATTCAAATCTGTGGGCTGTAAAACCTTATTTATAGGTTAGATACGAGAATGGCAGATTTTATTAAACAGCAAGAAATTTATAGATACATTAATGTAATGTACAAGCTTCATATGGACCATATAAAGGCCCCAAAACTCAATAACTAAGTTTTTTTTTTCTGAGCTTAATAAACTACTAGACTTTTCTACCATCTGGTAATGCAAATATTAATATAGTGCATGGCAAAAATTCAATATAGATAAAGTTTCTTTCCTATGGAGAATTTTATTTGGCTAGCAGAAGGGAATCTGGTAAAAACTGATGCAGAGGCAGAAATTCAGCATGAAAATGAGTGTTTAATGGATGTGGATCCCTAACAAGTGTTTTATATGAGAGGAAATATTTGGGAATCTTGTATGGTTTATAAGCCTGGGTGGGCTGGCAGAAACACAACCAAAATGTTGTGCCAAAGGTACAAATGACAGAACGATATGCTCTAGAGAGAAAGAAGTGAGAACAGATCTATACAATAAATGGTTAAGTGCTTTTTACTGTGAGGAGATTTAAAAGTTGTTAATGTTTAAAAGGCCATTGCTTCAAAAGAAAACTAATCACATAACCTTAAATATTTAGATATACAGATACAAAAATATTTATTATCAAAATATGAACGACAAAAAAAAGTTGTGAATGAGTTCTAATGAAAGTAAATATATATGCCTGGCCTGTGTGAATGCTGCTTTCTATGCCACCAAAAAATGTATTTTCATTTTGGATAGAGTAGGAAGATATGTAAGTTTTTCAGTCTCCTATAATAGAGAGATTTTCTTTTATTTCTGTCCTGTAGAATGCAAAAATTAAAACAAAAATGTCTTCCCAATGCAAAGGGATATCATAGCGGATAGTTTTCTTAGGAAAATATCTCCCTATTTGATAATGTCACTGGTACTCCTAGCGCAACACCAAAATTTGGAATAGTGAAGATGGAGAAGAGAAACAGAAGCTAACAGAAAACAATAAGTATTTTTTGTATCTATTATTTATTCATTGTTTTAGTTAGCTTATGCTTAGACAGGAAGGAATGCCATCTAGTGCCAATTCACACTGTCGTTTGTTAAACATGTTTCTCAGGCTCCATCTTGTGATTGGAATAGCTTATTACATGTTTATTAAGCTTTTTTTTTATAATTTTTATTGGAACATTTTCATATTGTTACAGCAAATAAAACAAAACAAGTTTGGACAAGACATTGCACACAAATACTGCTAGCATTTGGTATTTGGATTCGACCTGTATATATGATATGGGTTATATAGATATGACTTGGTACGCTGTGAAGCAGGTCAGAAACCGGCAGAACTTCACACTTTTCAGTAAGTTTTGTCTGCATGTCCATAGCAAATCCATGCGTCCTGCCATTAGGCTTTTAACAGTGCTGCATTTGCATTGCAGTGATGTGTTGTACTAGTACTTGTGTGAAATGGCCCTCAAACATTATTGAAAATACAACTCATGCAACTTTATTTGCTTTCCACATCAATCATGCAGATAAATGCAACATATATGCACACACCAATCATACAGAAACACCCATCATTCACATACACATAGAGACACACACTACACTCATGTGTAGTCTCATGTTGAGACATCATTCACAGAGAGAAACACATAGACACACACATTACATGCACTCTTCCTAATGTCTGCAGCTAGTTCCTCCATGGCTGGCTTCCTGCTTGTCTCTCCCAGCCCCTATCTGTGCCCCCCCCCCTCCGCCAGAATACCTCAATGCCCCCCAGTTTGAGAACCACTGCAAAACCACAGCCTTAAGAGAAGTGATTAGACAGTGGTTTGGCAGGAAATGTTCACACCCAGGAGTTGAGTGGACATATAAAAACCTTGTTGAAGTCAATGAGGATGGTAAACACCTGAATGACCATCCAAATGGGATATTAGGCATTTAAAGACAAGTAACAAGGGCCCCCATACACCTTACAATCTTACCATACAATACCAAAATCATGTAATATGAGGAACGTTCTAAGCCTTCCAATCACTTTGTATTTACTATGTATCAGGGAGTATTACATAGTTGTTAGTAGATCTATTGAAAATTGTATGGAATGATCTAAAGGTGTATGGAAGCGTTCTTATAGACCTCAATGATTTCCTAAATGACGTGATTTGTGCTGGTAAATGTGCTAAAAATGCCAAGTAGAGTATGTGAATTGGGCATTACATTTGCAACTCTGAACATTGTAAGATACTTGAAAATATTTATAAAATCACCCTTTTTTAAACTTAAGTTACACTAGCAGTTGCATGTTGTGAAAAAAACTGCTGTAATTAACATGTGGTAGTAAGAATAGCATCATCTACTACTTTTTTGTACAAATAAGTAGGTTCTCATGTCCATGAGTTTTTTGTAGAAATTGACAGCTATAGTTAAGACAACATGACATGGTTGTAGACAATGGCAGCTTAGTTAAGGGTGCCCATACACCTTTAGATCTTTCTGTCAGATATCCTTTAAATCTACCAGCAGCTATGTAGTATAGGGTCCCCTGTGATTGAACACATGTAGACTGGGTGTTTAGAAAGTCCCTCATATTACATGGTTTTGGTAAAATAAAAGGAGATCTAAAGGAAATCTGACTGAGAAATCTAAAGGTGTATGGGCACCCTAACTTGGGAAACAGGAATTAAGTAATTTAGAAAACCCTGTCTTATTCAATTGTTTTTCCACTATACATCTACTGGTATTGTTCAATGACACAACTGGCATTCTCCAAGGATTTAAACACAAACAGGAGATGATCCTTAAAGTTTAGGGATATGCTAGCTGGCAAATATATCCTAAAGCCAACCATAGACACCTCAATCCATGGCCGGTTTGTAGTAGACTCTTCATAGCGTGGTGACGCACACCACGCTGTGAGGAGTCGGCAACAGAACTGAGCAGAATCTTGTGTGCTCCACTAACACAGGGATTCTCGGCAGAGTGTAGGCAATTAACTTGGAGGGGGAGGAGACTCTCCCTCCAAATTACCTGCCTAGAACAGGATCGGCCAAAAAAAGAATCAGCAGGATGGATCGCCGTGGTCGAAACCTCAAGGTGGGCACACCTGTGGTTGCGGGCGATCGACCATTATGAATTCGGCTGAAGCCGGGCCGGGAATTGGCATGTCTATGGCCGGCTTAAGGCAGTAGAGTCCTTACTAAGAAGATGATAAATAGTTGTGCACAACTGTCACCAGCAATTACACAGTTACAGTGATGTCAGTTGCTCAGTAGGTGTATGAGGCCTGGGCAAATTGGTTCAGTATGAGGGGTGGGCATTTAAGTTGTGTGTACTTTGCGTTTACTTTACTTTGTTGCACTAGGTGGTGCGCCTCGTGTTCCTAGAAAAGTCCTTACTACATATTCAATTACCCTCTAGTGTCTTCCTTTATCATCCTTGAAGGAAAAATCTTCTTGAATAAAATGTTCTCTGTTTTACTTTAATATATTTAGTTATGAGATCTAATAAAAGGCGAGACCAAAGTGCGTGGTATACTTTTGCTACCATATGTGTTTTTAAACACAAAGGCAACATCCTGGATTAAGATAACACTTTAAATGGAAGGATCATTCATCTTCATCTCTATCCTTATGACAAACACAATACATAAAGCTAACAGCATATTACAATCACTTACAGTAACTTGTATTTGTTCTTATGAATCTTACCTCAGCACAAGTGTCATGAACATTGCTTACACACTTACTACATTCATTTATAAGACAAAGGGCTTACAGAAAATAAGACAGTGATTCATTCTTTGACAGAAGCCAGATTTTTTAAAATGTGTTTATACCTGTCTGATGCACTGAAAAACATGACCTGCACATGAATTTTTTCTTCAATAGCTCAGTTTTTCAGACAAAATGTTATTAAAATGGGTTTGGGGCAGCTGTTACCATGAGAAATAGTCCTGTTGTTCAAATTTGGCCAAATCACAAACCGACCCACGCATTTCTCAGTGCAAAGTATAAAGATGATGTGATTTCAAAATTCTGAGGCCTGTGCTCAACAATTTTTAATTACATTAAACGTTGAAATTGGGGAAAATAGGTAGGTAATGCTGGTCAGAAATGTAATTAGGTAACTAGGTGGTACTATACACTTTACAGATCATAGTAGTAACTGTCAATCTATTAGACCTACAATTGCCTGAATTTATAAATGAATGCATATGAGCTAAAAAAAACTTTTAAACGTATGTATTGTGGGTCAAACATATGTTTTTAAATCACATAGAAAGTGTAAACATACATTGGGGTGTCTTATATTAAATGTAGCATAGGACTGCAAGGTTGACATCATTATAACTCACATAGAGTTTATAATAAGCTGTGGCAATACTTAGCTTAATATGCTGGTCCAATGGTGGGTACAGGCTGTAGTTGGAAGAGGTAATCAATCAGGTAGATTGGCCCAGCTCCAAGCAGTTTCCCAAGTCTTGGCATTTTGGACATGCATCTAAAATAATATTTCACTTCCTTTGCTCTAGGGCAGACGTTATCTTTCATACAATTACACCGGACTGTAATATTCAGAAAGCAAGAATACAAAGATGTTTGATGATGTTTACCAAATGAAAGGCTTGAACATAAGTTCACCATATGTAATGATATACAGACATGAACCATATTGTGGCAGGGCTGCTCATGGCTGAAAATAAAATGATCGCTAATTATGTCCTTAAAATATTAATATTTGTCCTTGTCATGAGAATATCAAAAATAAATTTATTGCTGCAAACAAAGCAGTTATTTGCTAAAACGTCTACTTAGTTTACCAGTGTGGTCACATGCATTTCTTTAAATTGTAAGTTGGACTAAGTCAATGGAAAAAGTACATTTATCTAATCTAACCTGAAGCTACAACTTTACTGCTATAACTTATTTGTTGATTGATACTCCCAGTGTATGATGTTTGAGACAATGTTCTGACACCTTATTATTCAGATTTACCATGTGTTAAATGATTACTCTCCTTCCCTTCTAGGATGGATAATCTAACACTCTGAGCACGCAGTATCTTTTTCACTTGACACATGATCGACTACCTCCTAGAAAAGTCCTAATCCAATGGCGAAATGCGTGGAGGGTTATATTAATGGACTTGCAATGCATTGAGGTTCGGAGTGTTTAGTTTCTTCAAAAATTTTAGATACTTTTTATGTTTTTTTATTCGTGTTGTCTGATTTATTCCCTGTGACTTTCATTTTGTTATAAAGTGTACAATATTTTTAGACTAATTTAAGATGAATTATCTACTTGGGAGTCTGCCTAAAAGTCCCAGGAAGTGGCAAACCCTATTTTTCCAGAACTAGTTCTGGGTTATTCTCTCTTTAACCTAAAGCTCTAAAGTGTATTGAATTGCAGTTAAACTTGGAGTAGGGCGACAAGCCAACCATACCGCCTAACCCATGTGTGGCAGGGGGTAACAAGGCCAATAGTGACCAATACTTGTATGACCCAGGAGCTGATGCGGGCCGCATACACTGGAACAGCGTGAGCATTTTGTCTGTAGGCTGGCGGGAACCAGGAAGTGGGGGCCAGCTGCCACCCCACCGGAATGTTAGTACGCGTCTGGTGCAGAGGTCGGCTGAAAGAGCAACAGCGGACAGTAACTGGGGCGTTTAATTCTGATCTCTGGCTGCAGGCACGCCAGAACAAACGAGTGCCCCTGGGGCCGACCCTTTGCTTAAGTAGGCTCCCGGGTGAAGTAAATCCTCTCCTGCTTCTGACTGCATGAAGAAGTGAAGAGATGGTTTTGGGGCAGCTGTTACCATGAGAAATAGTCCTGTTGTGCAAATTTGGTCAAATCACAAACTGTCCTGTCTCAGTGTATAAAGATAAGGTGCTCAACATTTTCTTTTTTTACAACCTAGGTTGAAGTTGGAGAAAACAGGTAATAAATTCTGGTCAGAAATCTATAAGAATGACTTTTTTCCATTTTGGAGTTTAATGGGAAGTTTGCTATGGCATTTAGGCCAGCAAACTGAAGAGCCTCAGAAATGGAATTCTCAGGTGCAAAGCCTTATTGTATTGACACACATATAAAATGTTGTACTGGACTTAATAGGCACTTGATTGGCACTTTTGGTTTCTGTATTTTCTC
Source organism: Ptychadena robeensis (assembly GCA_036250615.1). Classification (NCBI taxonomy): domain Eukaryota; kingdom Metazoa; phylum Chordata; class Amphibia; order Anura; family Ptychadenidae; genus Ptychadena; species Ptychadena robeensis. Next base: position 95,811,041 of record CM070033.1, read on the forward strand.
CAGAAAAGGATGCTTGGCTTTTTTCTAGCAATCCCATGTGCCATAACCATGATCACAGAAATAGAAAAATCAAAGATTGGCTTATAAAATAACAATTTTGTAGTCCACATTACTAGGGATATCTCTTTATTTTCTGTGAGAGTTTTTTTTGATTTTTGGAGACAATTGCTTAGAAAAGACAAATCTTTCAATTGACCCACTTCACCATAGAAGCAAAAGAGACAGTAGTCTTGATATCATTAGGCATTAAGAAGTCTTGCAAAGAAGAAATAGCCAAGACAACCCAGTAATGTATCAGCAGTATGTTTTCTGGTGGCAGCAATATCATTCACGTATCTTGTGAAGGTTAAAAGTCCAAAGGGAGAACAAACTGCAAAAGAAGGCCTGACCCATGGAAGAAATGCATATAAGAGAGGCTGCTATGGGTTAGAGCAGTGTTTTTCAACCTTTTTTGGGCAAAGGCACACTTGGGCCCGCCCCTGGTCTGTGGGGACGCGTGTTGCTAAGCAACCGCATCCTCACAGAGCCTTATAGTATAAGACTTATACAGCCGATCCGTGTTATACACGGACCGGCTCTGTGAGGATGCGGTTGCTTAGCCCTCCTATCTAGCTGCCTCTTATAGTATAAGACTTATACTATAAGAGGCAGCTAGATAGGAGGGCTGAGGGTGGGGTCAAAAACCCACGACACACCAGGCAACAGTGGTTGAAAAACACTGGGTTAGAGGGTAAGTTGCAACACTTATCCTAAATGTTATTTTTCCTAAGGACATCTGGTACTTTAAAGGGATGAGTGTGCAAATTAAAGAACATTTATTGAGTAAATTCGAAAACCACAGTTAAAGTTCATAACAGCCAAAACAATATTAATTCCATCTTCCATATATTACAGTACAATATCATCACACGTCTCAGTGTACAATCCAGGTGTAATGTTTTACATTCAAACTACTTTCACTTTACCACCTTGTACTTTAGACACAAGCTGCACTTTTATAATAAGAGGTGTACTTATTAATATTAGATTATGGATTACATTATCAATCTATAAAATGTACGTATGCAACAACAATTTATTTTTACAACAGCTTTAATTTTATGTGCAATGCACCCATTTATGGATCCTTAATTGGTAGATAGATCCTTTAGATTGAGAAATGCATTGTTTATTCATTTTACAATATTTATAGGCATGCAATAACCATCCCAACTTGAGGCTATCCATTTTGGGTACCTACTTGCTGAGGGTTAGAAGAGTAACACATTTGAGTATAGACAAGATATGAATATGTATACAGAAGAGTAGAGAATATTCACTTGGAATTGGTTCTTTATTTATAACTACCTAGATTTTGTGATCCAAACATCTTAAACTGTTTCCCATTCTCCAGTTATTTCCATCCAGGCTTTTGATTGACGGTTCCAAATTTCTCCTACCTCTCATTTTGGGTAACTTAATAATCATGATTTTGAACACTCAACTAAGTGGTCCTGATGCTGTGTTTCCAAACTCTCCATTCTTTTATCATTACTGTTTGATATTAATGTGGATCCCTTTGACTCGGAAGCGGAAAACCATGAAACGCCTTGGGCAAGTGTTCAAATATATTTAAGTAAAACATTATGTCTGGATTGTACCATGAGATGTGTGATGATATTGTACTGCAATGTATGGATGATGGAGTAAATTTTTTAGCTGTTATAAACTTTGAATTTTAACTGTTTTAAATTTCAATCAATAAATGCAAATAATAATAATAAAAAACAAATAATTTGTACTATCATACCTAAATAAAATTTTACCGCTAACATAAACATCTGGACTGATTGCTTAAAGGTTAGTAATGATTTGGGAGCCTTGTGGGGAAACTATTTGCTGACTTCCAAATAAAGATTGGTGAGTTCCAGTTCTTCCATTTGGGTTTGTAACAGAAATACTCAAGTAGACTAGAACTTCTCTATTGACCTGTAATCTATTTCTTCTTATTAGATATCTGTCTTGAGGAAGAACAAACTTTCTGCATGTGTCCCTGAATATGACATAGTCCAGCTTTACAGTGTTTACTCCTTCAAGAAACCTTGAACCTGTTCTGATCCTTCATCCAAAGTTCTGTCTGGTTAAGTGTGCTTGTCATTTCACAAGAATAGCCTAAGACACAGCATAAAGGATGCCAAGCAAACCTTTTACCATTAAAAAGAGAATTAGCTATGTAATGCAATGGCCATAATCAATCATCATCATTATTGTTAAACCTGCTAAAAAAAAATTCCTGAGGTCAGAATCAATGTGCTCTATTGGCAGTGTTATATTGTTCCTGGGAAGGATATAAGTAAATATGAAAAGTGTGCACACCCCTGTAAAAATGGTAGGTTTGTGTGATATAAATAAAACAAGACAAAAAAAAAACCAAAAAAAATGCCACCTTTAATGGGATCTATAACCTGTACAATTCCATTGAAAAACAAACAAATCTGTTATATAAATAAATGATGGTCACATGCTGCGGCGTAAGTTGCAGCTCCTTTTCTGCCAGGCGGAGACAGCTGTCACTGTTGCAATGATGTTCCATTCCCAAGTCTCAGGAGATACATTCTCAGCTTTAAGAAAAATTACATAGTTCAATATTTTGACCAATCTAGTGCGGTATTGCAGTTATATTAGCTCAGAAAAACAGAGGCTTGAGAGAAGAGCTAGACGTTTTTTTTCAGTGCTTTACCATTATCCATTATGGATTTTTGTTTCAATATAGGTTCACTTAACCGAAGGAACAGTTAATGCTTAAACATTTGTGGCTATTTATAAAGTACAATGGATGTCATGCCATTTTCAGAATATATATCTGACTCACACAGGCCTGTAATAATTAAAGTGAGCCACTGCTGTCTTTTCCCCGCAGTGGATGCGCATCCGCAGTGGGAAAGAGACACAGAGAGGACATTTCCTATTCTAATGAATGGCAGAACCAATGGGGGTGTCTCCAACAACACGGAAAGAGCGCCTGATGCCCTATTTAGGCCCTATTTTTACACATTTCTGCTTAATCAATAGGGCGCAAACTGCCTGAAAATCCCATTTTAAAGAATGGCGCAGTGTCCACTCCATGTTCTCAAATCCGCAGGGATCAATGGCTGTGTCTTCAAGACAAGGAAAAGCAGAGTCCGATGCTGTTCGGGCACTGTTTTTCTGCTAATTAATATGGAGCGCTCCTGCCTCTGCACAAATGCGCAATGCCACCTTTAAGTTGCAGGAAATCCACCTGCAAATCCGCAAAGTGCAGCTATTTCATTGCACCCATGCAGTATGCTTCTGAAGTAAATACTTTATTTATTACATAAGTGGCTGGTTTCAGGCATAGGTATGCAAGTCTAAGCATAACCAGTGACCCCTTTTATAGTAAAACACCTTGTTGATATATTCAGCTAACTAAAGTACACTAGGGTGTTAAGTGTGAAAGCTAGGTACATAAGGATTATATTTTTCCTGAAGCCATGGGGCAGGATTCAAGGAATTTTTTGGAACAATACACTTCAAAGGTATTTCTTGTCTTGTACTGAAATGGTTGCTTAGAAGGTCAAACCCTAAACGTCTATACATAATTTGCTAAAACCAGAATAAAGTGTTTTAACACCAATCATTTTCTTTTAATACTTTTTACAAGCTAAGACACAGGAAAGTGTGAAAAGGTGGCAATCCCACCCAGGACTATAAACCTATGAATTCTTTCTCTAAAACCTTATGTTTAATATTCACTCGGCAAGGAGCTCAGAAGTGATTGTACGGATGCATTAGCTAAACTGCTACATAAAGCATACACAACAATGCTTTATAGGTAAAACACAACAGCTTTTGGCATAGAAAGTATTCAATATTGGGCTTGGCTGCCCTTTTTCTAGTTAAAAAAAAGCTCTCTCATCACAAACTCAGAATGACTTCTCATTTAACAAACACCTGGGATGGCTAAGTGAATGAAGAAGGCTGAAAGCTTGGGCTAGAGGCGATAAATATTGGATTCATTTTTATCCATCTTGTGCAAAGAGTTTCCTGTAAAGCGCTTTCTTATAAACTTGGCCTTTCACGGCTAAAGCTGGTATAATGATGCAATGTTATACAATTTTATATACAGAGCTGTAGATTTATTTGGTATAAGATCAAATAAGCGGAAACAAACACTTCAAGCTTCATTATTATTAGTACATGACAAATAATTCGTTACATAAATTCACTCTCTTAAATTTTTAAATAACATTTTCATAACTTGTGGGGGTTGGGTGTGATAATGTGGTAAATAAAGAGGAGGATTTGTTTGAGACGATGAGATGATTATATGAATTAATGTCCTTAATTGTTTCTGCAGCCATCATTGATCTTTGAAAATAAAATCTGTACATGTTCACAAATATTCTATCCCTAAATTTCAGTACAATACAACAAATACTTATGCCATGCTCACGAGAACAGCTAAAACCGATAAACAGCAATAAGGTAAATAAAAAAAGCATCAATCACTTAATTAATAAGTTGTCATGCCTTTTAAAGGGGTATATATACTCATATATATTCTTATTTCTAATATCTATTGGCATATATACATTAGCCATTTTGTTTTGTTTTCTCCATTTTGTGAAGTTTGTAGGAGAATTATGCAAGACGTGTTTCCAGGTGGTTCATGTGAGAACAATAGACGTTCTTATAATATTATCAGGCCTGTCCTTGGAAAGTTGTAGATGGTTGAGAAAGGCCTGTGATATCTGTCTGGGTGTATAACATTGTATACAGAAACACACTGTGTTATTTTCACAGGCATGTGAATCATCCTAAAATCAAGCAGGCATTGTTCATGGTATTCTTATTTTGAAACATTTTAGTGAACACCTGTTCTTGAATTCCTAATATTAAAAATGTTTATTTTACTATATAGTTTATACCATACTGCCATCCAGCGAACTAATGGTAAAATTTAATATGCAAATTTGTTCAATGCAATTTGACGATCCAAACATTTTTGGGGTGTGTCTGTTAGGTAAAGTTTTCCCTAAAAAGGGAGGCATGGGGTTACTAAAGGAAATCTGGCCATCCAATGGGAGATCCTGCCACTAATATACCAAAGAAAGTTCCAGCCAGCACAACCAGGGGGATCCAGCCATTGAAACGCTAGGTCTCATTGCCCACTATCTTGGAAAAGTATATGTTTTATATTATATTTCTCAACAAGCTGGCGTGATACTTACAAGTTCTCTGTTCGTTTGCAGAGGTTATAGCTAGTATTATCTATGATTAGTGAGACCTCTTGGTGAAATGCATACACCAACCAGGCTACTTCCATAGATTTATAGCAAAACTCTGGCAGTTTGCAATTAGTCTGTATCACAACCATAGCTTGTTACCTTGGAGAAATAATTACCTTTATCTGGGTTGTTGGCAGAGATCTAAGCTTCATGTGTCCCCTGCGTGTGTGATCTGTAAAAAAGTTTTTAATGCCTCGCCTACATTTAGCCATGACACCATGTACTGTATATTGAGTTAATTACATGTTGATGTTGTCATTCTAATATCTGACTTGCTGTCATATATATCTTGCGGTATTATTATCTTTATTATATGTGTATATGTCAGAAAGATATGTATAGGGACACCCTATCCCGTATATGCTACCAACATCCAAGACATAAATTTTATCAAACAGCGAATGTGGCACCTTGCCGGAACCCGGGCCCAGACAGCCGGCCTGCGTACGGGTACCAGTCACAGAGGACTTTAACGGTAGCAGATCATAAATTTGTAATAAATCGTAGCGATACCGTAGTATCGTAGCACAGTTTATACAGCATAGAAGAAGGTAAGTAATTGGTCAAAATTTACTCCCAATGAGGTCCTTCAAATGCAGGTAATGTCCGTTCATAAAAATGATAATAAAAAAGTGTTAGTTCAAACTTTTATTCCAAGTGGTGGTCTCTATGCGTTTCGCGACAACCGTCGCTTCTTCAGGAGACAACTTGTAATAAGTATAAGGATAAGTAATCCTTGTCAAAGGAAACAAGATTCCGTTTTATCCCAGCTATAGAGTAAGAGAAAGCACTGTCAGTCTTTTTTACATAGTATTTATACGTATTGTTGGCGTGTAAATGTATGGGGTAAATATTTACCCTGTCAAACTGTCCCATGAGGGCCCAAGGAGTCACCACAATGGGCGAGGCCCAAATGTGCCCTTGCTGGGGAACGGGGGGCCTGTGCAAGCCTTATTGCATCGTCCAGACAACACCTATACAAGATGTAAATTAAACTGTGTGTAAGTGTTTTGTATTAATCAAAAAATATATGTATAATCATTCTATAAGTGTATAAATATGTGACGCCAGGAAGCACAAAAGGAGCTTCCCAGATCTAATACTGAAAAGGATAAACAGTGTACGGGGTTGATTACAACCTTTATGTGCCACATTTTTGTGTGTGTTTAAAACATAAAATTTAATATGCAAATTAATGTGTATCTCACATTGTTGTGTTGGTCATGTGTATATGTCTCCGTGTATGCTAAATAAATGTATATTATTGTGTGATTATTCCCGCTCTGTTTTGTTGAATTTTTCTTATGATTCCTAAAGGTTATAAAGCTGTTGCTAACATAACCCTAACAAAGTTAGGTTACAATCACAAAGGCGTTTAAAAAAGGACACTTTTCAGATCGTAGTAGTATAATGGCCTCCCTGCTATAATACATAGTGATTGGAAGGTTTAGAAAGGTCCTCATATTACATGGTTTTGGTAAAAGAATAGTTAATTGTACAGAAATTGTATGGAAAGATTGTAAGTTGTATGGGGGCCTTAAGACATCCTAGATCTGAATGAATGAAATATTCTTACTAAATACTTTGTTCTTTACATAGCCGAATGTGCTGATAACAAAATCACACACACATTATCAATGGAAATCAAATTTATATGGTCTGGATTTGGAGTCACACTCAACATTAAAGTGTAAAATAAACACTGATCCAACTTTGATATATTGTCCTCAAGACAAGTCAAAATGAGGTTCAGTAGTGTGTACATGCCTGCACATGCCTGTATGACCTCCCTACAATGCCTGGGCATGCTCCTGATGAGGTGGTGGATGGTCTCCTGAGGGATCTCCTCACACACCTGGACTAAAGCGTCCCCGAACTCCTAGACAGTCTGTGGTGCAACGTGGCGTTGGTGGATGGAGCGAGATATGATGACCCAGATGTGCTCAGTTGGATTCAGGTATGGGGAAGGGGCGAGCCAGTCCATAGCATCAATGCCTTCGTCTTCCTGGAACTGCTGACACACGGCAGCCAAATGAGGTCTAGCATTGTCTTGCATTAGGAGGAACCCAGGGCCAACCAATCTAGCATATGGTCTCAGAAGTGGCCTGACGATCTCTGTACCTAACAGCAGTTAGGCTATGTCTGGCGAGCACATGGAGGGCTGTGTGGCCCCCCAAAGAAATGCCACCCCACACCACTACTGACCCACTGCCAAACCGGTCATGCTGGAGGATGTTGCAGGCAGCAGAATGTTCTCCCTGACGTCTCCAGACGTGAATGTTGGGCCCTCATACCACCCTAATGGGCTCTGGCAGTGCTCCCTGCTCCTCCTTGCAAAAAGGCAGAGGTCCTGATGCTGGGTTGTTGTCCTCCTATGGCCTCCTCCACATCTCCTGATGTACTGGCCTGTCTCCTGGTAGCGCCTCAATGCTCTGGACACTACACTGACAAACACAGCAAACCTTCTTGCCACAGGTCGCATTTATGTGCCATCCTGGATGAGCTGCACTACCTGAGCCACTTGTGTGGGTTGTAGACTCCATCTCATGCTACCACTAGAGTGAAAGCATTCAAAAGTGACCAAAACATCAGCCAGAAAGCTTAGGAACTGGGAAGTGGTCTGTGGTCACCACCTGCAGAACCACTCCTTTATTCTGGGTGTTATTCTTATCATTATTTTTTTATATAGCGCCAACATATTATGCAGCACTGTACAATTACTTTTGAAACAACACAAGATAACACACAGGTACAGGATATAACACAGGAGGAGAAGAGGACCCTGAACAATCAGGCTTACAATTTAACAGGTTGGGGGAACAAAGTAAACAATAGATGGGGGGATGGGACTGGTATGGTGGTGATATTAGGGATGAGAAGATGGGTAGACCAGACTGAAGAGGTGGGTTTTCAGGGATTTTATAATAGTGCAGAAGGTAGGAGCAAGTCTAATGGGGCGAGGGAGGGAGTTCCTGAGATTATGAGAGGCCCTAGAGAAGCCTTGAAGCCGCGCATGTGAGGATGTTATGAGTGGGCTGTCATTAGTAGGTCACTGGATTTAAAATCAAGACACATGACTTTAGCTAGCCATACACGGCACGGATTCCCTGGCTGATCGATTCAGCACCCGATGGATTCCAGCGATTCCGCCGGCATCCACAGGTGAGAACGATTAGCCAATTAGGGAATCCGATCGTGGCAGCCCACCTTGTACGGCCGGATCCGGGAGGGATCCGTGTCCGATGGCTCGCCTCCCGGACCGCAACGCCCCCTGATCAGAGCAGAATCGGACCGAAAAGACCAACAGGTTGGTTCTTCCTCGGATCCGATTCTGTGCCCCTGATCCATCGGATGCAATCGGACGGGCAAGGTGGGCTGCAGGGGATTCCGGCACGATGGATCCGCGTGCACGCGCCCGGAATCCATCGCGCCAGAATCCGGCACGAATACGTGCCGTGTATGGCAGCCTTTTGAATTTAATTCTCTGGACAACTGGAAGCCAGTGTAGAGATTTGCAGAGAGGAGCAGCAGATGAGGAGCGGTTCGATGAGTAAATGAGTCTAGCAGCAGCATTCATGATGGACTGAAGAGGTGACAGTCTAGTTAGAGGAATTGCCTATAATTTCCATCTGTCGTCTATTAAATTTGCACAACAGCATGTGAAATTGATTGTCAATCAGTGTTGATACCTAAGTGTACATTTAAACCACCCTTTAACGTGACCGACCAGAGGACGCCACGTTAGCCTTCCGCAGGTTGGTTTTCTGGCTGCCATCCCATAGGACCTCTATGGGGTCCTTAATTAGACGCCCTGTAATCGCCTGCACTATTTTGCAGACGATCACAGGGAGTCGTTTTACCCGCGGCTGCGGGAGCGCACTGTCGGTTTCCGAGCTGAAAGCAGCTTGAGAACCGACAGTCTAAACTTAGCCTAAAGGTAACTGTAGACGATGTTATTCTCCCTTGATAGATGAGGGGTCGACTGCAGTGTGATGACGCCCCTCAGCTGATCGGCGGACACCCTTTGTGTGCTGTCCATTACTTTGGATGGGGACTGCCATCCCCATCCAAAGTAATGGGATTGGCCAGGAATCGGTGCGATATGACATGCACGTGAGCTGTCAGCCAGCACAGAGGAGAGAACTGCAGCCTATTGGCTCTCAATGCTGTCAGTTCCCATCCCCTCTCTTCTGCACATAGCTCCCCATACCCTCCCCTCTTATTAGAAAGTAGTTGTGTGTTTAAATGTTTCATGTGTGTATATGATTTGTGTGTGTGTGTAATTAAGGGTTTATATTGCCATACTGGCACTTTGAGATAAATAAGTGGGTTTGGGTTTAAGCGTGGGCATTCGGTCTCTTAAAGGTTTGCCATCACTGCACTAGAACATAAAAGTAGATGATTTTATAGCTATACATGTTTTAGGTTGAAAGCAAGATGGCAGCCCCTATAATAAAGAGAAACACATCCTGCCGCACAGTCCAGCAAGATGCGATGATGCTGTGCACAAAACAATGGTAATTAGATATGTAGAAAAGGGCAAAGATAAAACCAATCCAAGCCGTTTGGATCAAAATGGCCTGTACAGTACCAATAGAAATGTATTGTAAAAGTGATAATCAGCCTCACTCCCCAAATATGGCGGCATGGTAGCTCAGTGGTTAGCAGTTTATCCAAGAAGCAATAGGGTCCTAGGTTTGAATCTGTCACTACCAGCACCATTCTCCCTGTGTCTGTGTGGATTCCTTCCCATGCTCCAAAAGCAACAAAAACTGTTGTGATATATGACTGTAGTAGGGACATGAGATTGTGAGCTCCTCTGATTGTATGACTATATTATTTTCTGACCCTGTCTGTACTTATTGATTTACAGTGCTACTGTTAAACATGTTTTTAGACTTTGACATTTAATACTTTATGAATAGAGGAATTAAGCACGACCACCTATTCCATCCTGTATTCAGTTACAATAACTGTATTTCAATCAATGATTATTTTCATACAAAGTGCTAAAAATGACAGCAATAGTGTTGAAAATGGTGCTATTGTTTGTGCATGAGTGAACTCGTTGATTAATTGGTAATGATTTTGTGGACAGGACTTGAAGACATCCAACATATTGCTGAGCTGGAACTTCTCTCCTAGCAACAACAATAAAGTGAAGCCAAGAGGATTAAAGTAGACTTGTATTGTTAATCTTACATCTGGCTGGTAAGGGGCAAGGCTCCACCACAGGGACCCTTGCGTCAGGAGTTCTTATATAGTTGTCAGTACCAATTGAGCTTACTTACGCACACGGTTTTATGCAGGACAATGCAGTATGAGTATTGTAGAAAGGAGAATGAAAACAAGATTTACTGTCGCCAATTATCCTTTCATTCCTCAAAGAAGCAAGCACATCGTACACTACACACCATATCTGAAATACATCATTTATATTTAACGCATCATAAAATAGCAACCTTTGTGTTATGACATCCATCTGAGGTTTTACTGTACTTAAACAATGTAAAACTGCATAAATATTATTAGAATTAGCACCACACAATGACCATGTTGTAGAGCTAAAACAATGGGGATACTCCTGTTCTGCCTGCTCTGACCTGGGTTTAACCTTTATTCTGCTCATTAAATTTTAATAGCTTGTTGCAGATTTACCAAAAAGTTCAATTGTGAGGTCTATGGAAAATTACTGTCATTGGTCATAGCATCTTATGCTAGCAGTAGCAGAGTGTAGTTATCTTAGTGTAGTTTATTACCTGAATTGAATGAAAATGAATGAAAAGTGTCATTGAATGCTTTGCCATACCAAGCACGTAACAATCAGAGGACTTCTGGTAAAAGGCTTTTCAAACTGTATATACCAAGGAAATACTAAAGCTGGCCACACAAGGGTAGATTCCCATGCAATCGACCGGCGATCAATTACAGTGTGGTGATGTCACCATGCGGTGATTGATCACGGGTCAATCGTACGGTAATCAATGTGCACCACATGGGCACATCAATTACCGTACGATGGGGACCCGATTTCCCGGTCCCCCAGAAGCCAGCTTCTCCGGCTGGCTGGCTGCAGGCGGGCTGCTTTAGCCCACCTGCAGCCAGCCCCACCCCCCTCTCTTCTGGCAGAGCTGGCTGGGTCCGTGCTGGCCACACCCCTTCACACATACACAGAGCCGTAGCTGAACACACAGCTTGTGTGTGAGGCTCGGCTGCCTGTGTGTGCAGCTTAGCCATCAGCCTGTCCATTACATTGGATGGGGACAGCACTGCCCCTTATTCAATGTAATGGATTTCGACCAAGGTTTTCCAACATCAATGGATCCTGCTCGAAGGAACCGTGGATGGCTCAGATGAAGTAACAGATTGGTGGAATATCGGGATCCGTGAGCATGCGATGTTCCTCTAATCTGTTACTTCAGCCGTGTGTGGCTAGCTTTATATTGCTAGCAAGTTCGTCTTAAGTTTAAACATGCTAGTTCTAAAGCTGTGCACACATGGGTAGATTTGTAAATAGATTACAGTACAATCACACACTGTGTGCACTCACGAAGCTTGATTGTGCTCTAATCTGTTTACAAATCTACCCATGTGTGGCTTCCTTTGAGCGGGATCAATAGATCCCACTCGCAGAAACTCGATTGAACAGGGTTCCAACATGACTCACGGCTCCATTCAAAGTATTGGACATGCTGCTCCTCCAGTGCTCAGTGTGAAGGGGCGGGGCCAGCACATCTCTGTGTGATGCTGTGTGCTGACTGGCTTGCAGCCTTGTGTTGTGAGTGAGTGAATCTCTCACAACACATGCTGCAAGCTGGGGAGAACAGGTCCCATTGGACGGGAATCGATGTGCCCATGTGGTACACAGTGATTACCGTTCAATTGATCCACGATCAATCACAGCGTGGTAATCACAGGTCGATTGCACAGGAATCTACCCGTGTATGCCCAGCTTTAGACACTGACTAAAATACATTTGTGATGCATCTGCCAATAAAAGCTTGGATACAATATGCTTTACAAATTTTGCAGTCTCAGGGTGACAAGGGTCTCTCATGCCACTCCATTCTTACCCATGGCCTACCAGTATAGTTGTAATAAGGACCCATCTTAATCTTAGGAGATGTCATAGCTTGTACCCTCCTGATCTCCTGAAGCCAGATCCCTTGGGCAAAGTTAAGGCTGCCATACACGGCACGGATTCCCTGGCTGATCGATTCGGCACAGATGGATTCCGGCGATTCCGCCGGCATCCACAGGTGAGAACGATCAGCCAACTAGGGAATCCGATCGTGGCAGCCCACCACGGCCGGATCCGTGTCCGATGGATCGCCTCCCTGACCGCAACGCCCCCTGATCAGAGCAGAATCGGACCCGAAAAGACCAACAGGTTGGTTCTTCCTCGGATCCGATTCTGTGCCCCCGATCCATCGGATGCGGTCGAACGGGCAAGGTGGGCTGCAGAGGATTCCGGCACGATGGATCCGCGTGCACGCGCCCGGAATCCATCGCGCCGGAATCCGGCACGAATCCGTGCCGTGTATGGCAGCCTTTATCAAAACTCTACTTTTAAACAATATATGTTACATTTACTAGATTTTACATAAATTTACTAGGAACTGTTATGCCATGAAAGTCTGAAAACAAGCTTGACCACATGTAACGCTCAGCAGGAAACTAAAGAATGATGCCAGCTTATGTGGTATATGACTCAAATAAAATAGGTAGCAACAGCTTTTGTTGGGTTATTGCTCACTGATCTGAGAACCCCTCTTGGGATTTACACATACTGGACTAAAAAACACTGTCCGTACAAGTTAGCCCAAGTCTGTAGTAATGTTTCATTGGTTGTCAATTGTAAATTAAAATATGTTATTAATATATATCTAAAGTAACTGAAGTAGGAAAAACAAGCACAAACATTTTGTAATAGGAAGGTAAAGTGTATCTCATGCATTTAAAGACACTGGATGAATTATCAGGGACAGGATATCTATAATCAGGTGTGCACATAACTTTTTATTGAGCTCCTTAGATGAGTACTGAGAGATGGTGTTTGGTACTCACCCCATATGTAGGGTGGTCTTCCTTACTGTCCTCTGCGTCAGCCTCCTACATGGGAGATGCTGCTGCAGAAGGACCTCCCTGTTCCTGATATTGATCCTCTGATTAGCTGTCTCCTTCCACAAGTCACCAGCTGGCTTTGGATCACATGTACAACACGGTTGACTCCCCCAGATCTCATACCTCAGTAGTGACACCCAGAAATTTTCTGACTTAGTAACTAACCCCTGAGACTACATGCAGTCCAACTGTCAACGTTTCATATTCATAGTCATATTTCAGCTGTCACACGGTGCTTTTCTCTTTTCTCAGATTCTTGCTGGGTCCCCCCTCATAGGAAACAGCAAACACAAGCCAAGTTGGTCATTCAAACTATCCATTGTTCCAGCCCCCTAAGCAACCCCTATATCTAAATGATCCAGACACTTGTACACACTATTCAACCAAAACTCTTGGGTAAGTGAGTATATGAACCTTTAGGTCTAACTATTTCACACAAACATGCACTGCTTCTCTTAGGTAAGACAACAGGTAAGACAGGCAACTAAAATGACACACTAGGAATGTTTGTTTTGTATATGTAAAACTGTTACATTTGTCTTACTGTGCTATGGACATGGCTTTGGCTAGGTCTAGGGCTGGAAGCAGACAGACTATAATCCAATTAGCTGGTCAGTTGTGATCCCACAAATGGTATAAATCATAGAACAAAAAGTAAAGTATATTACACTAAGAAGAAGACCCCCTGATGCTGATCCAAATGTTTTCCTCTAAGATTTGTCTGCTCACATATTCTTAACCATTTAATAGTACCTAATCCCACTAGACTTTAATGGTTTTAAGATTTGTTTCTGAAAAAACATCAGTTGTAGCCAAGATTTGCCAGCAATGGAGGCAGACAGATTACATAAGATAGGCAATGGATAATCTTGAGGCTATCAGCTCAGACCAATTAGACGATTAGGGAAGAGTTGTCAAACCCTACATCAGTGCCAAGAAACAATATGTCTTTCTTTTAATCTCATTATGGCATAAGAAGAATTGAGACCTCTTATGGTGTTCATGTTCGCAAAGTTTGCAAGTCTGTAAGAAGAATTGAACCTTTATATTAATGTAGGTCATATGGAAAATACATAGTTACCCCATACATGGCAAACTTGGCCAATGCTTGGTTATTATCTGTCAATAGATAATCATTTACAATAAGAAAAGAGAACATTTACAACAAGACAAAAAGTCTGAATAACTGATTATTATTATTTTATCATTTATTTATATAGCGCCAACATATTACGCAGTGATGTGCAATACATTAGAGTGGAGATACAACACAATATAATACACACAGGTACAGGTGATGACACAGGAGGAGTAGAGGACCCTGCCCGACTGGGCTTACTAGATAACCGATCTAATCCTAAAGAAGATAAATATTTTTAACATGTTAGAAAATCACCTTTATCTAAATAATAATTCATGAAATGGCTGGAATATAGGATCATGCACACGACTTATTGCTCAGGAATCTAACAAAAAATTTACCCCTGTATGGTCGGCTTATCAAAGTGCTCCCAGATACTTGAAAAAACAACCAGCAGACCTTTACTGTAATAGTAAATTGCTGGAAGTGCTGTTCTGAACGACCATTTTATATCAATCATTTGATCGTTTGAATCATTTATAGGATTTTAGAGGCTTATGTCAAATATATTTTAAACTGTATAGTCACTTTAGATTGAAAAAAATATAAAAGACAAGAACATTGATCATTACTGTAATATTTCTTTCAAGAAGGAAAATAATGTTGGAATTCTCCATTTCTAGAACTGGCAAAACAGGTCTAGATTCCCTCTGTGGGACTTTAAATGGAAGGTGGACTATATAACAACAACAAATATTTTTCTTTGCATATTTATTGAAAACTATAAAATAGTCAAGTTGTTATATAGTCCACCTTCCATTTAAAGTCCCACGGAGGGAATCTGGACCTGTTTTGCCAGTACAATATTGGGGATGGGAATGATGGACTAATCTCTCAACCTGGCGTCTGGGGACCTTTCAAAATATAACATTTGTAGAACTGTATTGGTCAGTTTATTTGGAGATGACTTTCTTATTACTTAAAGGATGAGTACACTTTATGCATAAGCATACTCTGCAGAGGATGATGGTGGGTTAGCCTAGGAAAGATAAATCATGTAAAAGAAAGTGTTTTAATACCAACAGTTTTGCTAAGCTCAAGGGCCCTTAACATTGGGATGTAATATACTTCTGGCCATGGAAGAGAAGGAAACCTTAGATGACATGAAAATCCCTTGGGCAATGGTAACCACCTGTTTTAGCCTAGACAAGACATTACTGATATCTGAGTATCATGAAATAAAATCTCCAGTGGAGTATGAGCCACTAAGACCTGTACATATCAAGGCATAACCATGCACAGCTGACCAGACTGGTGGGAGGGGTCACATCACAGAAAAAAAGATACATGGACAGGCTGGGTCCTGCATGCTGGACATGGATGGAAATCATAGTGATTATGTTTAAACAACAACACAGGTTATATTACTACAGTTTCCATTCTTATTTGCTTACCTTAAACCTTTATCATAAAAAGCTTGGTTTCTTCTACTTCTTCTTTATTTCTCAATGTTTTATTGTGTTCATATCTGAATACAGTTTAAGATTTGTAATGACATGCCCAGTATATGTGAGATTTAATGAATGGAGCTGAATCAGCGACACCACTTCTGTAGTTTCATAGTGGCTTCCTGTTCAGAACTACATATTATATTCCTTTCCATGTTTCTAATTTCTTCAAAGCAGAAAGATTCTCTTTGAGTTTTGGCTTTAGGGATTAAAATGACTTTCTACATAAAATGAATAGTGTACAGGCCATGGCAAACATTCAGTTCTAGGGATCAAATCTTCTGTTGTCGAGGTTAGACTTGTAAGAGAAATGTCTGTGTTGACAGATACCTTCCTTGAAGAAGTATTACATCTTTTACACAGGAGAGGTCTGTGTTGTTTAATAAAAGGCAGCTTCTGATGTTTTAATCAAATACCAGCCATAGGTATCTTAC
>CM070033.1:95827575-95846774 GCA_036250615.1 Ptychadena robeensis
GTGGTATGCAGCGATGGATACTCTTAATTGGCCGATTGATCACACCTGCGAATCGATCGGTGAGTGATCAATTGGCCATGGAATCCGACACGTGTATGGCTAGCTTTATAAAAACAGTCTGGCCATGAGATCCGAGTAGGTGCTTCTTTAGGGTGGGGTAATTCCCCAAACCCTTGTAGGGTATTGGTATAGCTCAGACATGGACAGTCATAAGTACGATGATTTGTAGGGGTAAAATAACACGAAGCCTTTCCCCTATAAAGGCTTCAAATATTGCTGCTAGTCAAAACAAGAGAGGAGAATGAGAGTTTTGTCAAATGTTCCGTCTTAATTATTCAGAGGACACTTAACAATAGCCATCAATTATGATCCTAGAAGAGCAAAGAATAATGAGTTTCTTTAGTGCAATCTGTTGTTATGAGGAGGGTTTGCATAATAAGAAGATATAATCTGGTTGGGAAAAAAAGGATATATATAAGAAAATCATCATAACAAAAAAGCAAACAAAAATAAAAGTTATTTCTTCTTAAAAATAGATTTATACCTTCTTAAACACACATACAAAACAGTTTGCTGAGGCTGCCTATGTAATATTAATGACTATAATAAGTATTCGACCATAATCAAATCATAAATGTTTCTGTTTATTGATCAAATGATATTAAATACGGTTTCTTGTTTTTTTTTTCACTGCGTTGTGTTTTCCTATTAAAGCAGCACGCTAGTGTTACCATATGGTAAATCACATGGTTGTACTTTTCACACTTGCCTGCATTCTGTTATGTGTTAATGTATACCACACTGCAGCATGCAGTTTTTTACACCAGCACAAGGTACACTGGTATGGGAGTAATGATGCAGCAATGTTGCGTTTACCGGCAATGCACACTTTAGCTAACATAGGTGTTGCTGCTAAACAATGCAACACAGCTAGTGTGAAAGGGTCCTTAGCACTTTATTTTTAAGGATAGCTTCACTATCTCTAGATGACCTTTCTTTAGGTCATACACAACCACCAATTTGGATGATTTACCCTAGTATGTGTGTGTTAACATTAATAAACATTAAGACAGAAGACCAGAGACTTAGGACAAATTTGCATTATAATAGGGGGCCAATGGTGCGGCCCCACCTGCTCTGTGTCACTGATGACACAGAATGGATGGTCCCAGACTCTCAGAATAGCTGCGGTTGTATAGAGAATTGCCGCAGCTTTCCAGGGGTATGGTCGGTTGTTACAACTCTTTCAGAGTTTTTTTTTCCAACTCTGGACGAACTGGGTTCGTCTCAATGGCCAAGGAGGTTAAATCACACCCAGGCTTAATAAACAAAAAGAAACCCACCAGGTCTGTAATCGCAATGTCAGTAGGAAATACAAACACTGTACAGATGTCTTTCCCATTGAAAACAGTATATCTGGTGACCTCCAGTGGCCACATTCATTACTGCAGCAATTTTTTACTGGTAAAACTGTCATCTACACAAGGCAACTTCCACAGACAAGAGCAGACAGGTGAGTACATTTCGTTTTTTTTTTTTATTTTGGAGCGACTTGACAGCTCAAAGGTAAGTACATATCTAATTAAATGTATGTTTTTGTTCTGGTGCACTTTAAGGGTATTCATCCACATTTAATCAAATTGTGCACTAACAACAGCTTGTGTACTTTTGATTAATACTTGTCACATTCAATCTCTAGATCTGATTAGAAATAACAAAAATAAGCGTCTTATAATCAGTCCTCTGCTTAATTATCCTCAGATCTGCATTGAAAATACCCATTATGTTTTTATATATGCAATCTTTTAAAAAATCTTTTAAAATGTGTGAATCTCCATACTCCCATGTGGATCATCTTCTCCCATGATGTGGTACTGTTTTCAGCATTTAAAGCAATTATCCAGCACCATCTAGTGACCATTCATTATACTGCAGGACGATGTAGCAGCAGTAGCAGTGAAAATAGATTCCTGTACTAGAAATGGCAACTACCAAGGGTCAAGGAAACAGCAGGTAAGTATATATATCTTTAGGATTGTGGAGTGCTTTTCCACTGAAACTGTAAAGTTTATCCCTGTCAGCCTTATGCTCGATTCCAGTTTGGGCAGAATTTTACAAAACAATGCTGAAGATGTGGGGGGCATAGACCTCCATGTTAATGAAGGAGCGTCGCTTTTCAGGCCCACATTGCCAGCATCATCGATGACACTGGCAATGTGTAGGGGGAAAGAGGAAGGGCCGGGAATACTAGTAGAGTACCGTGCTTTGATCGCCTTCATCGTGCCACTTTCAACGGGCATAGCGCTAGGGAGGTTAAAGTAATGTTTTACCCCAGTTTTTATCCACGTTAAATATAGCCAAAATAACTGTATTTAGAAGCCATTGCTCAAATCCAAATCCAATGCAAAGCCCATTGTGCCTTATACAACTATACTGCATAAATAGGTGTTAGTATTATATGTCATTTTAGTGTTTTTCTTACATGAAAAAAAGGAAATGTATTTGTCTTCTATAGTTTATTTTTCCTTGGATTTTGCAACATACCTAAACTAATTTCCAAGACCCTGAGAAATAAAATCTTTTTTTTATTTGGCCATTCACGCGTAGCATGGAATGGTGTTAATTAGCAGCTGTATTTGCAAATCTGTGAGCAGCTAATCATATAGGTCTTTACCTCTACTTGCTGTGTGGTGTTCCATACTGTACAGTGTCAAGACTTGGCAGCCACACCGAATACTATGCTAACTAAGAAGTTAGAATCCTTCATATAATTCAAATATACCACGTTCTGCTATGAAAGCACACCATCCAAATATTTGCAGTGATCCATACCACAAAGAGCAGAAGAAAGAATAACATTCTCCATGTGATTCCATACCCCAGGGCTTGTGTCTTTTTATACGTCTGTATTATTCACACATTTTTGGAACCCTTGCAGCATAACTATCCAAGGCACCCAAGCATGTTGGAATGCATATGGAACTTATATTTTTTAGAACTATGCATGTGTGGTATGCTTGGGAAAAGTCTTGGGATGGTCTGGCTGTATTTAAAATTCCTCTAGGAAGTGCAAGGGCACTGTTTTCAAAAAGATGGTCCATATCTACACACGTGTACTACTTTTTCTGTTTCAATGTTTTTATTAAATTTTTAATACAAAATACAAGGTCAAAAGCAAATGAAGGACACATGTCCCATGTTTCCAAAGATAGCATAAAAAACAGATAAGAATTAAACAATAGCGAACACACAGGCTCCGAGGGCCGTCCAAGCGGTCCACGTCAACCCCACATGAAATGGCAAAATACCACACCACAGGGGCGGAGCCAGAGAGTACCAGGGTTAAGACCCTGGCAACAGGCAGTACTGCCAACTTCTTAGTGTACTACTTTTTCAATGTATTCACAATATTATGACCCTAAAGCCCCCCATACACGTTAAGATTTAGTTTCGATTGCATGGCAGATCACGTGTGCCTGGTCCTGCCGAGAATCGTACGTGCACCCTTTGTATGCTGGCACTTACTTTGGATGGGGATGCCGGGTCTAATCCAAAGTAATTAAATTGATCTAAGAATTTCAGACAAAGTTTGATTTGGAGGCCAATTTATAGGTGAATTAAAATGTTTAAGCATTAGATTTGCAGACGGTTTTGGGGCAGATTGACTGCAAATCTAAGCATGTATGGGGGGCTTAAGGCTACCTTTACATGGGTCGTTTAAGCTTTCTAGGTGCCCTCCTGTGGCAGAAAGAGTCAATTCTACCAAATGTACCATAGTTTTAAAGCCTTGGCCTGATGTTGTGGGGCTGCGGGTGGGGGCTTACATAGTATCTGGGGATCCCCTTTTCAAAAGAGGACCCCCGGATCTCGCTCCCCACCCTTAGGAAAGAATATAGAGGTCCCATGTACCTCTTATCTATTCCTATAAGCTGTTAAATTAAAATACCTAGAGATAAAAGACATTCACAGAAAAAAAAGTTTCTGCCCTTCTACATACTCCCTGCACTGTAGACATCCAACACTAAAATCCTTCTTCTCCCCTCACAGGGTCCAGTATCCAGTGAGGGAGGTCTGATCCCAGCAGATTCAACGATGTGTTGGTGTCCCACGTCGTCCGCCAACTGATCCCAGTAAGTGGCGGGCATATGATTTTTTAGACGAGATGCCATTGAAGACACTGAAGGACCACGCACCACGTGCAGATGTGGTTACCAGGATCAGTTGGCGGACGTGGGACATCGATACATTGCTTGATCTGCTGGGGTCAGACCCCACCTTATGGGACACTGGACCCGGCAACAAAATAAGGTCACCTGACCCTGGAGGGGGCCTGGACGAGTGGGATAGCCACTCCCAGGTTGTTTTTTTACACCCCCTGAACAAGACAGCAGGCATTAAAAAACAGAAAACGTACTGCCTGATTAGCTACTGTACATTTTCTGTTTTTTAATCAACCTTACTTAAAGACCAGAAAACAACCTTGCTAATGACTGAGTAAATGAGCCCTAACCCTCTAGTTCAGGGGTGTTAAACTCTGGCCAGGGGGCAAACATATTTGGCCTTTAAGATTGTTTTAAAATTTTAGTTAAAAAAATTATATTTAACTTTGATCGTTCCAGATTCATTGTTAAACCCCCCGGTGATATACTAGAGTGTTACTCGGGGGAAGATTTCCATTACTAATATTGGCAACCCTGAGGCATTTGCTGTATTAAAGTACAGGTATAAGCGCCCGGGGTCCTTACATACTGATGCAAAGAATGTGTAGGGGGGGGAGTTAAATACAGGGCTGTCCAGCTCCAGTCCATTTTTTTTATTTGGTACATGTCAAATTCTATTGTCTGTTAAATACTAAAAATGAGGTTTCTCTGTGAATGGATTAGGAAAACTGTAAGGCTATAAACTGTGCATAGACAGTAATCAGAATACAGATTTTTATTTCTGCTGCAAACTACACTACTGTGGAAAATGCACTTGACTTTCTAACATGCAACATTCTTTTCGAACATTATTGCATCAGATTACTGAATTAATTCATCATTAAACTAATTGTGAAAAAATTATATTAACGTGCATTAGTCTATGTAAGATGACACAAGTATAAAGGGACATTTCACAGTTTATATGCATATTGGGGTTATGTACTGCTCATGGAACACAGATAGGAAACCTGTGTAAAATTTCCACTTCAATGTACTTTATTGTGCTGCACCATGAGGTTGATAGAATGCACTGCTGCATGCATTTTCATCATTCTGATGTTTGTAGTTCCAATACACCTGGAAACGCCAGCACTTCCAAAAATACATACATATATATGGACAAAGTACACAGTGAATGAACAACAATCACAGGGACAGTCGACAAATCCTTAGAGCATTCCACTACTCTCTCTGTGTGCATGGCAGTCGGTTCGCAGAAAGAGAGAGAAGCAGTGAACTTAGCAGCGACAGGTGCTGTTACATCTTCCTACCATGAAATTTTCCCAACTATTTACAACTGGGCATGCACAGAAAGCTGTACTTTTTCAGAGTTACAAGGTTAAGCTTATGGGTTTCGGGTGTTAAGTTTAGGGGTTAGGGGGGGGGGGGGGGGGGGGGGGGGGGGGGTTAAGGTTAGGGGATTGGAGGGTCAAGGTTAGGGAATTGGGAAGGTTAGTTTAATTTAACCCCTACAGTTAAGCACCACTTCCCCTAACCTTACCCGATCAAAACCCCTAACCTTAACACCTGAAATATGTAAGCTTAACTCCGTAACTCCAAAAAAATCCTGCTATCTGCCCCCCCCCCCTTTACACTTTTAGATCACTCCATACAATTTACTATGTAGTATAGTGGCCTCCCTGATAGAATACATAGTGATTGGAGAGCTTAGAAAGGTCCTCAATTACATAGTTTTGGTAGAACAAAAGTTGATTGTACAGAAATTGTATGGTAAGATTGTAAGGTGTATGGGTACCTTAAGAAAAATCTCACTGGTGGAAGATGTAACAAAACACCGGCATTATCCCCTGTGCAGTAAGAGACTGTGTATCATGGTGCAGCTCACGGTGATAAAACTTACTGACATCATATTCCCGAGCTGGACTTTGCTGGTGAAATGTATACAAACTTAGACAGCAGCGCCATCTTGTGGGCATTCTGCAATTTATTTCTAGAACTGGTGTAATTCCATTTTAATATTTGCCTTTGCAAGTTGATGAACCCCTGTTCCTCTTTTAGTATAAAATAAATCTGGATCTCAGAGGACTGCCAGGGTGGGTAAATTTTTCAAACAGCTTTTAGCACAGACAACCAGACTGAATCGGACCCCCAGTGGGCAGGGGGGGGGCAGTAACTCTCTTTTTGAGAATCATGCAAGACAGTTAGTGTGTTATATTTATAATGACAATGTGCTCTTTTGTGAACCACAGTTGACTCATTCCGAGGCTGCTGCATATTAAGCTGTACCCACTTTCTGTTTTGCTTTTAAGTTAACCAGGAAATTTATGGTATTAGCCTATTTTTTTTGTTTTGTTTTGTTACAGAGAAAATGGACTCTTGTGTTCCTCAACTGTGTCTGTGATTATGTCATCATGACTAACTAACACAACTACAACTTTAATGACTGGTGACTCGACTTTCTAAAATCTTAAGTCATTAATGCCCTAGTGTGAAAGAGCCATAACAACTGAATTTCTGATTCTCCAGACCATAATATTTCCAAGTTCTGCTGATCTGGTTATCCCTGTTTTACACCATGCTGTTTGTATATATACTACAGTTGAGGGTAGCAAACAGTGTCTACATGATTTCCATTTCTACAGTACATGCAATGAATAATATACCATAATAATTTTCTTATCTGAAAAGAGATAATGATCTGTAACTAAATCTATGTATTAACATATTATTCATGCATATCACTCATAGTAGAGATGGTGGAACAAAAAATCACTTACAGACTGACAGTCCAATGTAAAGAAAAATATGTCTTTCAACACGACATTCACAGCACGAGACTGGGGAAGCTGGGAGCCAGGGGTAGGAAGGTGTCTGAAAGGCTGTCAATAGCCACGTTACAAAAAGCAAATACTTGTCATCATTGCATACCTAGGTGTTGGAAGTCATTTTTCTCTATTTCCAAAAGGATGTCAATATTTTGAATAGAAAACAAATACTGAGACCCTTATTCTAAGAAAACCTAAACAAACAAGAACTATTTGTAGATCCTGTTATCCACTTAGTGCTGCTTCATCAATCTTTAGGGGTCTTTCACTGGTTGTTTGGACTGAGTATTTGCATTAATTCCACATTCATGTAAAGCATAAGAAGCAACATGTCAGAACAACAAACCAATCTGGCCGTTAAGTTAAACCTGTCTTTTACTTGTACGTACACAGTACCATTATGCCATCTGAAAGAAGCATTAAAAGCCCTAATAAGAATAGGTTTATTGTAGTTGTATATTAAAGCAAAATTGGCCCCTGACAACTCGGGGGAACCTAATAGACCGATTACCTATCAGTACCTAAACACTTGCCTATTATCACAGTACTCTGCTACTGAGGTTATCAGCGCTACTCCTCTCTACCTTGGACATATTGAATTTATATACAGGAATAGGGCACCCCGTTCTTGACCTCCGTGTCCCCCGTTCCTTCACCCTGTGGCTGGTCCCTCTGATAGGGCAGCTTTGATTGATGGTTGGGATTTTGTACATCACCTACAGTATGTCATACATGAGTTGTTAACCACATTTAAAGCAGGGCACCCCTTGACAAAGTGTAACAAAACACGCGTTCAGGTGGACTCAACCTGAGTAGTTTCTGTGTCCTATATCCATCCTACCACCATCATGTTGATTGTTGTGCTATAATGCATTATATTATCGTTTGAATATTTGTATGTGTATAATTGGGGCTTTTCTCCCATTTTAAGTATTAAATGCATGTTTTATGTTATGCAACACCTTATCTTTACTGACTTGGCCTTAAAAGTCCCCTTGCCCCTGGTTCACCCAGGGGGAACTCGTTGGATGATTTTTTTCATCCTGTACATTCCTTGATAGCTATCTTGAGTTTGGCTCCTTCTCTTAAAATTGGTCTCCTGTGCTTACAGTGGCGACATGAACATTTTTCTCACTGGTCTTTTTTTATGCCAGGAAACTGATAGTCCTCAGTTGGAAAAAGAAAGATTCTCTGACCCTAGATCCCTCAAAGGAGTTGATTAATTCCTACCTGGTTTTGTACCAAGCTGTGTATTTTAGTAGGAGTCATGGGATAGAAGAAGTTAGGGGGAATCACCAATAAAGTAAATCAAAGTAAATGCCTATTAGTTAGTGTGCCAACATCCAGAAAAACAGAAATTCCAAAGCTACAACGCTTTCACCCAGACACAATCATGGGATTTTCCGTGGCATAAACAAACTTATTAAAGTCTTTTAATTCAAATATATCGTATTCAAAGCAGAACAAAATCTTTTAGGTGAACTCAACGCGTTTCGCAGACTGTCTTCCGCTTCATCAGGAGTAAATTGCCTTTAGTGCGACAAATTTCTCCGGAATCGCTTGTCCATATAAGTTTACTAATACATCCATATACTCTTTTTTCGTATTTATATGTTACCAGTTTTGAAGACGCCCGACCCATTGGAAGCGCTCTAGTGTTCGTTCCTTTTCCTCGTTCCCCCGCGAACCGGGCCCCGCCCACCCGATAGTCGATCTCTGGGACAACGCATGACGGCTTCCATGGTAGGAGCTGCTGACAATTTGGCTCTGTACCTATACTTCTTGGGTATTTGGAATTGATTGGGGTCTACATTATATTCTTTTTTAATCCCCAGATGGTTTGTCGATATATGTCTTCACTCGCACTAATGGCAATATACTCCTGATGAAGCGGAAGACAGTCTGCGAAACGCGTTGAGTTCGCCTAAAAGATTTTGTTCTGCTTTGAATACGATATATTTGAATTAAAAGACTTTAATAAGTTAGTTTATGCCACAGAAAATCCCATGATTGTGTCTGGGTGAAACCGATGTCGCTTTGGAATTTTAGTAGGAGTCAACCAAAGAAATTTGACAAGGTATGGGGTAAGTGGGTCTCTGAATACTCTTCAACTGGTGATATGTCTGGGTATCTCAGACCTCTATAAGTTCACAGAGCTTGTTTATTTGTAACATGTTTCTTTTGTGGCTGTATAAGTTGTTCTGCTGTCTCTGAACTTATTGTATCCTGTATTTTTATTCCTTATCAATGTTTTGCTGCTATGCATGAATATATGTTTCCATGAAACTGATCTGTGTGTTATAGTTAATATGTAGTGTAATGGGGACATAGCTCAAATCTTTTTTTTTTTTTTTTACTTATTTGTTGTGAGGTTGTTATTGTGTTTTGTCATGTAAGTGTATGAAAGGAATAAAAAAATCATATCATTACCATTAATTGATGTCATGCCTGTTTATACATTTAAAACATTTATCTCTCCACTTTAGTTTTGCTAGATACTGTTGTGGCCACATCCTCCTCTACATTTTGATTACAATTTTATAATGCTTGTGGGCACTACCATACTATGCATGTGCGCTAGTAAGTTATTGTTGGTTATGGTGTACTGCATCCACAGCTACTGGCAAGATGAGTTGAAGTGAGATTCAGAATGAAGGAGCCCATGTTGTGGGTACAGTATGAATGGTGAGCGCCACATATCCATGAATGTTGACATGAAAGAACAAATTACTTAATACACAAAAATATTGCAAAGTCAAGATGTGCTGAATACTATTTAGGTTTAATCTGTCTACATTTTGAAGACACAAAACCCAGTAAGTATGTTATGTTTCAAATACACAGAAATAATAGTACTTTAAACCCCCCATAGACAGTTGATCACACAGTAATACATGATGCACCTGGTGCATCAACAATCTACACCTCTCCAGCCTAACTTCTTTATTTAACAATGCTTTATTCTCTGTTAGAGACACCAGGCATTAGCTGTGCAAACTAAGTTCTCCATGGGAATAAGCAAAAAGCCACTTTTATTTGCATGGCTAATTCTCTAAATGTCTTTTCACTGAGCATCACAGAAATTGACAGTGAGCAGCAGAATGTAACGGCTGTAGGCAGTAAGGGAGAAGATATCATCCCCTAGGCTGCTCTGTATATGACTTACATGACATTTTTTTCATATAGTTATCATAAAAACAATATTACATTTACACTCTAAGCCACGGTAAAGCGATTTCACAAGCAATGGTATGAAACATGAGTAGAGAGCTCACATTCAGTGTCATTGTTGTAAAGCAATTGTGGTTGTTACAAGTATTCTTAAAGCTGGCCATACACCTTTAGATCTCTCTGTCAGATATCCTTTAGATCTGCCAACAACTACATAGTATAGGGTCCTCTGCCATTGAACACAGGTAGACTTGATGGTTTAGAAAGTCCCTCATGTTACATGGTTTTGGTAAAACAAAAGAAGTCCTAACTGAAATCTGACAGAGATCTAACTGAAATCTGACAGAGAAACATAAAGGTGTATGGAGACCTAGGATCTAACAACAACAATGTAGTGCCGGGTCCTCTACGATTAAACACAGGTAGACTCATATTACATGGTTTTAGTAAAACAGAATGAGATCTAACGGAAATCTGATCATGTTCAAATTCAATTGACACAGAAGCATTGAGATGTAGAAAAGTTGCAAAGAAAAGTATGAGGATGACTAAAATATTATTTGTGGTGGACACTTTGAGAGTAGGTAACCTTACCTGCTTCGCCCAATTCTAAACTAAAGAACATCTGTAATTAAAATTGCTAAAAATTCTTGATGCTGGTCATGAAAGAAAGTTCTCAGATCACCTTTTCACCACCTACAATGTGGAGGTGAGCACCAGACTTAGGGTAGCCATAGACCACATAGATCGATTGACCACAAAATCGATATTTTGAAGTCAAACAAACGGGAATCGATTCCTGCCCACCTGGTTCAATAAAGTGATTGAAATTGAACATTAAATAGACTGAGCCGTGATCTGACATGTCGGTTACTTTCATTTGATATTTCACATGTACGTGTCATTTTGGTTTCCAGGCGTGGCAGAAAGCAGTAATGATGCTGTAAAAAAAAAAAAGGAATCGTCGTCTGTGAATCTATACGCTCAACGTTCAGCTGATGAATTCAAATTTCTTTCTTTCGTGTTGTTTTACAACTTCCTACACTTTACACTGAAATGACAGTATAACAGAAGATTTGCCTGGTAAATGATATACTACTTTCATCGGTCATGTGTGGTGGTGGGAGTTCCCAAACATATTAGCCAATGATGGCAGCATCTTTTCCAGCAGGGTCCACACAGGTGACTTTAAGCTGGTCAATAAGATCCAAACCCATGACACCCATGTGCCTGTGAGTTGTACTCACAAAAAAGTGTACATCTGCTCATCTTTATCATAATGTTAAGGTTACCTTATACAGACAGGCTTTAACAATGAAGTGTTTTTAAGATTTTGCTTATACAGGACTAAATATTTAAAGAGAGCAATGTGTACAGCATGCTTTTAGAAAAACAGGAAACGCTTTCTTTAAGGGTTGTTCTCACTGTTCAATGCTCGGGTAAATTATGTGTGCTACAGTGGGTTCCCATATTATATCCAAACACCCTGTACAGTACAGTACTTTTTAGCATAATGCAAACACACTAGAACACTGTCACATGCTTTTTTTTTTTTTTTACTAATTATTATAATGCATTAAAACACTGATCCGATTACTGTGTCAGCTCTTCAGTCCATCATGAATGCTCCTGCCAGACTCATTTACTCCTCTTACCGCTCCTTTCTGCAAATGTCTATACTGGCTTTATTTTATTCTCTCTTATTTATTTCTCTCTTTTTATTTATTCATTAAAATATTTCCAGGGATTACACAGGGGATATGCTTTTTTAAGCACCTTAAAATGTTTAATGATATGGATGTATATGGGGTTGGGGGATTTGTAAGCTATTTCCCTAATATGTGTAGAGATAATGACATTTTGGTGTTTTTTCTTGTGTTTGGTTTATGACAAAATCAATCAAATATATTATACAAAAAAATTATCATCGTTTTTCCTGCACTGTTTGTTTCTTTATTATATGCTACTGTGTGTGCAGTAAAAGGAAAATAGAGCTCAGAGGGAAAGCTGGCCACAGGACTTCTAATGGAAATTGTACCAATGCCATCATAAGAGATTAGTGGGCCAAAGGCAGACAACTTACATTTTCTGGAAGTCAGCCATGATGGAAATGTTACTACCAAACCTATATAATTTATATATAGATTTGGTAGTAACATTTTCCATCATGGCTGACATCCATACTCAGGTTGCCAGGAGCAACAGTAAAATAAGAACAAGGACAGAGGTGCACAACCTAGTACAACAAATGGTTAAATCATGTGGAAATGAATAAGATGAAACAAAATAAAACAAAATGAAACAAAACAGACAAGATACTCACATTAAAAGAGGTTTACAAGGATGGATCTCTCAGGGCTGTGTGCTTTCCAGGAAGACCTCACTTCCTGGTTGGGGATGAGATCACTTCCTGCTTTTTGGTCGAAACGTGTCCCATAGTTCCTGTTGAGTCCCCCAGCATTTGTAAGCAGGAAGTGATCTCATCCCCAACCAGGAAGTGAGGTCTTCCTGGAAAGCACACGGCCCTCAGAGATCCATCCTTGTAAACCTCTTTTAATGTATCTTGATTGTGGTTTTGTTTAATTTTGTTTCATCTTATTCAATTCCACATGATTTAACCATTTGTTGTACTAGGTTGTGCGCCTCTGTCCTTGTTCTTATCTGCCTGCTACAGGGGGCCACACTCCTCCATTTTGAGAGCTGCACACCTACACATAACTTAAACACCCACCCATCATACTGACTCTATTGTACTCTGCAATCCTTGCTCAGGCCCCATACACCAACTGAGGCCCTTCTGGCCACTGATATGACTATAGCTGTGTAATCACTGCTGAAGGTTGTGCGCATCTATTCATTATCTTTCTCAGGAGCAACAGTACTCTGATTTCAAATAAAATGAACAGGAAAGACTGATAAAACATATGACTATTTTTAATGAAAAATTACTTTTTGTTTCATAAGATGCAATGTTTTATAAAAGAAAATATACAAGGATATACAAAAATACAGTGATAATATTTTAAGACAGAAGCAGTATTATTACATATTATAACATTCTGCTCCATATCATAGACGAGGTAACTGCACCTTTTTTTAAAGTATACAGCTATTTGCACAAAACAAGAACACTTATTTACTGTGCCAGATCATTTGTTTAGCTGGTCACCATGATTGATGATGGACGAATCTAAGAAACACCAATAAACTGGGCAGACATGACAGCTTACAACACCAAGAGGTGACTACTACTTACAACACAAATGTATGCAACATTTAAACAGCTGAACCGAAACATAAGGGCAGCAAAAGCTCAGACATACCCAAGAACATGAAACAAGGTATCAATAGGGTAGTGCTATGGCTATGTGAATTAAGTGAAAATCTACATACATATTCCCACATCATCTGGCTAGTATGTAAAAAACTTTAAATTATAATCTGTTATAAATGGTTTATGTCCCCAATAAGGTCCAAGGCAACCCAACACATGAGAAAGGTGTGGATTAATCAAGCCTTGGCACCCACCACATATTTGCAAGCACCTTCCCCTGAATGACATTTGAGTTTATTATGGTATAATCATTCAAAAGCAAAGAAAGACAAATCTTTTTTCTTAGATGATCTAGAGAGTCTATTCCTTTTTTTCACCTTTCTCTGTATCTGATCTATTTCTGAATTAGTTATGGATTTTGCAGGACTGGCTTGTGCAACACTGGATAAGCACTCGCTGTCATCCTTATTTTGTGTATTCCTGTTGATATTGCATGAATTTAAATTATTTTCTAGCCCCTCTGCATTGCTCACTTCTAAATTGGCATTATTGCTACCTCCACTCTCATGCGCATTGCTCTGCTTGCCACCATTATCAGCTTGATATTGCGTACAATTCTCTTGCTCCTCGAGGTCTGGACTGTTGTGATTATTCTCATTGTCAAACAGTTCCGGTGTGAAATGGATAGTGTCATCGGCTTCATCTTCTTCCGCAGCTATCTCCGCAAGGGAAGGCTCATTCTCTTCTATTGTAACAATATCATTATTTTCACGGAAAAGTGGAACTACATTAATTATACTTTCATTGGCTTTAACTTGTATCCTATTATCTGATACAGGTGGATATTTTTCTATGGTTGGTTCACTGACCCAAACAGTCCCTTTTTTCTGCCCTTTGTCAGTGTGGGTGCCTCTCCTGGTGGATGCAGGAAGAGGAGTCGAGGTGAGTGGACTGTTCATAAAGTAGTTGTAGAAAGAAGACTGTTGTTTTGTTACATTCAGCTTCTGTTTATCAAATCTTTGTCTTTTTTGAAAAGAAAACATTTTTCCTCTTCTGGAGGATGCATTTGGTGGCTGATCGAAATTGCCTGTATGTTAAAAAGAAAAAAATTAAGAGGTTATATATTTACTTGATGTTTACCCAAATATACGAAAAATATTATAATACATCAGAGATGGAGAGGAGATGATGTAAAGCAACCTATAAATACACCTATTATGTAAAACACAAACCAAAGGAACCTTTTGTTTAAAGAACCAGTCTCTGAGGCTAGATGCCATCTCTAAAGGTCAATCAATATATGAAGACAATATGCAGGAAATCTTCTCCTTAATTACTCCAATAATTTAGTTAGGTAGAGTTGTAAAGTTACTTTCATGTGTACAGTGAGTGGTCTATAACATCTTGAGACAGTAAATGTAATAGCCAGTCACAAAAGACTGGAAAGGGAGCAGATCTAGCAGAGACTGTGTAAACTGGGGGCTTAAGTGCATATGTAAAAGTAGATCTTCATCCATTTGGACACTACTGCAACTTCTCTGGCGATCACTGCGTGATTGATCACAACGAGGTGACGCAAGAATCACCGAATGATCGCACAACGATCGTTAGTGGAATTGATGCGCATAACCTGGGGGAATCGATCCCTCTGCCCCCATCCAAAGTAATTGCAACCGAACAGGGAAATACCGACATGTCGATACCCTGTTCGATTGAAATTTTCTTGAAGCAGGATCGATCGTTCCATCGGGACTGTGTTCCGTTCCTGAATGATCAATCGCCGCAAACCTGCATGCTGATCAATTGTTCAATGAACATTGTTATCTGCCACCTTTAAAAAGGTGGTGATGGTTGGGGATCGGCTTTTAAAAATCTTAATGCTCCAATAGTACATTTAATTAAATTGTGTTCACAGTTTGTTATTGAAAATATATTGAAACACCTGTAGCAACATAACAGTCTCTCGTTTCATAGAGCTATACACACATATAGTTTGTAATGATGACAAGGAGAAAGCATGAACACAACTTCAGGTGAGCATTTATTGTAGGCAACTATTGCTTCCAATCTCTACATATGTCTGTAGTAAAATAAACAATACTAATAATTCCATTATAGCCTGCTAAACACCATGAGACTTCTTGATCTGTGTTTTATGAAATACCTGAATCAGCATAAAAGTACTGTAGTGCTAATAATACCCACGACATTACCATATAAATAGAGTACATTTGATTGACTTTAGCCTCTTCTAATACTAGGTACAGCAGAACAGCAGGTGTCTTACAACTACATGTGATCACTTCCTACACAGAACTTGCTGACTGATAGTAGAAAGATAGTTTCATCTGTATTTTCGGGCTCTTTCTCGCTTAAATGACATAATGTGGAGCAGGTAAGTGACATAGCTGTATTGTGTGGTTGGGTTGTGTAGATCTCAGAAATGGGTAGAAATAAATACCAAATCATCTGGAAACTTCCATACATGCACTTCATCTTTATTTTAGGCTGTTTGCTTGGAGCTCAGTTTTGAGCATATTCTACATCACACACCCATATATAAACAATGCATACTTACTTTTATCTTTGTGTGTCGTGTCATCAGAATCTGAGTGTTCAGGACTAGATACAATCGTAATCGCTGATGGGGAAGGATCTGGTGCTGTCACAGTCTCTTGTTCTAAAATACTCTGGGAAGGATGGATAGTGAGTTCCAACACTGAGGTACTTGGGTCGTCATCTCTGAAGGTGAAGGAAGGTGTCTGAGGGACGTCTTCATTGCAGGCGGGACTTTTGATTTGAAGCCTCTGCTGCTGAGTTTTAGAAAATTCTGCCAGAGACTCTAGAGCACCGTTAAAGGTAGAGTGATGCTGTACCAGCTGTCGTACCCATTTAGACAATCCTGAGGAAAACAAATACAGTATACCTCATGAGTATACAATACTGCATTCATCATCAACCACTTAAAACATTTCATCACTGAAGAGAGAAAGGCAATTGTATTTTATGTGAATAATTCTGCATAAACATTTCTAATGCATGCTTTCAATATTATTATATTAATTATTATTATCTATGATAGGGGTGGGCAAACTTTTTGACTCGTGTGCCACATTGGCTTATTTTTGATAAAGGGGCCGGACCAAGAGCCTGAAATGGTCGACCGGCCATAGGTGCGCGAATTCCATGCATCACCAGTGATGGCAGTGATGTATTATAGACGACATGAGACAGGGACGTTGTTATCTTTTTACATTTCCTGCACTTAAAATAAAATGCTCATTAATTGCAATGAGCAGAGATAATTCCTAGAGACTGCCAGTTGTTACCATAAAGGTGAGCCCACAGTGTCATGATCACATCACTGCATCATCCCCAAGGCAACGTTATGACACCTCTAGGCATTATGTGCACTCATTGCAGAGAACAAGCAGAGGGGAGCATTTTCAACAAGCTGACACAGGGCCGGAAAAGAAAACTAAATGATCTGGCCCCTGGGCCTTAGTTTGCACACCCCTTATGGAAGGAGAACATTTAATTTTTCAAAAATTTTATAATTCAAACTATTACATGCATTGCTTTCATGATCTTCTGAAACAATACAATATAATATTGTCACAATGAAACAAACAATACCATACAGTTGAGATGGGAACTTTATAGTAACAGGATACAGACAAGAGGAAATCATTGTTGATCAATTGTATTGTTTTTTTTTCTCCTTTTTTAAAGCCACGTGTATGTCAGGCGTAGTAAGGAATACGTTCAATTCTGTTTGGAGAATCTTATTTTTTTCTTTGATGGAATCTGAGCTCCCCCTGCTGGTTTGATATAACCCACTTGACTTTCTAACTTAATACTTTCTTGTCCATGGGTAACGAATGATAAGCTTCAACACTGCATATTTTTACAGGTTTCCCCAAACTAGAGCTTTTTTATACAAAGAAAGCTCATAGCACCACAATAGCTGACTTTGGAAGATTTTAAAATGGTTAGCACTACAGGCACATGAAAAATTAAGTAGAACTGGAAGTAGAATTAGAACTGGTAAAGCATCAAGTTTTCAAAAAAGGAAAAAAAAATATTCCTGCTCATAACATACATTGTTATTGTGGATATTACAGGACTTACAGTCTCTTTTAAATACTAAGGCTATAATCAATTTAAAATAATTGTAGAAATTAACACATTTATATATATTCATTTACAAATGTGTAAAAATGCTTAAAACACTCAATGTGAACCTGCACTGTAAAACATTTGTGAAGCTGACCCAAGAATATAAATATTCATTCATTTATTCATTGGGGTGATCAGAATTGAAGGTTGTGGTCTGTCATCAGTCTCCACTGTACACCTCTCTGCTGGTTACTGAGGATGCACAAAGATGAATGCCTCA
Source organism: Ptychadena robeensis (assembly GCA_036250615.1). Lineage (NCBI taxonomy): Eukaryota > Metazoa > Chordata > Amphibia > Anura > Ptychadenidae > Ptychadena > Ptychadena robeensis. The sequence continues at coordinate 95,845,408 of CM070033.1, forward strand.
CATGGTCCAGCTTTCAAGATGGATGCTGCCATTTAAAAAAAAAATTGTGGTTTCCGGATATATAAGAACAAAGAATATGTGCATATTCTTTCTTCCTATACCTGCTTCTGATTCCTGCTTCTGATTCCTTTACCATTTTATTTACAGTGTAGTAATGATAACTCAAACGTTTTTAATTTGTTGCGTCTAAACGGCTGTCATCAATGGATCCTGTTTTTCTGGTTTATTCTTTTTATATAATTCTTTTGAAAATACAGAACATAAAAGAAGTGAAAAGAAACCCATCAAGGAGTTACATCATTGAGATCTGTAAAATGAACTGGAACATTACCATATACCTAAATATAAATCTTTTTTTGGGTTGTCTGACTCTTTGAAGTAGATACATTCTATACGATTGTCTTGTTTTGTTTACATACAGTCTTCAACATAACTATTGTTGTTTCTACCTTGTTGAAACTACTAGAAAATACTGCTTGTTTACCTTGGGGGACAACAACAAAAAAGCCCAGGAGGTTCAAAAAATGGTACAGGGAAATATGGCTTTGAACTGTGTCCACTGATTTACAGGGCAATGGCTGAGAACAAGTAAAATATAATTAGCTGTTTGCTCTTACAAGTAAGCTAAAAAAGGTATTGTAATATTATATTCTGATGAGAGACAAACTAGCATGTCCTGCAGAGAAAGACAAAATAGGTGTGTGTATAGTAAGGAAGGAATCTATAATGCCTCTTTGTAAAAGGGCCTTTAACAACACCAACCGCTTGAAATGAAATAATTCCAAAATGGCCACATGGATCCTAAAACAGCAGCATGAACATATGTGATGCACATGATTTGTCCTTACCAGTTATATATTTTTGATTATTTCTGAAACGATCATCTACTAATATGAGGGCACCCCAATCATTCTTGTGCCTGATACACCTGTCAGAAAAAAGAAAACAACAAAATTATGCTTTGTCAAATAGGGATTAGGTTTTAATACCACAAAAAAATATATTTTCAATGTTTTAGGTCCAAATTTACTTTGGACAGTGCTTTCAGTATTTTAGTTGAAACACAAAAATGAACCATTCTCCACAATTGAAGATTTTCCTTTGATTAAACCCAACCCAAAAGTCTTCTGCTATGGCACAGCTATAGCCTAAAAAAAGTTGGTTATCAATACTACTCAGTTAAGAAAACTCCTTCTTTAAAGATCTAAATGCCATGAATTTTAGTGATAAAAACCTCATGGTTAAAAGGAGAAAGTGAATTTATCATCAACATCACAAATTCAGAAGGCAGGATTTCCTAGCAAAATATGCAGAATTATTAGGCAAGTGGTATTTTTGAGGAATCATTTTATTATTGAACAACAACC
>CM070033.1:95846874-95859189 GCA_036250615.1 Ptychadena robeensis
AGAGGATGATGTGGTCAAAATACTCATTTGCCTAATAATTCTGCACTCCCTGTAATGCAATGTGTAAACTGAAAATGCCTTTGCAGCATCAAAATGTATTATAACATATTATCCGATGCCTTAACTTGAAAATGTAACGCATAATGACAAGAGAAATGATCACATAAATTAAATACCAAAACAAACATTTGTGATGTATGCCTGAGTATTTAAAAAGCAACTACTCCAGAGAGAGTCAAGTACCCGCTACAAAGTTTTGATTTGTCTCAATATTTCTGCATGGCAGAGCATTCTGGCATTATCAGGAAAGTGCCAGATTCAAGCCTTTTCTGCTCTTTTTGCCATAAATCTCTGTAGACATTTTCTTCCCAAAATGTGACCATTTTCTGTCACTGTCATCATATATCATATTTTGGTGAAGGATCTCTTCGACTGAAAGGTCACTTGTCTTTAGTGACTTTCTTTCCCTGTTCATGGCCTTTACGTGATGTTTTACAGAGCGGAGGACAAACGAATATTTACCGTTTTCTTAATTTCTCTTTTTTTTCATGTATTTCAATAGCGTAGAAACACATTGCTGCAAGCAACTTGTGTTTTTTTCTCCATGAAAGACCCAAGACTGAAATATAGTGTTATAAATGAATAACACCACTATATAAACAAATGTAATGGCTTTTATTGGATTACCAATATAGTGAAATATAATGAGTTTCACTATTGTAAAAGTACAGAATAAACACTCTTTATTCTTGTATTCTACCCAAGGACAGATAAGAATATTTTCTCATGTCATTTGGAGTACACACATATCAACAAAAACAATGTATATGTATGTTTACATGGAAGATTTTTTTTGAATTAGGGGAAGGTATATAATATATTATCCATCCTGAAGGTATTTAACACTAAGAAGAGGATTTGTATCACAAATGTTATATATGATGGCAGTTATCTCTAACATGGCAAAAGAGCAGAATGTCCCTACTCTGACTGGCACCAACCACAGTAGAGAGATTTTAAAAGACTCAGTATTTAATATAAAGGAGTATTAAGGTACCTGCAGTCAAAAACTATTTGCCCACTCCAGAAATCTAACACTTCCATTGATGAATGATTATATGCTGGAAAGCCCTTTCTGGTGCCCCCTGGCCCACTCTGCTCTAGTGAAGAAATGACGATTTGCTGGCCGATTTCTACTGATTTCCGCCAAGATAAGCTGACACCTGAGCACCCTTTCCTATTCGTTGTTCCACTGATACAAACATGACCATTCATTCCATGAAATCATGCATGTTTGTACAACAACTTATCAGTAGGCAGATTGTGTGAGCCCAGCTAGTTGCCATATGGTATCTGCAATTATAGCTAGCTTCATGGGTCTCTCTTCCAACCAAATCTTCATATTATTACTGGTTATAGAAATACATAGCAAAATTGTTGCATGTTTAAGCTTAAAAAACAGTTAGGTCATGACCAATTAATTTAAAACGCTCATAAATGAATTAAAAAAAGGCTTAGAACAAAAATTTGAAATATCTGAAAGAAATATCTGAAAGTAAGATCTATGATATAGGAAGACTTAAAACTAAACATAAATACTAAATTGAACATAAGCTATACAAGAAATCATGATAAAGTTACTTTGTGTGATGTTAAAATATATAAAAATATATTACTGAAACTAGTACTAATGAAATTTAGCCATCAATACAAACTATAGAAAGCAGTATAAAACTGGAACTAGTTATTAATCGAACTGCTTGATGGATATGGACCTGTTTCTTCTATTATTGACTATCAATGATTAACTCTTAAGGAACAACTGTTCAGATATATATATATATATATATATATAGATATATATATATATATATATATATATATATATATATATATATATTAGGAGGAAAATTCCATGCATATCTTTATGTGATGCATACCTTCCAAGTTTTTACTAAATAATGTTGGCTACAACAAGGATACAAGACACTCAAGAGGGGGGACCATTCATTTATTTATCTCTAAAAAAAATATTACCTGTTTTAGGTTAAACCTATTTGTAGGGAAATACCGTGAAAAACAGCAATTGTAAATTCCCTCAGTGTTGTTTTTTGTTTTGCTATGCACTTAGCTTACAACAAAATAACATTACATCTAGTGTATTTATGTTTTTTATTCAAGAGAATTCTTTAAGTATTACAGATGCAACTATAAAAAAACAGAATAATATTGATTTACTCTTCTACAAACCAGGAAACCTTTATTTTTAAACAAATGTCTGCAAAAGAAGTTCTAGAAACTTTGCTAAGTGTATAAGAAAAGCCCTCCATACACCTTTAGATCACTCCATACAATTTCCATTAGATTTACCAACAACTATATAGTGCCAGGTCCTCCCTGATAGAATACATAGTGATTGGAAGGTTTAGAAAGGTCCACATATTACATGGTTTTGGTAGAAGAAAAGCTGATTGTACAGAAATTGTTGGGTAAAATTGTAAGGTGCATGGGGGCCTTAATAATTGGTAATGTTCTCCTGTTTACCAGGCAGTAGAGTAGTACAGCTGCAAAGAAAAACTGGAAAATATGCCTTGTTGGGAACCTGAATATAATTAAATTCTTTCTAATGCTCAAATCTTTTAAAAGTTTGGATAGAAAATGGAACAATGAGAAACATTCATTCTTTTTATTTCTGTATTTGTCCTGGTGAACACGGTCACTGGGACTGAAACTGATAAGAAATCTAAACTGCTACAGTTGTCGCTGGACAGTTGCAGTCATTTGTCAAATGCCTGATTTAAGAAAAGTTTCCTTTTATTTGATCTTCTGCCTTCTCAACATGATGTAAAGGAAATTTTCCAAATGTGAGATTAACACTAAAAAAGACCGGGGTTCTTAATGTAAATACAAAAAATAGAGGTTATACACACAAACTAAAAATTTTTATGTTCTGTAATATAGATAAAGGTTTTTTATTTCATATAAAAAAGGCAATGATATTGCCTGTACCTATACTTTAGTTTACAATTACTGTAATATAAAACCTCTATTCATAGGAAGGGATCTAATGAACTACATTAAACAAACTTTACTGTATTTCATTCTACCCCCATGTCATTAAATTCATATTGTGCTAAATATAGTGAATGTATAATTTAGATGCGTTTCAATCATAAATGAATGTTGTTTTATGATGTTTACATATTTGCCATAACTGGGGTCTTTACGTAATTGTTTATACCTGTCAAGCTATCTACATATAATCAATGCTTTTCCAGTGTTCATTTTGTTTTTAAATATCTGAATATATTTCTGTAAACTGGCTTCCCATAAGGATTAATGCGAACTGTTATAAATAAATATTGAAGCATGTTGTAAATTTTATAGTGAGAAATAAGACATAATTTCCTTTATTCCCATGTATACTTTATTATGCAAGTATAAGGTTTCTACATCTGCACCTTAAAAATCATCTGCATTAGTATATAGATATATCATTTAAAAATACAAATACTTATATAGTATGAAGATGAACTTTGCTCACCTCCCCAAGGCTTGATTCAGGGCTCGGTATGCTTGTATCTCATACCACAAGCTTCCAGGCAATAGTCCTCTACTCTTTGAGTGTTGATCATTATACTTTCTTTTCAGCTCAACCTATTAAAACATATATAAAAACACATCACTGAGACCAGCTGGAACAAACAAAACAAAAAGATGGGAATACCCTACCACCCATCGATGAAAGCTCGTGTTTTCTGCAGTCTGCTTTGTAAATACAGATAGATATACTTATAATCCTTGTGCAGTTGGTACATTTAGGGAAGTCATTAGTACATTGCATTACCTTACTGACACCTTACATAAAGGGTTAAAGAGCCAGCAGAAAGTTCAGTTACAATCCAGAACGGGTTGCTTGTTTATACTGGCATATTTCCTAGCTGCAAGGAACGTAAAATTAATAAAACGCTAAGGCTGCTACACATACTATTTGAAATAGCTAAGCAGACTTAACAACACGGTAATGTACTTTCTATTAGCACTCAAAAGATCTGAGGGGTTTTTTTTAAAGCTATTCTTTGCTGCATGCTGACACTCTAATCTACTTTCATATTATGTCAAATATTTTAATCAACATGTCACACATACATCCAAATTTCTTTTATCTATTTTGTGGCATCTAAGAAGATGGAGCTGAAATCACATTTATGACCATAACATCTCAGTGAAGTTTAAGCTGCATACTGAGAACATTACAAATGAATAACACTTGTATGTTAAACGTATTCCTAGAGGAATGCAAATGGCACATAAATATTAAACCAGGCTTTATTCATTCAGTGTAAAGAGCTGAGTGAAACAACATAATCAATGGCTTAAAGTTGTAGGACACTAGCAAAATGCTCAGCCCTACACTCATCTACTCTACATCTACTGTACAAGAAGACTTTTCTAATATTGTGTATGAAGAATACATTGTCCTCTCCCATAACTAGAGATGAAGCCCATTCAAAAGAAAAAAGGAGGAGTTATCCATGAAGAAGATTAGGATTTCAGCTGTTATTTTTTTTATTCGTTCAAAAATAAAGAAACATAAATTAGCAATAAGAGCAACACATTGGTGTTAGCGTTCCTCTCCTTCCATGAATAACAAGCCTGGCACATCCTGCATAACAAGTCATTCATCTAAATAAATAGCACTATTGCATCTTAACCTAGAACTTTACAATTTCAAATATTAAATAATATTAAAAACAATTAAAGCAACTTATCTGGTAACAAATATATTACATAAAATTTAATTTATATTTTCTCATTTCATTGTGGCTAAAAAGGCTTTTTTGATCATACCCATCCATCACTACCTCCCTACCAGTCTTTCTTCTTATTTATCTATTCTTCATTTCATTCTACATTATATATATCATATGATTGTAATACATAAGGTCATGTGCAATTCCCTACCCATATTACTGCATTTTGTGCTCCCATTTTTTTTCCTTTACAATATATCTTATTTATCTTTTTATCCCCTTATATTATATGGCCATTTTATGGCAACTTCCCCTGTAGCTACTAGTAAGGGTTTTCAACCTAGAAAAAGAGTTAAAACAAGTCTACTATGAATTGTAAAATATTAAGTTGTTGCTTTTCTAGTGTTATACCAAAAATGAATACATAGAGCTGCTGTAATGTAGTATAATTAGACACAGAAATGGTGTATTGCCTAGAGATTGCCCATACTGCTGGTCCCTGGCACTCTTCAAAGTACCCAATTCACCTCTATATCAATGAAAAGATCTTATTAAAACTATACGTAAATTAATTGTGATCAATTGAGCTGTCTTGGTGGAAACAGGAAGGATGATAAACACTTGTAATTGTAATATAAAATAATATAATAATAAAAATACCCTACATCTATATACATACAAACAATATGCATATATGCAAATAGTAAAAGTAACTATTACATAAGATATGAACTGAGCGGCTTTAACACTACTGCAGAATTAGACAAGCACACCTTTTGTGCATTATTTCTCGTGACTGCGCCAGAAAAACGCACTTTCATTGGCTAGAAAGCTAACGGTGCAGTTTGGCACTGTAATAAGTTTTGACAAACATTACAAATCCGACACTGTAAAAGTTTGAAACCTGCAAACAGAGTTTTATGGTCTTTTGAAGAAGAAGCTGTGCCAGAAACCTTTTTTTCCCTTATTTTTGGATTGCTCTTTTGTACTGTGTTAACCTTTTTAAACTGACAGATGAAGGGACACGCTTCAAGAGAAATACACAAGACTTCTAACTATTTCTGACAGGTAATTTTTAACATGGGTTGGGGTACAAATTTTATTTTGTGTACCTATGCCCTTTAAAACGACCTGTCAAATTTACAAATTCAAACTTTAAAGCCAGACGGTAAATTGAATTTGATTCTGCAGATGTAATAGTTGTCTCAATAAGACAGAAAGGATGTGGCAGGATTAGACATTTTACTTTTAAAGTGAAAGGTGGAAAAATATCACCCAGAGGAATGCCGCAACTGTCCTATAAAACATAAAACAGATATTGTGCAATGTGCAGGAATCTATTCATACAGAACATACAACTATCAATCAACAAATAGGCCTAAATACTGATATGATGTATGACATAGAAGACAATGAAACTAATTGTGTACTAGACTGTATGCATAATGTCACCCTAAAACAGTTCACAGCCAATAGTCTCTTCTTAAAAATGATATATTACTGTACACTATATTTTATGCTGTTTTCCACACACATAACTATAAAAATTTGCTATGATTGGTGGCTGGGAGATACTGCCCACTGTTGTCTGCATATCTGATGTTTTTTTTTACCATTCCCATTTACAGTATTTGTCACTTTTTAAGTGTAATGGTGAGGCTTAAGTGTGGCTCCTACTGGGCACTTAACTCAAATGCCTCCTTAAAATGACCAGTGTGAGATCCCACTTATTATATTATCTATACATGGTTTTGGTAAAACAAAAGGAGATCTAAAGAAAATCAGACAGAGAAATCTAAAGGTGTATGGGGACCCTTAACCTCAGGATTGTAATTTTCAAACATGATTTGACTTCTATAAATAAACACCTTTAAAAAAAAGGTTAATCTTCTTTGTATCAGACCACAGAACATCCAGTAATCTAGGTCTCTAGCAAACTACTTGTCTGCTTTCTTGTGCAGGGTATGGTGTGAGTACTGACAGGCTGCCCACCCCTTCCACCTCTGCAGCAATGCGGCCACCACTCATACATCTATTTTCCAAAGACAACCTCTGGATAGGATGCTGAGCACATGCACTCAACTTCTTTGGTCTACAGCGTTGGAACCTGTCCTGCTAAGCCATCTGTATAGAGTGCAATTCATTTTTCACCAGATCCTCATAACGTTTTTGGCAATGAGGTGTCATGCTGAACTTTTAGTGACCAGTATGAGAAAGAGTGATAAAACCAAATATAACATACCCCCATTCCCACATGAGACCTTGTAATGAGTCACATGACACTGGGGAGGGAAAATTGCTATATGGGCACAATTTGGAGATTTCCCCCCTTAGGGGTGTACTTACTTTTGGTGCCAGAGGTTTAAAAATTAATGTTGGTGTGTGGAGTTATTCTGAGGGGACAGCAAATTTACACTGTTAGGGCTTGTCCCCACTTGCAGGGCTGGTGGTCCCGCTGCGGCTACTATACATGTCAATGCAGCCACCCCGGCAACGCATCTATAGAGAATGAATGTACACAGTTAAAAATCGTGTCCATGCGCGATTTTTGACCAAGCCTATTCACTCTCTTTGGACGTGATTGGCTGTATCCGCTAGTGGCAGGAACACGCTTTTCAAACCGCAGCCGCCTAAGTGAGGACAGGGCTACTTAAACGAAATGGAATGGAGGAGGCAGACGGTGGCAGCACTGTTCAAATACACGCCGCCAAGCCCTTAGACAAGCTACACACTGACTACTTTACATTGTATCAAAGTGTCATATCTTCTTTTGTTGTCCCATTAAAAGATATTATAAACCTTTTTACAACAATGTCAGGGGTGTAATCACTGGTTTGTGTATGGATATAAATAGATATATACATATCTATATATATGTGTGTGTGCGTGAATGTGTGTATATATATATATATATATATATATATATATATATATATATACACACACACACACACACACACACACACACACACACACACACACACTTGATTAATCTTTCCACCTGTGTTTATGACATATCCAAGTCATGTCTGCATAAAAATGTAAGTATGAGAAAGATTGCTAATTATTGAGTGGCAAGAGGCATAAAGGTCAGCAAATTTCAACTTTCACACTTAAATGAACACAGAGGAAGCTGCATCCTGCAAAGATCATAATATGTGGATTGCTGCAGGTTAAATATTCATCAGAGCTCTGGTAAAGGTATATTAAGAGAGAGAGAGAGAGAGACAGAGAGAAAAAAGGCTCATGTCAGTTTACTGCAATCAGAATCTATTTCATTGTATAACTTCACATTAACAGACATCAAATAAACACCCAATTGAAAATGACAGGTTGCATATGTGAAAAAGCCACTTGCCCCTGCTAGCAAATATCTGCAGTGTGCAGCAAACCACAGGCTAGAAGGGATTAGTTAAAATGTCAGAAGACAGCCTTTTACCTGATCATCCTTAAAAACATACTCTTAGCTATCAGGCATGCTTTAAAGACAAAGAGCTTCAGCAAGGAAACAGCAGACGGCCTGTGGCAAGCTTTGCCATCTTGTAGCTGTCACAGAGATTTAGACTTTGATCTGTCTGGGAGGTCAAGAACACACTGTATTCATATTAGTATACGTCTAACAGCATTATACCTTTTAGCTTTAATGCCCGTGTAGTTTTCTACACCAAAATCTTCTGGGTATAACTACTAGCATCTGTATGTGCTTAAAAAATCTACAAAAACTTACATAAAGCACATACAGACACAATGCGTGTAATAATATATATGGATGTGAATGTTTAGTAGCTCAAACCCTATGCTGTGAGCCAGTGCTCTACCATCAACACTTGCGCGTACTGTGCTATGTGGTACTGCCTTAACGCATAAAGCACTGCTGCATGCATTTTTCACCCTTATAGGGAAAGCACTAACAAAGCGTGTCGGCCAATGCATACGGTGTTTACTGTTATCACACTCTATACATGTGCTCTAGGTCTGAACCCTCTGTCATAAAAATCCCTTGCCATCTGTCATTAAAGCAGATGTATACTCAAAAAATTTACTTTGACTAACCTCTGAGCTAGTACGACTGTGGCGTAGCATGCCACAATCCTGAGAAAATATACTTACCAGCTGTTCCCTGAAATCTTATGAGAGATTCCTCATCTATCTGTCAGGCTTCCGGGGGTTAATTCATGATGTAATATTACAAGTGGCCACTGGGGGGGGGGGGTTATAATGGTTTCCAAGGAGAAAAAAAGTCTGTGTATTTTAATGCAAAGCGGAGTGAAGCTACTTTACCAGGTTTTACTTCAGAGACAGGGAGGAGGCGAGGGACATATTAATTTTTTTTTTTACACATTCTGTCCTATTGTCAGCACTGCTTAAGCCATTCGTGGACATCGGTGGTAAGTCTGCTTTAAGTTGGTCCACATCTCCCACAAAACTTACACCACCTCCCATCGCTGGGCCTTTAAATATCATGGATCAGAAGCATTTGAAAAAAAGAGTTGTATCCTGATTTTTTAAATATGTACTATGGAGAAAAACAACATGAAACATACCTTAATGCCATCTCCCACCAAACCACATATTAAAATGTGTAATACTATGCAATACTCACAGCAGAGAGTAAAACCCAAATAATTCCACTGTCTCATTACCACAATGCAGAGTCGATCACTCTACATTGTACATGACAAATGATATTTAACATGGAATCCTTTGCATTGAATGTTTTCAATATGAGTTTATAGCACAGAAAAGAGAACCCTGCTTGGCTCCATCTTTTGAAATGATGTAACTTACTGTTGCTCATGACTGCTTATTTGTATATATTTGTATGTGTTTGTAACTGCAATGCAGATACAATTTAAATTTTATATCTTAAAAGTCCCTTGAGTTCCCAACTTTTTAAGAGTTTGGAAAATGCATATTTGTTTGGGTGTTTATTATTTATTGGTTTATTGTGATGTTGGCATAATAAAATGTTTGAACTAAACAGGAAGGAAATCCATCATGTATAGATTGTCAAAGCCCAGTTCCCATCCACACCCTGGAAAAGTTAAATGGATCAGGAGTGAACTAGCACCAGAAAAATGGATAAAAGTAAGTTAATGTATCTAATACAGGTAACTAAAATGAATAAACTAAAGTTGAAATGCCAATCTCTATAAAATACATCATAAACCTATAACAACATACAATTAAGTATGGGTAAAACAAAGGCAAATCCACCAAAAAAGAACTGAAAGACCTTTAGATCACTCCATACAATTTCCATTAGACCTACCAACAACTGCTGGATCCTCCTTGATAGAATACATAGTGATTGGATGGTTTGGAAATGTCCTCATATTACATGGTTTTGGTAGAGGAAAAGTTGATTGTACAGAAATGGTATGGTAATTGTATGTCTCTAGCAAAGGCTATCTCTATACACTGGTATAATAAAGCAAGTAATCTTTCGCTGAGGTGAATAATATTTACTGGTACAATTTTTTGGTCTCCAGCCCTGAAATATAGACAAAATAACGTGTAAAAATGAAGGCAATAATATGTTTCGGGCACCATGTAATTGAAACCACACACTAAACCAGGGAATGAGTCAGGAAGACAAGTTACTTGAAAACAAAAAGTGTTAATACACTAGTTCTAGAATGTACCGTACCACATTTCATTAGGTTTGTGTAGTGGTGGCCATTATAATTCAATTTGCTGCACTGGTAAAACATCTGCAATAATCCTCAGAAAGGAAAAACAGAACAGTCCATGTTAGATCTATGCAAAAGACACATTTAATTCATAGGCATTTTGGTAGCAAAATAAAGAAAAACAAGAGGCAAAGTTACTATTGGGACCACCAAAATGTTTCTTTTATAATGAGGTGCCTAGAAAAAAAAAGTACATTTCAATAGAGACATTTGTTGACAGATGTGCTGTTCTGCTGAGTAAAGTGCTTTCACACATCATTAGTTACTATCTACATCCAAATATTGATAATGAAACACTAAAATATATTATAAGATGTTCAAAGAACTTGCCAGTTCAAAGCACATTTTAGGAATAGTCTTGTATAGAGATTAACTCTTCCAGTCTGTCCTCGATGGATTTTGTTCTACAAAGATGAGGTGTTTTATTCCACTGTTTATGTTATGAGCTTGATATTTTCCAAAGGACACTTGTTTTATCAAGCCATGGGAAAATTATTCATATTTAAATATATATATATATATATATACATATCTATATGGAAAATCTATTTTGTAAGGCATTTAATAAGATATGAAAGTTCTATGATTGCTACCCTTCTCATCACAAAGGCTGACTACCCTTTGGCTAAACTCAAATTTAAATAATCTAAAAACCCAGAGCGCAGAACTAATTTTATTTTTTAACTGAAAAGTAAACATGGGAGAACAAACTAAAATAAAAGAGTAAAAGGCGGCAAATTAAATAATAAAAAGTAGGGGCGGCCTGCTGGTTAACAGCAATTTTCGGCAGCTACAATTTTTCCATTAATGGGTCTTATAGGTTACAGATGCTCCTTTTTGTTTGCTTAAGTCAGATATCCTTTAGATCTATCAACAACTATGTAGTATAGGGTCCTCTGTGATTGAACACAGGTAGACTTGATGGTTTAAATGTCCCTCATATTACATGGTTTTGGTAAAACAAAGGGAAAACTTAAGGATATCTGACAAAGAAATCTAAAGGTGTATGGGCACCCTTAGAGAAGTGTTGTCAAGCTAGGTGTTTTTTTTTCCCAAGGAACTTTATTGTTTTTTCATCATAGTTAGAAACATGAGAAGGGAATCCCTTCCATTCATATAATGCAGATAAAAAAAAACCAAAAAAAAAAACAAGAACACATCATACATCACAGAAAACACATTTAACAGTGACATAACACATACAAGAGAAAACCCTTGGTTACATAAAAATCATTCAATTCCCGACAACAACCATCACGGTAGCGCTTTCCCAGTAAAATATTCAGAATCTATGGAATGTCAAAAAAGCAACGGAAATACTGTTGCGGTATGTCAGATATCCGGGGAAGTCCAGAGACTGGGTTATCTAACAAACATAAAAAATCTATACATATACAGATAGAGACAAAGTGGGGGGAGGGTAAAAGGGGGGGGGGGCTCCCCTCCTGGGTCCTCACCCAGAGCCGTCCTGAATCAAGAACAATTTGTAAGGGGTTTAGTGTTTCAGACATCAAAGGCATAAAGAAACCAGGGGCGCCAAATGGTATTGTACTTCTTAAGCCTGTCTTGCTTCATGCTTCTTGTGCTTCATCTCACATAGGCCACCTGTGCTTTCCATTCCTGAATAGTGGGTGTCACCTCACTTTTCCAGTGGCGGGGGATGAGGGTTCGAGCAGCATTAATGAAGTGGTTCTGTAAAGATTTATATTTCACCCCCTTGGGATCCGGAACATAGTGCAGTAAGTAGACCTCTTGGTTAAAGGTAAGTTTATGGTGTAGCTTTGAAGTCAGAACGTCATGAACAGCCACCCAGAAGTCCTGTATGGCGGAGCAGTACCACCAGATGTGAGCTAACATCCCCTTATCCT
>CM070033.1:95859199-95873063 GCA_036250615.1 Ptychadena robeensis
CGTGTCAGTCGAGAAGTGAGCTAATACGTCAGGTGTCCTGTACCAGAGAGTCTAAAGTTTCTTGCATGGCACTGCTGAGGGAGGACTTGTGCGCCGTAGTACAGATCTCCCTCCCTTCCACGTTCGAGAACTTAAAGGCCAGGGTTAGTTCACACTTAGCCTTCAGGGGAGCGGACGCAAGCGTGGGAGTATCTTGTAAGAGCTCATATAACCAAGATATGAGGTGGCGTGAGGGTCCATCCCCTAAGCAGGCCTTTTTGAAGGGCGTGAGATCCCTATAGAAGGCTGCTGCATTGCTGTAAGTCGTCAGGAAATGGCGCATCTGGAGATAGGACCACCACGGCAAGTGCTGGTCTGCTGTACCGAGTGCTACCTCTGCCCTAGGCAGAGGTGAACCACCCGAGCAAAACTGTCTGGCCAGTAGTGGGTCCGTAGAGTGCCAGTGTCTAAGAAAGGCCGGCGTATCTCCAGGCGGAAAAGCCAGGTTATCCCTGAGTTAGGTGAGTGGACCCTGGAATGTCATCACGTTAGCATGCCTGTGGAGCTGCCGGAGGACAGCCACCGACGCTCCAATGAAGGGGTTCCAGTCCGTGAGACGCCGCAATGACACCGACCCCATCCACGCAAGTGAAGTGTAGGGTGTTTGGGTATCTATATTCTCCATGATAACCCAGGGTTTCTGATGTGCGTGAACATGCCAGTCCATAATGCGTAGGAGGTGCGAGGCTCGATAGTACCCCTGGACATCAGGCATGCCCATGCCCCCCCTAGCCTTAGAAGCTGAGAGAAATCTTCTCCCGAGTCTGGGCCGTTTGTTTGCTCACAGAAAGGCCGTGAACTCTGTTTGCAGCATTTTTAAGAACATCACCGGCTGCTGGATAGGGACGGCCTGAAAGAGGTACAGTAGTCGGGGCAGCAGGTTCATCTTCAGGATCGCATTCCTGCCCATCCACGAAAATGTTCCCCTGCCCCACATCTGTAGGTCCTTGGACAGCGCCGTCAGAACCGGTAAGAAATTGAGGTCGTACAGACGTGTCAAATCTGCGGGTAAGTGCATGCCCAAGTACTTCAGATGGCCAGATGCCACTTGGAAGGGGTGTCGCGGGGGTAGTGGAGGATCTGTCAGTCCTGTAGGGCCCACCGGCAGCAGTGTAGACTTGGAGTAATTGATCTTCAACAGTGAAATCGGGCCAAATTTAGAGAACAGGACTAATAGGGTCGGCAAAGGGTCAGAGGGGCGCGTCAGAAAGAACAGCATGTCATCCGCGTAGGCCGCCTCCTTCAGGGGAAGCGAGCCCACCCGTAAGCCATGGATGTCCTGGGAGAGTTGAACCTGGCGGAGGAAAGGTTGCAATGTCAAGATGAACAGAGACTGTGAGAGGGGACAGCCCTGCCGCGTTCCATTTGAAATCGGGAACGGGCCTTCAAGAACTCCTGTCTGGTCTGGGCCAGTTCCTGCGCTACCTGCGTGGCCATTGAGCGTTTGTGTTGGCGTTCCAACGACTGTATGGAGCGTTGTAACTGAACTATGTGCTCCTCCCTGGTTTTTTTGAGTGCGCTTGCCATGGAGATGAGACAGCTGCGAACGCTACACTTATGCACTTTCCACACCATTGGCAGGGAAGACTCACCATTCACGTTAATGGCAAAATATTTGAGGTGCCGCGATAATGCGGCGACATTTGAAGCGTCGGACGGCTGCCGAGTGTAGCTTAGGGAGGTCCCATTGGGAAAGGAACAGATAGTCGAGTCGCGAGTATTTGTCATGTACATGAGAGAAGTACGTGAAATCCTTAGACGTCGGACAGAGAGTGCGCCAAGCTTCCATGAGGCCAAGGTCATGTAGTCTGCGTTTTATGTTTTTGAGAGTGCAATATGGTAGAGAGGAATGCCCATTGGCGTTATCCAGGAGCGGGTCCATTGTGACATTAAAATCGCCTCTAAGGAACACCACCCCCTTGGAGAAGTCCAGCAAACGGGTAAGAAAAGCAGTGTAGAAGGGGGCATGATTGCCGTTAGGGCCGTAGACATAGCTATGGTCACCGGGATGTCATGTATGGACACGCGGATACAGAGGTATCTGCAGTCAGCATCTCTAATCATTTCGTCCAGTACAAAGTCCACGTCGCGGTGCATCAAAATTTATACTCCTCTCGCCTTGGAAGTGGAGGATGCAGCATGATAAACTGTCAGGAAATGACGGTCACAAAGTTTGGGGATACTGTCCAGTCAAAAGTGCGTCTCTTGCAGTAAGACCACCTTTGCCATAGACTTTTGCACGGCGTGCAGAACTGCCGTCCTCTTTCCCGGCGTGTTCAGGCCCCTAACGTTCCACAACGTTATATATATATATATATATATATATACACAGTGCTGCTTGAAAGTATGTGAACCCCTCAAGTGGTGTAGATGTTTCTGTTTTTTAACCATGATTTTCTCATTCTATCATCACCAGTGTTTATTCATGAAATGTCAGATATATGTTCATCAATTGCATGTACTTGTTTAGTAGGTTTTGTTTAAGTAGTCCAAAAACTACATGAAACATGGACTTGGAGACATGGAGTGTATGTGCAAAAGTATGTGAACCCCCAGCTGCATTGGTTAAGTCGACCAGGTAAAAGGTGAACCACTTTGGGTGCTTAATAAAATCAATCACTTAAGCAGACCAAGAAACTGAAATCGAGACCATCCTTGGGAAAAATGTGTTTGGCCTGCCACTAATTAAAGAGAGAGGGGGAAGGAACCGCAACCGAAACCACTGTGGTCCCATACAATCAAACAGATGCCACAGAGCAAAGGAGATATGACCGAGGGACATGACGAAGGCGAGGGTAGCTGGACCACAGCCCGATCAGTTCTGGGACCAGAAAAGGCTATAAGTAACCATCTCCCAAAAGATTCCAGCTCCATGCCCATCCCTGGTACGACAGACTAATTTACAAAGTGGAGGTGGCCTTCCACATGACAGACAACTTGGCCTAGAAGTGGAACGCCGACATCGCAAAAAGTATCAGCTCGAGAAAGCACCCAGAAAAATAATAAACACAGGGTTAAAGAGGGCCAACCACCCACGGATCACCTCTGAGACGGAGATGCAGGCATGCCTGCTCCTGGCAGCATCTGGGGACCAAATGGGCATGCGGTCTACAATCGTCAGACGAAAATGGTGGAATAGCCATGACATTCATGGTGAGGGTTGCCCTAGAAGGAAGCCTCTGCTCTCAAAAAAAGCCACCAAAAGTTGCCCGTTTCCAAACTGTTCCACAGAGCACCTTGGATAAAACCAGAGGCCTCTGCGAGAAGTCCATTCTCTGGACGAGACGAGTCTAAAATCAGAATTAGTTTGGTCCACACAATCAAAACCGACATGTTTGGTGAGAAAAATCAACAGGCCGTCATTGAAGCAAAAGGAGAACCTCCTCCCAACCGTCGCCGAAGGTCATGCTGGGGGTGGAAACTGTGAAAGTCTTGGGGCGGCTTTTCTGCGTGGCTGGGCTGCTGGGCTGGACGACTCCGATATTCGTCACAAGTGAATCCAAATGAATTCTTTTCGGGTTATCAACACGATTCTCGACGCAGGGAGATCTCCTGCCATCAGTCAGGGAGTTGAAAGGCTGGGACGAAGGGACGAGGTGGATATAGCAACAAGACAAGGTGACGCCCAAAGCACTTCCAGCAAGAGTACCAAAGGAAATGGCTCTACAGAGAAAGAGGATTCAGCAGCTACTGGATTGGCCCAGTCAAAGACGTCCGGACACTTAACCCCAAGTGAAATGTCTTGTGGAGAGCGACCTGAAAAAGTTGGCTACATGGCCCAGGGATGTACCCCTCCAAACGTCCTCTCAACTGGGCTGGAGTTCATGCAAGGAGTGAGTGGGCAAAAAGATCCCCATAGCTCAGATGTGCGAGTACTGGTTAGTGGTTTACAGGCAGACGTTTGGAGGCAGTAATGGCTGCAAAGGGAGGAGACCACACAGCTACTAGATAACAGGGTTTCAGCGATAATATGCAAGCAGGTAAGATTATCAGGGATTTGCAGTGTGTGGGACATAAACCTCCTTTGGTTTACTTAAATGATAAAATATCTCTCTTTTGTGTGTGGGGGGGTAGTGCTCACTATTTGGACGGGAGGTGGCTTTCCACAGACTTGGGCATTTAGGATGGCATGTCTAATAGGGTTCTCCTTTCAATGTTGTTGCCACAAACATGAAGACCATGTCTGGAGGGTTCACAACTTTCACGCAGCACGTATATATATATATTATTATATATATATATATATATATATTATATAATATACACACACAAGGGATCAAGTCGGGGTGTCAGTGGAGGCTTCTACTGTGTCCCCAAACGCTAGAAGCCAGGAGCCCCGCCCCCTCCGTATACGCAGGCATGCAGTGGACAGTCCCCCTGGAACAATCACACAGGCACCATCCCCAACACACCCCACTACACTCCGTGCAAGAAAAAACAAGTGTGGGGGGGGGTGGGGGAGCAGCGGAGACCTGCCTGTGGGGAGCCCGGGGAACAAAAATAAATTAGTGGGGGTGTGTACCCGGTGAAACTCCTAACAAATTGCACCTCTCTCTGGGGTGTTGTGAATCGGACCAGGCCGAAACTCGGATGTGTGGGTCAAGAGAGGAGATGGTAGGCCACCTGTCTCAACCCAAATGCCTGCTGAAATCAAGAGGAGAGGGGGAAACCCCGTCACCTCATATGTACGTTAACAATTAGCAAACCCAACGAAACTATGGAAAGCGTAAAAAAAACAAAACAAAAGGCTCCTTTTCAAAGCTAAAGAGCTGGCAGCTGAAGGGGTGAGGTTACATCCTAAGGGGTACTAGTGACGATTCCGCACAGCCCATTTAGGTACCTGAACCCCCCAACTCTGAATCCCGAGGTAATAAACTGAAAGGCTCCAGATACCTGAAAATGCAGAGGAGCGCTCATCCAATTCTCTGTACTATGATTCCCCTCTGCTCCCTGGAAGTCCTGAGGCATGTGAAAGCCCTAAGGCTGCAATGAGGGAATAAGGCAGACTCGATGGTGACTCACGGAGTGTCCAGAAAGATCAGTAATATCAGCCAACAGTCTGTGGCTCCCCGTCGCAGTCCCATGAGGCAGAACCACTTGAGGATGGGTCATGTGGGCTCGGACGCAGCGGGCGATCTCGACGTCTTCCTCAGGGCGTCCGTTGGCGCTTGGCTGCAAGGCCTGCCGGGGATCTGCGTGGCGTCGGATCTGGGGACAATCTCCTCTGGGTTGGGCAATAGGTGTCCGAATCGCCCGGCGGGTCGGCCAGCGGTCAGAAAGCTCGCAAGACCGCGATCCACTCGGGGGCTTCAGTCAGCGGTAGATGTAAGGAGCTGCAGAACTGTGGCACTTCATCAGGATAGCGTAAGAGGAAGGGTCTGCCGCCTGCCGTGACCTGTAGGCCGAAGGAGAACTTCCATCTGTATGGCAGCTGGCGCCGTCCGAGTTCCTCCAGTAGTGGTCGGAGAGCCCTCTGCTGCTGCAGCGTTGTGGTAGATAGGTCCTGGAATAGTTTGAGCTCAGTCCCCTCACAAGTGACTGTCCCTCATTGTTTGGCCTTTTGCATGATCAGCTCTTTGGTGGGAAAGTGTTGCAA
The DNA here is from genome assembly GCA_036250615.1 of Ptychadena robeensis. Lineage (NCBI taxonomy): Eukaryota > Metazoa > Chordata > Amphibia > Anura > Ptychadenidae > Ptychadena > Ptychadena robeensis. The sequence goes on from CM070033.1 coordinate 95,864,835, forward strand.
ACAGCATATAACATCGCGGGGGTTTTCATCTCTTGCGTCCCTAGGGCGCAGGGCACGGTGCACTCGGACAAAGTCAATAGGGGAATCAACCGGTTCAGTCAGAAGGTCATTAAACACTGCAGTGAAAGTGAGCTGTAGGCGGTCTGGGGGAATGTCTTCTTTAAGGCCTCTTACCCTAATGTTGGCTCTGCGGCCTTGGTTGTCCAGGTCCTTGATGTGTCTCTGCATGACCAGGACAGTCCGATCCAACGATGATTGCACCCGGGCAATGGATTTGATCTGGGCAGAGTTGTGTGTCGTTGCGGCCTCCACGCGCATGCCAATGCCCTTGATGTCGGCTCGGAGATCTGATACCACGGCGTTTAGGGCTTGCTTGATGTCAGCCACCATAGATAGCATCTCTTGCCTGGTGGGCAGTCGGTGGAAGTACGCTGCCATGTCCGAGGAGCCCTGCGGTGACTGGGAGCCTGAGGGCCTCTCCCGCGGCGGTGGTGAGGACGTCGGCGCCATCTTGGAAGGTTCCACGCTGTCCGAGTTCTGCCACTGGGAGCGGAAGATTGCCGGGATGTTTTGTAGCGGCTGCGAGCTGGAACGTGTCCGTGGCACTGAGAGGTGGCCCATTTATTTTATATAAAAGGGGATAAAGTCAGCCTGTGACATGATGTTTACAGATCATGCAACAAGGTTACTCTAATAAGTATCCTGTGCAGATTTCACAGCATATTCTGCATGTTACAAATGAATCTTGAATGGATGTTCAGCGGTCTGTAAATCCTGCTATGTATTGCTGAGATTCGGTAATGTTTGAAGTGTTTAATTCGAAAGCCTGTCAAGAAACAGTGTAAAACAATAATCATTAAACAAAGTGCTATGTGTGTTGTCTTGCCATTATGCTCTACCTGGTTTAGAATAAATGAGTGTTGTAAGAAAAGAACAAAACAATAAAGAGTGAAATGTTGATGAAAATTACATGATGACCTTATAAGTATCCCTTTAAGTCTAGAAAAATTTGTTATCATTTGAGGTAAAGCATTGCTTATCATTCTGACTCTAATGCATATTATGTTTTTTTTTATCTTATGTTGCCTCCTCACAATTTGTGTAAGTGTGTAACACAATGCCTTTAATCCACACAACATTTAGAAAGGATGTTTGCCCTCTACACAGAAATATCTGCTACTTTACAGGGGGTACTGTTGGCCACTAAAGTATGTTATCAGTGAAACCACTTAATCTATTCATTATCTAGCACTCCTACTAGTAATCCCTTTGACAGGAAGGCCATGAAAGGTTTATATAATGCTAGAACCATAGCGCAGTCTGAGTGATGTCAACTGCATCGTGCAGCATCTTAGAAAGCTTTACAGTTCGACAAATCATGTAGCACATTCACCTCGGGCCCATCTACTCATCTCAGACTTATAGGCTTTGAGGGACTGTGAACAAGTGACTTGATTAAAAACTAATGCAACCAAAATTCTACTCTGAAGAGGAATTTCAATCCATGTCCAGTGGAGCAGAAGTGAATTAAAGAGATAAAAAAGAAACGCTTCCCTTGAGGTACAACGCTCTTCCATACGTTCACTGCCACTGCGGTTTAGGTGAACTAGCAAGTGTCACTCATACTGACAAATCCCCAAGGTGATAGCTTCACTTTTAAAGCCTTCAACATACTTTGACAGTGAAGTAAAATGTAAAGGTCAACCCTGCATGCTAAGGACAAGAGAAAAAACACAAGCAAATCACTTCAAACATTTATATGGAGTAGAAAAATAAAATAATAAGGGCATTTTACAAATAATACAAATACGTATTACGTGATAAGCCAAACTATCCATAAAAGGTGTGTTTACTATATTTTTGTATCTGGAATCAATTTATATAAAAAGAAGGTAATAAATAAAGATTGAATCAACAATACTATTTCAGTAATACAAGTACAAGCAGCGCACACTAATTTGTCACTGACAAGAATACTTACATATCATAGAGAAAATATATTATACACATAAAAAAAACCTCAGAGTGGAACAATTTCTAAATGGAAAATAGAGACGGAGCACTGTGTAAGCAACCAGCCTGGTTCATTACACAGTGCATAGGAGATATCTGCCCATGGGCTCTTCGTTACTGTCTGTGAGGCACACATGGGCAGATCTGTAAAAAGATTTGAGTACAATCAATCAACGCGTACGCTCACATGATTGATTGTACTCTAATCTGTTTACAAAGCTACCTGTGTGTGCTTTCCTTTGAGAGGGATCAATAGAGCCCGCTCGAAGAAACTCGATTGAACTGGGTTATAACATGTTGGAAAACCCTGTTCAATCTCCATTACTTTGCATGGAGACGTGAATCTTCATGCAAAGCAGGGTGGATAAAAATCGATGATTTTTTTTAAAAAAATCAAAAAAATCTGATTTTTTTTTTTATCAGATTTATTTGATTTAAATCTGATTTTTTTGATTTATATTGATTTTTTTTTAATAAAATGCTTATGTAGAATAAGGCTGTATATGTTTAAATGTTTTGGTAAATAAATTTCATAAAAAACATCCCAAAAACAACAGACAGAAGTTAATAATGGCATAAACACATCACCCAAAAATTTCCCCTTGAATAGACAAGGGCGAGGGGACGGGCCACTCAATATGTAAAAGCAATACATTTATTATACACAGTGCAAAAGATGAAGAAATGACATCATATCAATCAGAAACAATGCCCAATGCTGCGGATGTCACATCTGTACATGTAATTTCACCCCAACGCGCATTGCGTTGAAGACTTCTTCAGGGGGTACGATATGTCATTTCATAAGCCAAATCTGCTTTTGTGTCTCCTCAACCATGTCTATTCAAGGTAGATTTGGGGTGATGTGCATATGCCATCAACTTCTGTCTGTTTCTGTCGTGATTTAATCGGATTTAAATCGTGATTTAAATCGGTTTGATTTAAATCAAATCCACCCTGATGCAAAGTATTGGATGTCCTGCCTCCTGCACAGCCCTCCGCTGTCAGTGTGAAGGGGCGGAGCCAGCACTTCTCACTCGGAAGCTGTATGAGGGAGGCTGCTTTTCCCCAGCTGCCAGCCTGTGTTCTGATTCACACAGGCTACAAGCTGGGGAGAACGGGTCCCCATTGAACGGGAATCGATGTGCCCATATGGTGCACATTGATTTCCGTTCAATTGATCCCTGATCAATCACAGCATGGTGACGTCACCACACTGTGATTGATCGGTGGTCGATTGCATGGGAATCTGTGTGCCTAGCTTTATACTTCTTTTAGCCTATCATTATGATAAGCTGCCACTAGCTAAAAGAAATATGCAATTAGTTTACAATAACAGTTAGCTTGACTTGCATTTAAACAAATGGCACAAAGGAAGGAGGTTTAATTGTTTTGATAGCTACCCAGCTAAGTTATTGAATACAGAACATATATAGTAACATCTAACATAATCTGACGGTTAAAGCCTACGTTAGAAGTCGGTGTAGGTTCCAAGAGCAGAGCCTGCAATTGTTGGTCCTTTTATTCTAACAGTATGTCATTACTTTACTTTGCATTAGCTTGAGTAATAGGAGTTCATGTTTAATTTCAGTTACTTTAAATAACAAACTGTAACTTTTGGCGCATTCACAAAATGTGAGCATGCTACCATTATTAAAGACAGAGTGAGGTCAGCACGCCAATGTCGTTGCTGTGGACGCCAAAAACAAATCATAGGCATCAAATCACATTCACAAAACTGCATAAAGTGAACAAAAATTTGTATTTCACTTTGTAAAGTTATATTCATCACCTAGGAAAATGCTAACCCGAATTTCTAGTATCGTTAACAAAGACATTGTTAGGTAAACTTGTAGAACATTGTTGCTTGGGAGGCGAGACCAACAGAAAACCTCCAATCAAAAAGCATTCAGCAATAAAACAAAAAAAAAAACCCTCTATGATGAAATCTGTCATTGCTCACAAATTATACCATGAAAACAATCCTCAGACTGTGTTTCATATACAATTTCCACACCTGCTCCAATGCTATTGCTACAGAGGAAATAATACAACAGCGGCTTGCAGAACAGGTGTGGAAAGCTTTGATAAATGGAGTTCATAGTGTTTCCCTTCAATACTTTAGATTTAAACAACACTGGTTAGCCGGCAACATAGGACAACCTAACAGTTGAGAGCACAAAGAGGTTTCCTTCCCATCTAAACCTTAGAGCAGAAGAAAAGCATAAAGCTATTTTACAAAGTACAAGTGATTACAAAATAATTGGCTTTAACTACAGCAGGTGAAATAGTATTAAAATTTTTCTTTTTTTCAGACAAAAAATACTAATTTTACACCTTCCAGATCAGCCTGATTAATTACAACCAGAACTAAATAAGTCATGCTTGGCTTCAAAATTTTCCTACCTCTAATTTGAGGTCCCTGAGGTGACCATAGGAAATCCTAGTCACAGCCAAACTGGTCACATGTTTGGCTCAGAACTATATTTTCCTTCTATTAAGAAAGAATTTAAAACACCCCAAATTAACTGACATTTAATTTATTTCCCATATACATATTAAGCTTAAATATGTTTTTTGGGGAACATAGTGGTGTTTTATTAACAAAGTATTAGAATTCTATTGTATAATGTACAAGATGCATTTTACTCTCAACACTGCCTTGTTAGATAAGGCAAATGCAGTCTTCCTAAAACTCTAAAGAAAAGGCAGCCAATTGGACCAAGCTGGAGGTTAGGGATAGGACCAACAATTCCCAGATACCATGGTCATCATAAAGACAAATGAAAGCTAATATTATAGAATCCAAACTGACAAAAGCAACTTACCAGCAACTGTTTATTTACTGCACAAAATGGATACATCTTATTTATTAAGTTTTATTGGAGAAAGGCTTGTGTGTTATTCAGTATGGGAATGCTGCTAGGCATAAAGCCAGCTCCATAAAGAAACAGTATATTGAGTTTAGATTGGAGGAACTTAAAGTGAATTTACACTCAATATTTAAAAAATATACATGTAAAATTAAAGGTCGACTTACCTTAGCCGGTATGATGGTGGCTTAGGGCTCAACGATCCTAAAAAATATATACTTACCTGCTTCTCAAGAATTGTATGAAATATTCCATATTTATCTGCCAGGCCTCCGGGGGTTAACTAGGTGTGCAATATCATGAGTGGCCACTGGGGATGTTTATAATGGTTTTCTATGGAAAATTTTGTCTGTGTGCTTTTAATGCAGAGCAGGGAAAGGATCTCGGCGCCTTTCCGGTAGCCGCACATCATCACACCCAGGAAGAGAGTAGGGGCTATGAGGGATGTTTGTAAATTACTCATTACAGATCAGTTTGCTTTTTTATGCTTTGCTCCCTATTATTGATACTTCTAGTGCCATTCATGCATAGAAGAACTTCTGATGCTAGGCTTTAAGCACAGAGCCCTGGTTTCAAAAACGATGAAAACCTTTTGGGCAAATGTAAAAACTAGTTTCAAACAAGGCATACCCATCCAACACGATACTTCCCCTCACAAAGATCAAAGTTTTAGGAGGATTCTTCCAAGATTTGTGGAGGCTGTACAAGCATCAGAGTGTGGGCTACCATCACAGAATTGCCATAGATTTGGAATGGGATTTCCAGTATGCTCAAATAGGTCTGATGATTATGTGTCTATAAAAGTTAATCCCCATTAGGTAAACATTTGACATCACTTCCGGCATGATCAGTTACATGTAATAGCCCTTCCCTCCTATTTTTCTATCCTGAAATGATGTGCAGGATGAGAAGTTAGGAGGGAGGGGGCATTAGTCTACCTCCTAACTTACCACCCTGCTTGTGGGCATCAGAGCTGCTGCTACTTAGCTTTCCATGAATGTGGAAACCCCTGTAAAATGGTTGTTCAATCCCTGATCCACAGATTGAGAACACCAGTTTTAAAAACACCAGCTAGGCAAAAGTAAAAAACTAAAGAGATGACCACAGGGGGAACAATGGGGGAATAAAATATTTCCCTCAATAGTAAACTGAAAGTTCAAGCTCACAGTGTATTTGAGGTTTCTGAACATTTGAATACTGCTATGAGAGTTAGAACTAAGCAATTGAACATTTTAGGCTGGCAGTTACTGTATGAATCTCTACTGTTTAATATAGAAAGCACAAAACTCAAAAGATTTATGAATATTTGTTAGTTAAAAAGAAGCTCACAATGAACTAAAGAAACATAATTTAGAGATAAAAAATATGATATGGGTAGGATGATGGCCTTTGCTATGCCAGTGTTTGCTTTTCACATATCAAGCAGCATATAGCAGAGCAGGATGGCAGCTACATGGAGCAGAAATAATTTGAGATGTTGTCAGGATTAACAAATTGCCCTCCAGCACAAACTAACAGATAATTGCAGGTTTCATGTAAAGGTCTCCACAGGTTTGTACTAAATAAAGCACAGAATTCCAATTAGCTCTAGGACAATGTAACTTCTCTTTTATGTATATTTAACAAGTCGTCTAAATACAGCCATAATAGGAAGTCCATCACATCAATGTATCAAAGTAAATATGAATAAAGCATTTAAACGAACTTGAATATTTTATCTAGGTGCAGTGAGTGCACAGCTACATACCTTTAACACACGTTTCTTTTTAATTAGCTGAATTGTGATGAACCATGCCGCACTGCACTGATCAGAGACAAGTTATCGCATCACTTTCTTTTATTCTTTTAGTTAAAAACTAGCTGCTAGTAATTCCCTCCACCCCACCCAAGGTAAGGCTCCCACAAAGCTTACAGTACACAGAACACACAGCAGCAGAGTCCCATAGAGGTGGAAGAGGCCGCCTAGGGTATTAAGCCCCAAAAAGTTAATAAGGTAACAAGAAACTAGATGGAGATTCTGGGATACTTTTTATTGAGTCTGATTGCAGCCTATTCTCCTCTATGTGGTTTGTTTTAGTTGTCTTTTTACTAAGCTAGAGCGTCTGTCAATCCAGGTATCCCTTGCACCCACTACACCTAATCTTAATTTAACTCAGTGGTTCCCAAAGTTTCCCTGCAGGGCCCCCTTTTCTAGATAGGAACATTATTGAGCACCCCCATTCAAATTACAGAGGTTCAGAATGAGGAACATCACAACGCGGAAACACTTTATTTTTACCAGTAAAAGGCAGGGTAGCATCAGTGCTAGCACATCCTTTAGGCTTAAAAAAATCTACCTACTGTCTGCAGCTAGTTCCCACCTGGTTATCTTTTTTTTGTTCAAGAATTTTTATTGGATTTTCAAAAAAGGACATACAGTAACAGTTTAACATAGGAGCATATCAAGTCGTTACAGAATATAAAACACAGCCAAGTAGATAAACACTAGGGTACTCATGGGATGTTATAACATGGCACAGCAGTAACATTGCCAGGTACACATCACCTAGTGACAGCGTTTGTTAACGACTAACTCAGATAAAACAAACAGTACAAAAAAATCTACCAGTAAAACACACTTAAGAGAAACCTGGGGCAGGGGGGAAGGAGTGAAGGGCATGGGAGTGGGCGGTGGATTGTTACTTCAGAAGGTCAACCGTACAGTCGGCGTCGGGTCAAAGTCCAGTCAGTGTACAATGGTGTTAAAACGGTGGTTCAACCAGAGAGTCCATCTGTCAGTGAAGGAGGTAACAGAGTTGTTTTTCTTGGCCATCATGAGTTCCATGGAGCCTTGAAGGTTGAGCTCATAAATAAATTCTCTAAACGTGGGGGCTGTTTGAGATTTCCACTGTCTAGTAAGAATCAGCTTTGTCGCAGTAGAAGGTGGGCCAGGAGATATTTGTGTCTTCCTGGATACCTGTTAATACCCAGATGCAACAACGCTAAGTCACAGGTTAGTGTCACCTCTGTGTCCAACAGTTCGGTTGCTAGATCCTGCACTGCCCGCCACAGGGGACGTATCGCTTTGCATGACCAAAGATGATGGCTTAGGGTGCCTTGTTCAGGACAACCTCTCCAGCACAAGGGGGAACAAGTGCTATGAAACTTAGCCACCAGGTAAGGTGTGAAATACCACTGGTGTAGGAGCTTGATAGACAATTCCCAGTGTGAGGCGCACTTGGAGGTGGCATAGTAACTTTTGATGGCCTTCCCCCACTCCGAAGGTGAGAAGGAGTTCCCCAACACCTGAGCAAAACAGAACTCATCATCTTTCCCCCATCACCTTCCAAGCCTCCTCCCCCCA
>CM070033.1:95878161-95901260 GCA_036250615.1 Ptychadena robeensis
TAATAAAATTATTCCTCAAAAATACCACTTGCCTAATAATTCTGCACTCCCTGTAGAAACTGGATTTACTAATGCCAAGACAACAAATATTAAATAGTAATTGGCTAGTGGGGATAACTGCACTTTGCTTTTCTAAATAAACCAGACAGTTTATCAAATATGGTAGCAGCCTAATTTATTATCCACAGCATTTGTTTAGTATAGAACGTCTCCAGAATCCACCTACACAGTGAGGTATAGAGGGTATGTTTTACAATGCAAAGAGCCATGAATGGTATCTGGAAATGACATTTACTACACGCTTACAGCTGCCAGTAAGGCTGTTACAGCTATAATCATTTTAGAACTGTTATGCTTGCAAGGAGACTACAAAATTATCACTCCAATTGGGCCATAAACATATTGATATGCAATATCACGATGTGAGTGAACTGTAAAAACAAACGAGCCATTCAGCTTTGCGAGGAAAGGATGGCTAAATGCGTTAGGAATCAAAAAGATTTAACCAGAGCCTTCCATTTAGCTTCTTTTTACCATGTAGAATCTACTGGGCATTTCACCAAACTGAGACACTAAATAACATTTCAACCTGCTTCAGCTGATACTTGGGGAGAATAAAAAAAAATCCATTACATTGCTAATAAAATCACAGTATCAACACTGCTGTTAGTGCAAAAAGTCAGGGAGTCTCAGAGGAAATCCATTGATCTAAAAGCCTTTTGCTATGCACGTTTCCTCGTGTGCTTGATGCCTACATTTTCTTCTTGGTTAAGCATTGCTTTAAAATCTGAGTGCATCGGTGCAGCTAACAGAGAGGGATGAAGGGTCACAGAGAAGTTACTATCTTAAAAGAAAATAAAGTTAACCTAACAACACAAAATCTATAGTTGTTGATACTTTAACAATATTGCAGCAATGTCTAATGGAATTTTATTTAATAACCAGTATTAATATTTGGCCTACAATTAAACAAGCATTTTTGAGTTTATATTCTGTATTTTCATTCCTGTCCTGCAGATAGAGTGCTCAACTCTTTTCATATGATTTAATTACTCTACATTTCCGCTTATACGCGATCAAAAATAAATTTTCTTTTTAAAAACAAACAAAGAAAAGGCTTTAAGGATCTACGGTCTGCAATTTGGACACAGGGAGCAGTTGCATACTTTAAATTTGGAAATAAGCTGCTGCTCCATAGACTTAAGCAGGATACACATATGAAGATATGGGTCGGATCAATGGCCACTTTGAGCGCCATGCGCACTCACGCCCATCTATCTGGCCCATATCATATGCGGCCATCCCAGAAAACAGGGATATCAGACCTGACCGTTAATCTCGGCCGATTAACCGCGGGTCTCCATGCAAAGTATCGGCTGAGCTGGAAAGACAGTGGAGCTGTCTCTCCAGCTCCTCCGATATCTGAAGGGAACATCAGATGGCTCAAATATTGAGCCGTGTGTTTTCCTGCTTAAAACTTAACTTTTATTGGTTCTTTACCAAAAATACTTAACTTATTTAAAAATCGTTGTTTATTGTTTATTTAACACACTGCGCAACTTTCAGAAACGGATTAATTTTTTTTGAGAACATGTGACACTTCATTCGCACATACTTTCATTTAAATAGTTGACCTTAATGTACAAATATATTCATTTGAGGTTTTAATTGCAAAATTTCGTTCAAAAGATTGAAAGGTAATATAACAACCTATGTGGCAAAACCGTAAAATAATTTTTGGGCATACCACCCCTCTGTAAAGGTCCCCATACACAGGTCGATACCTGACCTGTGTGATGGATTGGTGACGTCACCATGCTGCACCATGCTCAAGCAGGGCATTGATTGTACTGGTATCAACCCGCGTATGGGAACCTTAATATTGTGGAAACACAATGGATTTTTTATTATCATTTACATTTATACATGTAATGGTATCTGTAACACTTGTAAAATTTTTACTGGTTAGCAGCGTTACTTTTTATACCTAAATTAACTTAAAAGGAATAAAAGGCAAATCCCAAGTGTGACGAAAAGCTAAGTATTATCATCAGCATTAAGGTTGCTGTATGCACACAAAAACACAGTAAGAAGTAAATAATTTATTGTTATATTTTGAAGACAGGGTTTGCATCACTCAGCTCACAGAATCAAGCATTTCACTGCTATGATTTCTCTGCTGGGACAGTGACAAAGTGCCTCCCTCCGTAGAAGAAAGCACCACTGAACTGTCTTTCCAGTGCCATAAATCAACACTGTAGCCTACAGGATGTCTCCCTGGTACAAACACGCCATCAATTTTTCAAAAACCATGTTAAATAATAGAACGTTTGACTGTGACAAAAGTAATGAAAAATGAAATATTTTGCACGCCAAAGGCTGCTATAAAAAGGAAAAAAAAACTGTTAAGTCTATAAAACCCACATTTTTGTTGCAATGTGTAAAAATAAAATAAGCCACAATGTTGACTGTAGAAATGAGTAAGAAATATATTTTACGGTTTACCATTACACTGACTGTAAAACAACCAGGATTGATTTAGGCCAATCCCTCTAAAAGCCAACAAACGGTTGTGTCTCGAATACAAAGTAAAGAACAGTGTAGCTGGAGGGTGACAAGAAGAATGATTACTGCAGCAAACTCAATGTCCCTAGATAATGTGTCATATATGTGGTAAAGGTCCTTAAAAAGGGGTGTACTGAGTTTAGGGGGGTGCTATTGGAGACTGGAGGTGGCTCATTTGTGAATGGCCAAAGTAATAGAATCCTCCATATTTATTTCTATTTCAGAGCAGGTCTGTGTCAAACTGTCATAATGTTGCAGCGGTTTCCAATCAGAGGGAGGAGTGACGATGGGTAATCTGGATTTAATCATTACAGGTTAGAAATTTTTGCAGCTCATCCATATAACAAAAAACTTGCAAAGCAAATTAAACCCCAAGCTGTCAAAATCATAGGTTAGTCCTCCATATTACTTATTTAATAGAGGGGATATAAGCTGTGAGTGTACGCGCTGAAATTGTGGGGAGCATGTGCGGGGGACATGATGATTGATTCCATCTGCACCACAGAACTACCTGTGATGTGATGGATACAAATAATTAATGTATAAGAATGTAAAACATCATCATCCACCCATGTGAGTAAAGGCTCCCATACACGGGTCGGTATTTCACCAATCGATCACCGCGCACAAGATCAATCGGCGATCAATCAAGTTCTGCCCACCCTGAACGATCGACCAAACAAAATTAGCAAAACGGAATTGACAAAAAATTGGATCGGCCATTGAACCGTTTGGTTGATCATTTGGTAAATCGAAGTACGTTAGTGCCCTATGCAGCAGCCTTTCCGATTGGATTTTGGTGAATCTGCCATTTTAGGATCGGCTCATGTACAAATTGACCACAAATTTGGATTCCCAAGGTGGTGTTCCATCGATTCCCGATCCGACCAATCGCCGATTCCATGATCCCCTGGAATGATCAGATCAGGAATCGATCAGTGTATGTCTACCTTCACACACAAATGACTATGTTTGTAGAAATTGAAAAATGTATGGAAAATTTTAGAGTGACCTTCTTTGCTACACTTTCAGTGCACGTTATTTCCCAGAGGAAGCCCTAAAGGAAAGTGTGAAATGCATCGGACACAAGGATACACTATATGGGTTACATCTTTTTATTTTTTGTATATATTACCTGCAATTTTTATGTAATTAACTGTTTAATTCTATATTTAGTTAAACATTTGGTCCAGCATTCTCTCCTGGGCACGAAGCTTCACAGGTTGCCACTGGAATACTCTTCTACTCCTTAATGATGACATCATAGATTTGGTGGATGTTAGAGATCTTGTGCTCATCCACTTCCATTTAAGGTTGCCCTACAGACGCCCAGTATGCTTGTTTTGGTCTGGAGACATGCTTGGCTAGTCTTATAAGATATATATTATATTAGAATATTACAAACTATTTACCACAATGTCAGGGGTGTACACACTTATATTAGCGAGTGTATGTTGCACATACATATAAATATGTTGAAGTTTGTATTTGTGTATGTTGATTAAAATGTGGTATCATTTATACTATTGCTTTTGTGTTTCTGTTTGCACAGCTGTTTTGCCGTTTCATTTTTATTGCCATGATGGTTGCAATAAAGAAAAGTTAGAACTTCCCAACAGTTGGCTGCAAACAAAATTTGAAATATGTTTTAATTCGAATAATCTATACAATACAAGTATATAAAACCAAAACTTTCTAGAAATGGAAAAGGCATATAAATCTGTCAATAATTGGATTCTTCTATAGATCTGGGTCCACTTTTTTTTATGTAATGGAATAAAATAAGCCCGCCTTATTTTTGTTAATGTTTACAGCAGATGATTTAATGTCATGTGAAGCTGCTCACTGGTTTGTTACAGGTTTGTGCTCAGGAACACTGGCTGACAGCATGAGCTGCCACGGTTTATTGCTTGCATACTCCCACAGTCCAAAGAACAAAATACTTCATTTCAACTGTGTGATAAATCTCCTCTCATGCAACCGCTGCCTAAGTGGTGGGAAAAAATGCTGAAGCAAAACTCATTAAAAGTAATCAAAGTACAATTCAGACCATGTGTTAAAATAAATGCAGGAGTTCTATTTTGTGCTTTCCTAACAACAAACAGCTTCACATGGAAGTGAACAGTGTTAATGGATTTTTTTTCCATTTCCCCCCACATGCTGCAAATAACGTTCTCAAAGGTATCAAAATGTAATAATCAACATTTTATAGCGCCAGATATGAGATCTCCTCCCTCCCATAACCCATCTCCCTAAGTCACATCTTATGGAACTAGGAGTTTGGCAGTACATCAAAATTTGATGTTCTATAAGAGAAGAAAGAGACTCAATCTGAAGCACATTTTAAATAGACAATTTAAATTAAATGAATTAACTTTAATGGACCTGGAAAGTTTGTATATTTATACACTGTAAAACAAAAGCAGCTGCCATGTAACTAAAAGAAATCCCCTGTATTCCATGCACAGGCTTGCAAACTGGATGGCACTTCCATGAAGCCCTATAGAAAAAGTCTGAACATGTAGAGGAACATGCAACAAGGACAAAAAGTTGGCAAAACAACAGCTGGACTTGCTCTCCTACTGCTATAAGTACAAACGAGTATAATTAGCTTTAATAGGGTGTCAGCTGTCAATAGTCATTAGCATTAACGTACATAAATATATAGACATCCTTTAAAATTAAACCCCAGACACCAATAAATGCAGTTATAAAGTTATTAAAAACATGTAAAATGTATTCTTCAAAATGTACAAACAAGACTTGCCTATTACAATTGCCCAATACATCAACACACATACTGGGAGAAGGAAGGGTAAAAGACTGTGAGCCAATCAAGTGTTCTTCATGTCCAAGTGATTACAAGGAATACAATGGAAGACCATGGAAAATGAAAGACAATGCAAAAGGAGAACTCATCAGGAGTAATAAGAGGACACCATTTTATCCCTTGATTGCCAAGCAGTGCCGTCTGTTCTGCTTTGAGAGGGGATGTGTAAAGACCACCCCTCCACACACCTTTCAATCTCTCATGATTGGATACAGACTGATTGGATATTTTAGAATAGTTTTCATATTACTAGGTTTTTGTGAAAACGAGAATTGATTGTACAAAGATTGTAAAGCCTGACCGTAAGAAGTACGGTGACACTAACGGTTGGCAATTTAAAATACTGTAAAAGAGCTCCCATATAAGCATTTAATCAGTTTGTTTGTCTGGAGTGCAGCTTTAAGCGAGTTGGAATCTTTAACAAAAATAAGCACAAAGCTTGAAAGAAACCCTGACAGTTATAAGTCATAGCCCAACGTCTTTTCATTTGTAAATCACAAGCAGATGACTTTAGATTATTCTGTAGAATTTCCTACTATAACTTTGAACTTAGTGGTTTCTTGATGACTGCATGGTGTCCAAACCCAAAGGCAACAAGGAAGCATCATAGCTTAGATTAGGGTTGAACTTCGGAATTTGGAATTCCTGTTCCTCAACCATAATGTTACATGCCTGTACCAAATGGTTTCCCCTTTCTTATTTATCTTTCCAAGAGAAAATTGTTCCAGAAGCGAGGTCTATACAGCTTTTAGCAAAGTAGAAAAGTAGATTTTACCAGCTCAACTGCCTGGTTTGCTTGATTAACATTTTATAAGGAAAGTGTATACTACAAGCTATTTGAGCATAGAATATAAGACAAAAAAATGTAGATTTTAATAAAGCTGATACTACGCTAAAGGAACTAGATCAGCACTATGGACAGTGCATTTTATTGCACTTTTTACCAGCTTACTTGCCATTATTTGTACATGTGTGTGTCATATTATTATAACTTGTACTTATACATAGGACAAATTCACATGGCCATATTTCTTCACATGAATATATTTACAGTACATATAAAAACAGAAATTCAACCTAGTATATCTATGAGGGAATGGTTAAGAAACAGAAGACTTACAAATCCAGTATTAGAACGATACCAGACACCAACAACATAAGAAATCCCATGTTAACCCCTAACCACACAGCTAAAACAAAATACATAAATAAAAGTAAGTGCTGTATTATTTCCTAGCCTCAAACCTCAGAAAATCACACATGAGAGTATTCTCAGCCATATATAGACATTTCAGTCAGATATTGTATGTACATGATTACAATCTGATTCTGTGCACTCTCCCCTTCGCATCACATGATGCCACCTCCTTAGTACGGAGGTCAATGGTGTGGCTCACCCACCCCCAACACCTCTCTGGCATCATAGATGGGGACACGGAAAGAAAAGCTTCAGATCAGGATTGAAAGCATTTGCTAGTTAGGCAACATTATAAAAGTTTTATTTCTCTAGTCATGTTGCCTGTTCATTGCCTCTCTCTTTGCTTTCTACAAGAGTCACCTTGTGTTGTAACCATTTCTGCTTCTCGAAAAAACAGTCCCGCTAAAAGATTAGGTCTGGACTATAAATCAGCCTTATACTGTATGTGAGCACTTCAGGAACTATTTATTTTCATGTCCAATAGAGTAATGAGATGAAAGTGGGGGTCTACATTACAAATGTATGTGGTCTACCTTCATTAGTTGGTAAATTTTTCATGTGATATTTTTATTGCCAAGTACCAAAACTTTTGCAGACTGAGCATTTCACTTGACAAGAATAACCCTGCTTCCATAAGTTTGGACACTGGGCATTAAATGTAAATGATTTATACAATACATTCTAAAAAGATGCTCTTGAATTTATGAGTAAATCAGGGCATAGACGGTTAGATTAGGTCGATCTTATTATGGATGGAGACCAGTGTGTACATGTTTTTTTTGTCTCCCTAAGGAAGCCTTACTACTGACGAAACGCGTCGGATCAACCTACTATATTTTTGAAAAATTGTACCAATATTGATTTTGCTGTACTGAAGGGTAAATTATCATCAAAAATTCTTGGTATATAGAGATTTGGGTGAATGTATGGTTCTGTTGTTCATACAATGTCCACTTTATCAGGAGCTTTGTATTAAATAGTCCATGTATTGAATAAAGACATTTTATTCTGATTAACGATTGATGTAGAATTGCTGGTTAAAGCCCCAATTAGTGGTTCGGAGAACATAGGGATGAATGCTTGTTCACTCCCTTGTTTACCCTAAAAGATATAGTGTTTTACAAAATGCATTCATATGTATGGTTATAAACATTTTCCAAAATATTTTGAAGTTCTTGAGCCCTACCTTATCGCTATAAAAGCAATTCCAGTTTGTTTCTGATCCAATGAAGTCATTTCACATCTAAAGTATTCACATTTTTGGGCAGAGAGTAACTTGGCAAGAAACATATTTTATCTGTCTAGGCTAGGGATGATTGTATGCATAATGTACTATAAAACTGCAGCAGACACTAGTTACACATGCCTTACTTTTTTATTACTATTATCAACACTGATGTATTGCACATGGCTGTAAATTGTCCACCCTATTATTTATTTGCTGGAAGATTAAGCACAAAGGTTTCATGATGAGTATAACTGCTTTAATACAGTGATGTTGTCATAGGTATCTAATAATACTAAAATGCATTAACTAAAAATAGAAAAACCTCCGTATAAAGTTTATACCCTCTTTGTTTAGCAGCACACAGACTGTAAAAGACGGAGCTGGGAAACTCTCACATCTGATTGGCTATGTAATTTAAATATTGAATGTCATTTCTTTCTTACAGGAATGTTTATCTTTTTAAGAACACGGGATCTATTAATAATCACCATTCAAACCTGTAAACTGGCAGATTTTTTTTCTTTCTAACCTGATGTCTGTGATGAACTGAGCCAATAAGGCATGTGAATTGGCAGCTGAACTGCTGACTTCAAATATATATTGCTAGCTCATAAAATGTTAACCAGCAATACAGACTCAGAGTAAGGAATCTAAATGTCTACTTGTGGCCGGCTCTTATGGACAGACAGACTTCCTAGCGATCACCCCCTTTAGAAGATATACTACCTCCCTGACTTCTCCTGCATCTCAGGTGTCACCTAATCCAGTGTTTGTCACATGACAAAACTGCAAGGGAAGTCAGCTGGGAAGACAGCACACCATAATCACAGGCCTGTAGGGGAGTTTTTAACATGATAAATTTTCACTCTAGATTTTGCTGTATATACACACTAAAAAGTGCCCACAAGTGTTCAATACTTCTCCACATTTTTCAAACTGAAATTACATTTGATTAATCAACAACAGCATGATATTCTTTTTATGTATCTACATCTTGTGGACTATGTCACTTTGCCATAAATTTAATGATGACATAACTATTATGGACAGGTGGTGATGAAACTACAGAATTCTTCAATTTTCCCAAACACTTCTGTAACATAAAAACAAATAAGCAATTATTATAGTTCATCGATGGTGTCTTTTAACCATCTTTAGATCTATTAAAAAAAAAAAATTTTTTTAGAGCTAGTTAGACTTCATTGTAAAATCAGGGCTATGGTAGGAAGCAAGTATCATATTCAATGGGTTTGCAAAAGTTGCCACCCAGAAAATTGTGTAGTACCAGCACTGAACAACAATAAAGTGTTGTCAGTGGAATGATGGCTGGCATGTAGGGTAGAAAAAAGGCTTATGCCATGAAGATGTACTAGCTGGTTGACCATGGCTAAAGGTGGCCATAGATGGCTTGATTTGCCGGTGATTTCGCTGCAGGTCGACCACTGTGCCTGCTGGCCGTGATCAATCTTCCACAAAATTGGCCCAGAAATTGATCTGACTAATTTCGTACATGTCCGTGGTTTTTAGATTGATGTCCTTACTTTGGATGGGGACCGGTGTCCCCATCACATGCATGATGACATTGTCAAGTGCGGCTGATTTGCTGAGAAATCACCCTGGCATCATGATGTCTAGGGCCAGCTTTACAAAGTAATACAATTTAATTAAAACCTTTAATAGTTAATTATACCCAACTACCCAAAGAGATGCAAGAGGTACTTGAAAGATTCCAAACAAGTGTAGCTCTATAGATAAAATGGGATACATTTGGTCTGTTAGAATATCAAACAAGCTAAAGTACCTGTTTTTTTTTTTTTAAGAATCTACCTCAAAATGCTGATGTTAGAAGTTAAATAAGAACAGCATTCACCAAACATAGCTGACTTTATAAAACAGTTATGAAACATAAAGGTATAACGTAAAAGTTAACAAACTATTAATAGGGCCAACAAAAGTTGCATTGATAGATAGTGGTGATGATCTGGGGAACAGAGGGTGGTAAAAGGCAAGCCAAAAGGCTGTGTTTTCCATTTGCATACTGGGTAAAAGGCCTGTATGCGACAAGATTGTTTGCCACAATAGTTTTGAGGTGGGTTTACATGTGTAGATTTTTTCTTCAATCAACTGCCACTCCGATTTTTTGTTCGATGACATTGTTAAATATTGTTCTTTCATATATCGAATGTAACATTAGATCTTTTGGTTTGTCCATCCAGATATCGAATGAAAAGCCGTTAGAAATTACAATGGCAGATAAAAATTGACCAACATGTTCAATGATCTTTTGAATGATTTTTAGTTCGAGGTCGAACAAAATTTATCCATCGAACAAATTGGCCATTCTAGACTTTTGTTCAATCATCATTATTGACTGAATGAAAAAATCTACACGTGTAAACCCAATTTGTCTAAAGCTGTTAGGGTCAAACTCTAAATGACTTGGCAGGCCAGCTCCTGTTGTTTTCTACGAAGGAGGACGTAGAGGGTTGCCTGCTATATGCCCCCTTCCCTTACCATGAATAAAAATGATGGCAAGAACTGCCACTTTTATCCCTTCTTTATTGTATCCAAAATAAAAATAATTGGACATTAGATAACTATAATGCAGATAACTTGTCATATGCTTTCCAGTATACTTTAACTGTTCATTCAACATAATGCAAAGTGTGGTGAACAAATCTCACAGAACAGTGACACCAGCGGTCACCAAGGACTGACTAAGTTAGACTCCAAATCACAACCATTGTATTTAGCCACCTGTTGAAACAGAGAGAGTTACAATGTGCAATGTCTCATATGGCTGCAGGGAACACCTGACTTTCACTATTTGTCAAGAGACAGAAGTTATGCTTCTGTACCATAACACTCATA
Organism: Ptychadena robeensis; assembly: GCA_036250615.1. NCBI lineage: Eukaryota > Metazoa > Chordata > Amphibia > Anura > Ptychadenidae > Ptychadena > Ptychadena robeensis. The sequence continues at coordinate 95,888,854 of CM070033.1, forward strand.
ACACAGGTTTTATAGGACAAAAATCCTGGAGCTGTCAGCAAGCTTGGGGATTTCTCTGCAAAGATATATATGAGGGTACATAAAAAAATAAAGATGGAAAATCAGGAATGTAGAAATGAGACATAATGGTCTCTAGGGCCCATGTTCCTAACATTTCTTGTGCTCTTATTCCTATGCAGCTGGCTGGCTGAATGAATTAAGCCTGTGCTTCCTATGGAACAGAACAAGCCCTCCCACAGGGGTAATGAACGAAAGGTAATGCAGAAACTCAACACCATAATATCATTTTACCACTTTGTTTATTAGTATATTTGGAGACTTCTCTGGAAATGTGTCCCTGAAGACGTTGTTTGGGTCGACAGAATTGTTTTTGGAACTGACGCTTATTGAACGCATGCAAATATAGCAAGTACAATTAATATGTGATACCATCTTATGTAATGCTGGACTCGTCTCCTAATGACTAATTAAAAAACAAAAATATGCTATGCTAATATATTAACATTATGGAGCAGTGTTCAATTACATTTATACTGAAGACAACTGCTAGCATACACAATACATGACATGTCTAATGGGGAAAACTAATAAAATGAAGATAGGTGAATCTAAAAATTCCTGCTCACTATAACTGAGCTCCATTGCAATGAAAATGACATCTCGTTTCTTCTTCGACATTTGGGCAGATCAACGGCGTGTGAGGACGCCATCCGTGCACCCTTTGAGTGCCAGCATTAACTTTGGATCCAAAGTAAGGAGATCGATCTAAAAATTATGGACATGTTAGATTGATTTCTGGCCGAATTTCAGGTTTGCAAGATTCGATTTCTCTGCAGATCGATCATCGTGAGCACGCACGATGGTCAGTCTGTGGCGAAATAGTCTGCAAAATGAACCTATGGCCACCTTAAGCTATGAAAGTAAAGTGAAAATTTTAAATTAGCAGAAAACAAGATGGAAGCCAACATGAAATAGAGACAACGCATTTTGCAGCTCTGTCCAGCTAGTTCAGATTAATGGAGCCAGGATGCCCTCTGTAAGCAGTTTAAATGTCAGAGCTATATAAATACTTGATGATATAAAGGACACAATACATTAATAAATCTTGGAAGATGAGATCAAATGAAGGAAAGTTTAGATGAGGTCTGCTGTAAGCACTATATGAAAGAATTGACATGTCCCCCAGATGTTGAATACTATGCAAACTTTAAACATATTTAAAACAAACATGCAACAAAGTTTGCATCCGTAATGTAGGTCAGTGAGTCCAAGGACTGAAACTACTAAACGAGCGAGACCCAGACAACAAAAAACAGACATTTGAGCTTAAGAACAATATTGCAATATTTTATATATTTATTTACAGAAACAAAGTAACATGGAAGTAAACCCCTTTTTGCTGTATTATTTACTCACAGAGCATCTTCTACTGTTCTACTCATAAATATGTCGGCGGTGTGGAATGTTTACATTCTATCTGGATATTGTCATTGCCCTGTCTACGTCTTCTGAAAACAAGTATTTCACTAGGGAGGGGAAAGAGTCAGAATCAGGCCTAGTGGGGAAACCCTGCACTTGCTCAATGTCTTCAGCATTTACACACTTCCAGATGTGCAGCCCATTAATAATGCACTAACTGAAAACCTTTTTTTGAAACTTAAGAATGTGCAAATTGCATTAAAACCTCATTGCCCTCATTAATGGCATTGTTACAATCCCAGTCCTCTGGAAAATGTTTTTTGGCATTTGTTTAACTTTGTAATATTGCCACTTAGTCACTTTAACTGCCATGCTTTCAAAACCTAATGTTCTTAATAGGCCGGGAAAGCAGCATGGCATCTTTGTGATCACAAAGAAACAATTCCTAACAGAAAGAATGCCGAAACATTCTTGTATCCAAAATATACCCACGTCTGACATTGTAAATGGATCTGTTACTTGAAAACTAAATGAAACTAACTTTTATTCAATTTCTCTGTGTCAGCCATAAGGAATATAGGTACCAGTGAGCAGATGATGATCATAAAAGAAAAACTCTTCTCAGCAACAGGAATATATAACAAGGCCGCAAGACATTTTATTAGACACCAACTTCATGAAAGGACAAAGCTGACTGATGAGGATGTCTCATATGTTATGTCTGTCACCTTCACTACTTCAGCCTAAAAAAATGCAGCAGAGGTTCAATGTAAGTGTTTTGGTTCTATAACATACTTTAATGATGATAAACCATATTCACGGTAAGCTATTTTACAGTGCATTACAGAAACATGGCTAACGCTTATTATGAAAGGAATTTTTCATAAAGTGAAAGAATTTAATGGGAAATGTCAATGAGACTACTCTAATCCAAGAACATTTTATTGAGTAATAAAGTGTATGGTGAATAAGATGGTAAACTGACCAAAAAAGAAAAAAAAATACTCCTATAACCTGATAAACATGCTTTAGTGCTCTTTAACACTATACAACGTGCTATGTGTCAATAGGAAAACAGTTCTACAATTCATGTGTCTAATTTAACAGCATAAGGACAGGAATCGGCAACAAAAGACACAACGAAGATCAGCAATACTGATGTAACGGGTGTACATCTACTTTAACCCTTTTGAGAGAAACACTAAGGCCATGTGTCCACTGCAGAATCAAGGTAGGCGCCGGAACATTTGCTAAGCGGATTCCTCGCTGCAGTTTGCCCGTGGCTTATGGCCCTATTGATGCAGCAGGGGAAAGACATGCAAAATCAGCACCGACACAAGCCTAAAGGCTGCTAGTGTTGACCTTCCCTTCTCTAAATGAGTATACTGAAGACACCTTAAATATGAGGCACTAGAATTTTTATCATATTTCTCTCTGTACAAAAAATTTGGGGAACTTGAAAGAAAAAGAAATGTACACCCAGGCAACATTTCACAAGTTAAAAATCGCTAGTGTATAACTTGTTAAATACTTGCAGCAATACTTTAAATTATAGGGGTTGATGTTGCACAGCACCAGAGAAGCCCAGGCACATTTGAAACAGCAGGAAGCCCAGGCACATTTGGGAAATTTTTATATCATGCTCTGTATAGAAACCTACCTTTACACCATTGATAAACCAACCATTAACTAAAGCCAGGCACACACGGCTCGATGAAGAAAGAGATTAGAGGAACTTTGGGGCGCTGTGCGCGCTCACAACACCCGATGTTGCTCTGATCGGTTTCTTCATCTGAGCCATCCTCGGTTCATTCAAACAGGATCAACGGATCCTGCTTAAAGGAACTCGACCAAACAGGTTTCCAACATGTTGGAAAACCTTGGTTTGAAATCCAATGTAATGGATGGCTGCCAACTGAACGGCACACAGACAGCTGTGATCAGCTAGCTGCAGGGGGCTTGGCCATCACGTCTCTGTGGCAGGGTGAGGGAGGGAGGCGCAGGGTGGCTGACTCTCTGCTTTTTCAGATGGGGTGAAGCAGAGATCCAGGGGACCAAGGGGAAACCGGGTCCTCATCATACGGTAATTGATGTGCCCATGTGGTGAACATTGATTTCCATTCGATTGACCCGCGATCAATCACAGCGTGGTGACCACACTGTGATTGAACGCCGGTCGATTGCACGGGAATCTACCCAAGTGTACCCAAATTAACCCAACCTGTTAGATTGAAAGCCTGATTGGCCAGGGTCCTTAACTCCTCCCGAATCATGACCTGTACCTGTGTGTTATCTTGTGTTGCATCTCAACTCAATTTATATACTTTAACATATAAGAGGGGGGGGGGGGGCATATAGTGAAACATTCATTCAAATTTTTCCAGAATTACAAGCTAGCATTCTAGCATCACATACCCTACACATTCTTGTTTTTTTATTGATTTAAAAAAGGATAAATATTAGAAATATTAGATAATTAAAAGAAAGTACACACATGATGATAACATTAATTGCATAAACAGTTCATCTAGTAATTGTTCTGTTCAAACATTATATATACGCTGCGCAGTTCTACGCACAAAACTCATTTCCAGTGTATAATGATCTTTCAGTATATCTAAAAAGTTTTACTCCCTAAAGTGCTGTATGTTTTTTAATAAGGTTGCTATAAAGTTCACTGTTATTCTGTCAGTACAGAGCAGGCCACTCATAACCAGATCATTTTAACACTAAGTTTGCACCCGCAATAACATACACACCCTAGTGAAGTTGAATTAGGGGAAACAATAATTACCCTTAACAGCAAATCACAGTTCTCAATTGCTGGCAGAAATGCTAGCTCCTGTAAACATTTTCTGTTGGCTAAGCATGAAAGTGAAATAACATATTGTCACGTCGTTATGCTGTGTGAAATTAGTTTTAAATGTTAATAATTCCTTCTCTGCATATTATGTTACCCATATGTCTAGAAATGTGTGTATGTATATGTTAAACATATAATTATATATAACACGCATAGAACTTCTATACATAAAACATGAACTACCTGTGCTGTCCATAGTCCCCACTTGGGAGAGTCCCACAAACCCACTTATTAATCCACATTATAAAATGTTTCAGTTCATTTCACTTAGTGTATTATTTTTGAGCATTTATGATCCTAAAAAAAAGAATACCTGAATCTATGAAAATGTGCTTTTGCTTTTTCAGTTCTATATTAAACATTAAAAGAGTAAGGGTGTCCATACATAGCTCGATTTTGTAATCTGAGCACATCGTCAACACGCATGTTACTCGATTGTGCTCGAATCCATCCATGTCCATGTCACAGCACGTGAGTGGCTCCCGGCAGGGTAAAGGGGGCGTGGCATATCACCGCTGTGAAAACTACACTGGCAAGGCCCCACCCCCCTCCCCGCCTGGCTCTCCCCGCAGCACCCAGCCGATGTTGTGAGCTATTTTCTGTAGAACCTCATAAAAAAAATAAGGAGGACAAAGATGATTTCCAAATTCTGGATATGGCAGAACAATCTGTCATTTCTAATGTTAGATTCAATAATTTAGAGAGATTCAGAAAGCTTTGAGGAAAAACCGAAATTTCTGGGAAGCCATCTATGGAGGTCAATTGCATCTTTGTAGGAGATAATAGTTTTAGTCCATAAAAGTTGCAGTTTGGTACAGTCCACCATATGTGCAAATGGTGATGCAAATTTGTGCAAAAGTTCTTACTATTAAACATATGGCCAAGTAGCCTGACACAGCTGTATGCAGTTTGGAATAAAAGTTTTGGGATTTGTACTGGATTGGGCCGTGTAAATACCTTCTGTTTTAAGAAGGCTTGATTGTGCTATGTGGTTTCCATGCACTGCACTGATGATGACCAATGAGCCTGAAACAGCTGTATGCAGTTTGGAATAAATGGCTCTGTACCAAAAAGGCTATATTTGCACTGTACACCAGTGGTTTCTGGATGTGCATCTGGCTGATGGGGCGAAAAGGAATAATTTGCATGGCTCCGCCCACTGTCCCAAAACGAAGGCTTCCACCTAAAGTTTTGGCATTTGTGCTGGATTGGGCCGTGTAAATACCTTCTGTTTTAAGAAGGCTTGATTTGTGCTATACTATTAAACATGTTATTCTTTCCTTGGTAGAGAGTAGACTTGAAAAGGGAATGAGTAGGGAGGAAGGTTTTGGTCCATTCCTTCTACAAAAAGTGCCTCCATAGATTTGATTCCTACTTTAACCTCCCTGGCGGTTCACTGAGGTGCAGAATTCTGTACCAAAAGCGATACAGTGTTTTGCCATTCCGCCCCCATCGGCGTCATCGGTGAGGAAAGGCTCTGTGTGCCTGCAGCTTTGTAGAAATGCTGCAGGCGCACAGAGAGCCAGCAGTTGCGCCTGATTCCGGCACGGGCGCAGTTTGATTCACGATCAGACTGCGCCAGTACTTGCTTCGGGCGTAACGCTAGGGAGGTTAAACCAGCCATAGACGCTATGCTTGGCGGGCGTTTATCGAACAATCGGCCGCAGCATGATGACATCATCATGCCATGGTCAATCGTTCGAAATACACCATTTACGATTTGGCAACCAATACTTTGGATGGGGACCCTTGTCCCCATTCAAAGTACTGGCGATCGACCAGAGAAAAACGTTTGTTCTCTGGCTGATCAAAGTTTTGTGCGAGTACGAACGGTTGCTCCAGGTGGGCGCGTTCATTTTGCGATTGATCACCAAGCGATCACCCCGAATGCGCACAGTGATCATTCGCAAAATTGGCCAGAGATGGAAGCGTCTATGGCGGCTTTAGAGGTACAGAAAAAAAAAAATTTGGGGGGGAATTTTTTTTTTTTTTTTTATAAGTTTACACTTATTTTCTTTCATTTTGATTTGGATTAACATTATAAAACATTTCGCAATCAAAATACAAAACAATGGTAAAAAATGAAAAAAAAAAAATCTAAGAAAAAAAAAAAAATTCTGTACCTTAAATCTAACTCCCTGCGATGACGTCATCGGCACAGGAGCACAGATCACGGAAGAAGCCGAATACCTCGGCTTTTTCCGGATCTCTCGTGCAGAGAGCAGAGATGATCCCAATAGCACTAAATGCTCAGTAGCGAGCATTCTGCTATCGGGATCCACTTTTGACTGGATTAGAGAAAGACTTTCTCTAATCCAGTTCAAAAGTAAAAAAAAACGATTAAAACAAGAAAAAAAAAAAATTTTTTTCTCTAAGACCGGGTCCCGCCTCCGTGACGTCACACGTCCTTCCGGGACCCGGAAGAAGCAGCCGACGGACGGCGAAGATGGTGATGGCGGCGGAGCAGGTGAGCTCCCACGATGTGCCCGAACCCAGTTCGGGCGTATCGATTATTGCAGTGTGCCTGTGCCCGAACTGGGCTCGGGCATATCGCTAGGGAGGTTAAATAATAAGATAGGGAATCTCTAGAAGCCAGTGGTTTCCAAACTTTCCCTGCAGCTCCTCCCTCCCCCTTTTCTACATAAGAACATTATCAAGCTCCCCCCCATTCAAACGACACAGTTTCAGATTGAGGGCCATTTCACGCTAGCCGTGTTTGCTCTGCAGTATCATGTACTAGTATTAGTGCGAAATGGCCCTCAAACCTGATTTGAAATACAACACATACAATTTTCACACCTTCATGCAGAGACTTGCATCATATATACACACACCAATCATACATAAATATTAATCATTCACATAGAGACACACCCTACACTCATGCAGAAACACACTGACACACACCGGAAATGCACTGTACATACTGTCTGCAGTAAGTTTCGCCATGGTTCACTTCATGCTTGTCCCTCCATCAGCCCCCTAGCTGCACCCCCCGAATACCTCCACACAAATAGAAAAGGGATTACTGTATTGGTTTGCACTAGAGGATTACAAGCATCTCTAGCCCTGCAAAAAACATTTACTTCATTATCAGCGAGAGTTAGGGCTCCCGACCGCATCCATAGGCAAAGCATCGGTCAGGCTCCACAGCGGTGTGCGGATTATATCAAAAGGGTAGCTTCAGGATAACTCTGAATGTCCTTTGAGTGGCCCAGCTAGAGTTCAGACTTGAATCCAGTTGAATCTTACTGCAGAAATATTATTAAGTGGCTGTGCTACGACACTTCCCATCCAACTCGATGGAGCCTGAGAGGTGCTGCAAAGAGGAATGGGCAAAACTGCCCAAGGATAGGTGTGCCAAGCTTGTGGTATCATATTCTAAAATACTTGACCCTGTAATTGCTGCAAAAGATGCATCAACAAAGTATTAAGCAAAGGCTGTAAATACTTATATACATGTGATTTCTCAATTTTTTATTAATTTGACAAAACCTCAAGAAAATTTCTTTCACATTGTCATTATGTGATGTTGTGTGTAGAATTCTAAAGGAAAAAAATAACTTAAAATTTTTTTAAATAAGACTGTAACCTAACAAAATGTAGAAAGCACTGTGAATACTCTGTGGATGCACTGTATATAATATATTCTATGTTTACTCCATACTGTACATGTCATGGCTTTTTAATACATGAGAGTAGAACAAAAATGTGGTTTTGCAAATAAAGAAGATTTTAGCTAGGGTCAGTAAAGAAACAGTAAAATCCAAAATACTGTGTAGCATACTCAGTACAACAGAAAATAGCTGGCTTTCATTACCAAAAAATAAATAACCGCTGACATATAAACATTAACAAAGACAATAGCTTTAATATGGGTCTTTACAAACATACAGTAACCAAGGAACAAAACCATAAATGTTCCAGAGACATAAGAAACTCATTTGATCTGATATATGCTGTTGTAAAATTGCCTACCTGTATAGTGCAGAGTTAGCAAAATAAGAAATCTTTGGGGTGTCATAAAGTGGAAAACTGAGAACGTTTAGTAAAAATGGTTTTCCATCTGGGTTACCTTGGATAAATGACCATGCAGCATATATATGGCGAAAAATGGCAGAGTTTCTTTTAAAATCATTTTATTTCTCTGGAATAGTCCTTCACGGGGAATGTATGATGAACATAAATATACTCAAAACATATCGCTGAAATTCAGACATATATATATGGCGTTTTTAAAATAAGACATAAATATTCATTCATAAAGTAAACAGTTACTTAGATACATATTTAAATATATATTTGAAGCAATCATCCCACTAAGCCATCACTTTATTTCAAAAGATCTGAATTTCATAGAGTAGATTTTTCCCTGAATAGTGTAATGTAATACCCAATGGTAGACAGGTTTCAATAGGAAAACATTTTTTCACCATAAGACGCACTTATGGTGCAAAGGAGCGACCATCCGCAGCCAAACAGTCACAACTTTGCTCTCTGGCGGCCCCGCCAAGCAATAAACTTAAGGCCCCCATACACATCTAGATTTTTCTTTCAATCAACCTAAAAAGAAAATTTTTGGGGATCAGGGAAATCAGTGATTGATTTTAATGTATGCCAACTGTAGTAACAGATTTTTGATCAAATTATTTTGGATCGACTGAAAGTGTAATTGAATTAAGGTTCAATTTCATTACAACCGATTAAAATTTTCCAGCATGTCCGATCATTTTTCAAAACAAAATGTTCCCAATTTTAACCTCCCTAGCGGTTGTGACGAGTCCAGCTTGTCCAGTGGTGACTTGCTGAAAGTGCACTGGACGAGCTGGACTCATCCACCGCTGATCGCTACCCCACCGCTCTCACCTACCGTCCCCGGCTTCTGCAGCTGCTGTGATCGGCTCCCTGATGCTTCCTGCTTCCCCCCAGCCCCCCGTCACGTTCATGACGACATCACACCGGGTGCTGGCAGGAGTGTTCAGTACAAATCATACTGAATAGCGTTTTCTGCATTGAAAATGCTATTCAGTATGAGTCAATGTTAAGTACTCACCTGAATAAAGGAGCCGCTGTCCATGCTGTCCCCGATCTCCTCTTCTCCTTTGTGTGCTTCCTGATTCTCTGGAGTGACTGGCGACATCACCCGGGGGCGGAGCTACAAGTTCAAAAGGGAAATGCATGCAGTACATTGACTTTAATGTACTGCAATGCTATCCTATGGAGACTGGTAAATCACACTGCCATCTTGTGGATGAAGTGCTAATTTATGTTTATGCTTATCATTTTAAATGTTAAATTTATATTAAAATACATGATTTTCTGAACATGGCATTAACCCCCAAATTGCTGGAGATGCAGAGAAGGGATGGGACAATATTACACAAAAAAAAGTTTTGCTTTAGTGCTAGTAGTTTATTTATAAATAAAATTTTTAGTCACGTAAAAAAGTTTGAGCTTCATTTTCCACTTACATTTTACTAAAATTGATGCAAAAACTACACATGCTAGAACAATGCTTTTTTTTTTGTAGTGTTTCCCCAACCCTTCTCTACATCCCCAGCAATTTTGGTGATGATACAATGTTTAGGGGCTTTGCAAATAACTCTCAAATCAGCAAGTCAAAAATATCTACCATCTCTACTAATTACATAACATGTTTGCTTTTATTCCCCCAGCGAACAGTTCGGGTGTTCGACCACTGGCAGGATCAGGAGCAGAAAGATCCAGCCATTGGAAGAATTCTTTGATGAGAGACCGCAGAGAGAAGCCCATCTCTCATCAAAGTAGCGTCACGTCCGGATAGAGAAACTGATAACTGTGTGTTTCAGGTAATGGAAGTACCAAAAGCGTTACGCTGTTTATCATTGAAAAAGACGTGTTGTAGGCCTGTAACTGACTCATCGCACCAGTTATCGTCAGGATGGTAAATTTTTAGTCGATCCATTAGTTCAGGGACGGGGACGGCTGTCTCCAGCGACGAAGTAAGAGCTGCCAGATGCCAGAGTGCCTTCCGATCTCGGCACTAGCGGGCGGGGGTGAGTGACGTTATCCCGCTGCCTGCTAATGAATAGATCGCATTCCGGTATAGACGGTAAATCGTTACAGTCTATTCACAGCTTAAGTCATTCCGTTTAAGTGCACTTTAATTCTTAAATACAAGTGGGAACACCTCTATAAACGCAGAAGAGAAGTGTTGACGTGTGTTTTCTGATAATTGAGGGGTTGTACCACAATGCCCAAAGAGGAAAGAATAAGTCTGATATCAGAAAAGCTAATTTTAGGAATGCTATATGACATTCCAAACAAGATTCAAGTCTTCTAGCGAGAAGAATATTCCACAAACAGGAAAACATGCAATACAGTTACACTGCTGTCTACTATGCTGTGTCCAGAATTCCATCCCAATTAAGGCTGTGCAATGGTTAGAGTAATGATACAAAATAGACAAAGCTGCATTTCAGACTCGCAGACTTATCTAACGTCTGCATACATAGCACTGGACGAGATGGTGCACCAATACAACGGGGAACGGAGCGCATATCACAGTTCGCGGGTCCCCGATGTGATAGGCTGCGCATGCTCATCTCCCTCTCCCCCCCCCCCCCCAAGTCACATCGGGGGGGGGGGAAATTTGAAAGAAATGCATTAAGTGATTCTATTACTAAAACATAGCCAAATAAAAAGTCACTGGGCCCCAGATGTGCCCATATGCAGTAACCCTCTCTAACTGGTGTGATTTTAAATCCATCACAAGATTAGAGAGGGTTAACGCAAATGGGCACATGGGGCACCGGACTTATTTGGGGAGATTTAGACATAAGCAAAGCTTGTGCCTGATTTTTGTGGTTTCTCATTCAATTTATTAAAACAATTTTTTTTATTTTACATAATTGTTTGTTTCTACCATTATTATATTAGATGTCTATTAGACCCTTGAAAAATGTACCATTAAAGTCTATGGTGCACTTTTGTTACAAAAAATCTGGACTCAGCAGTGCGCTAGGGAGGTTTAAAGCTGAACTCCTGGCTAAACATTACTATGCCTTGTGGTGGGTCTCCATAACACTGTACTGGGTTTGTTGTTTTGGCCTAGGGGCTTGTGTTTCTCCTGTATCTTCCTTTAACCTTGAGTTGTTTAGCCCGGTAATTCGGGCTAAATAAAGTGCTTAAATGGTTTAACCCGAATTAACTCGGGCTGCTGTTCCTGCATTAACGGCTTAGGCAGACCAGGAGGACTTGTGATCTTCCCCGTGTCCCCCGATGTCTGAACTTCATTTCCTGGTGTTAATCCGCCGGAGGGGGGCGCGATGACGTATCGGGAGGGGAGGGGCGGGAAGTTCAAATATGAAAAAAATAAAAATTTTGTTTTTTTTCCTGTATGTTCTTTTTTCATTCTGACATTGATTGGAGCGCTTCTTTTCGCTCCAATTCAATTCAAAATGAAAAAAAAACACATACAAAATAAAAAACATGATTGCTTATTATGAGTTTCCTTTATGTGGATTTGATTGGATTGATTTTTCTGTATCCAATCAAGTTCAAAATAAAGGAAAAGGCATACAAAGTAAAACTTTGTACGGGCGCGCGTCCACAGGTTTTTCCCCTGCGGTGGACGTATGTCTGCAGCGGGGAAAAAGACGCGAGAGTACACTCCATTCAAATGATAGCGCAGATTAGAACATGTGCCAAATTGAGGTGCGTCCCTTGTCACTGTGATATATGAACTGCGCGATGTCTGCCAATGTGCGACTTCATTGCCAGCGCACATTGCCGCCAGAGACACCAAAGACGCGAAAAAACAGCGCTCGTGCCGCATGTATGAATGCAGTACAGACGCAGTTTTTCTTCACATTTTGGTAAACAGGGTGCATCTTCCCATGCAGCAGGAGCGACCCTAAGCCATGGGCAAACTGAAGGTAATCGCGGGCAAATGTGCAGCGTGCGACATTGTTCCTGGCGCGGTATATTCAGACGCTGTCAGTCTTGGTTATTAAAAAAATGAATTGAGGTTGAGCAGATTTTTGTGTTTTCGATTAAATTTGATCATTGAAGTGTGATTTTAAAAAATACTTAAGCGTTTGAAACTTTATATTCAGGATGTCTACTAGACTGTTTTGGACAGATT
>CM070033.1:95905260-95920611 GCA_036250615.1 Ptychadena robeensis
CAAGACGCAGAGAGGACACTTCCCATTCAAATGAATGGCACAGTGTCCACTCTGCACTATGTGAGTGGTGCATCCGCGGTGATGATATGAAGCTGTGGAATGCCGCGTCTTCATTGCAGCACCGCACATTGCCGCCAGAGACACCTCAAATCACCGGAGATCAATGGAGGTGTCCCAAGACGCGGAAAAACAGCGCCCATACTGCATGTATGAATGCAGTATGGACGCAGTTTTTCTGCATTTTGGCTCAGCTAAATCAATAGGGAGCACTCTCCCCAATGCGGCAGGAGCGAGCCCTAAGCCGCGGGCCAGCAAATGTGCCAGCCTGCGACATTGTTCCCTGCGCTGAGTATCAGACCGCCTGTCAGTCTTGGTTGATTTAAAAAATGAATTCTAGTTTGAGCAGATTTTTGCGTTTTATATTTTATTTGATCATTAAATGTGATTTTTAAAAAATATTTAAGCGTTTAAAACTTTCAGGATGTCTACTAGACCCGTGTTTTTGGTCAGTTACAGGCCTACAACATTTTTTTTTCAATGATAAACAGCGTAACGCTTTTGGTACAGAAATCTGGACATCGGCGAAACGCTCAGGAGGTTAAAAAGAAAATGTGGTTGCTAATGACGACATATAGAGATCTCTTTGAAAGGTATGCTATGTCCATCGGGATTTCTAACTTTCTCAAAAAGTTACATAGCCTATTTATCTTGTTCTTCTATCAGCTAAGTACCATTTGAAGTTTGGAGAAAGAAAAACAGAAATACTTTTTGTGTATGGCTAAAGATGACACACCTCAAGTCATGTCAAGATTAAAAGCCTTTCTTTGAAATACAAAAAGGAATTCCATAGCAACATAAGCATAAAAGGACTTTCCTAAAAAAGAAAAGTTTCAAAGCCACTTTCTGCACTTTATATAACCACAACTACACATAACTGGCAGTACTTCAATATGAAATACAAATTACATTATAAGAGAAACTAGCTGAATTGGAATATGCACAGAATAAACATTATTGGTAGTATTCATATGCTCAATGTATGAAACACTCCATTTGTTTTCTGCTCAAGAATGCTTTGTAGTGCAAGATGAAAAAAAACCCTGCATTACAGCATCTACAGTAATATCATATTTAAGCTATTGTCAAAGTCAAGAACAGTTCCTGGCAAATACAAACAGCCAACACCTCTCTAGGACTAACAAATACATATATACGAAGTTTACAGTTCAGTATAAAATGTTAAGTTAATAAATACTGTTTATCATTTAGAGCCAACAGGCGCTGCCTTATAAAAGAAAATCTTCAATTAAAAAAAAAAAAAAAAAAAGTATTCATGTTGAGTGTGTATAAGAAAATGTCAATGAGCTGCAGCTTTAAATAGCTGTTAAAAAGTATTCCATATAAACTGCAGAAACAGAGCTTTATAAAGATCCTAAAGGATGCCATGCAATACTCTGAAAGTAGGGCTTGGTGGACAAGTAACTGGATGGAAGAAAGAGCTGTAAGCGGTAAAGAAAGAGAAAAAAAACAAAAGCAACCATGGTCTTAAGGCTATGTTTCCATAATGTCCGCCTGACATTGGCAGAGCAGCTCAGCGCAGTGAAGACAGATCCTCAGATGATCCTCCGTATACACTTAGCGGGGGTCCCTGACGTAGCAGATAAGACTTACCTGCTCGGTGGAGGATCTGTCTTCCCTGCTCCGCCGATGTAAGGCTGAATGTAGTCGAGTACGCAAACAGACCATCCGCCGAGCAGGATGAGATACGTCAGGACCCCTGCTAAGCGTATACGCTTAGCAGAGGGGTCCCGACGTATAATGGAAACAAGCCCCAAGTCTACGATATTTTAAAACAAGGCTATTCATGCATATCTATTAGGCTAGGTTTCCACTGTGTTTTTTAGTCTGTCAAGGTCCCTCCATCAACGAAACCATGATGCATTGGGGGCACTTTAAGCATCCGTTAACCATCCTTCAGGGATTACGTTGGTAAAAGATTTAATGCATTGTCTGTGGGTGCGTCAGCGCATCCATCTTGCTTTGGTCTCCGAACCGTCTAGGTCTTTCCATATGCAATATACACTAGTTATGTGATGGAAATAAGTAAAATTTTTAAACATTTCCTGCTCAAAATGGCCACTACAACTTCCCTCCCACCGTGAAAGGAATGTGGAACAAAGATGGCATCTCTTCCAGAAGCTTATCAAAGATAAGAGCATTCCAACATTTGTAGGGGGATAACTTGTATGGACATAACCAATTAGAAGCCGATTATGCTATGCTCATGTGACCTTTGCACACAGCACTAAATCGTATTCTAGAAGAATCGGAATGCCTTGAATAGAATAAACAACTTTCATTTCTCTGAACGTGGAGCCAGTATGATTCTTCTTGTAGCATGTGCTTAAATCAATTAGGACTGGAGCAGATCCTTGGTGGATGATCGTTAACAGTTACACTGCATAAATGCTCTAATGAACGACAATGCCAACAGCATTTATATTATATTTTGCTCTCTTGTAATTTGGTTAACCAATGTGCAGGATTACAACAGACCATGTGACCCCAAACCAGGGTGCCAAACCAAAAAGCAGCAGGCCTCAATTTAACAGTGAAGGGCGTTGCAGGACAACAAGTGCACTCTTTGCACTTGCTTAATTCTTAGAACCAATTTGCTCAACCCTGGGGTTCAGCTTTAAGTACTTCAAAGGGATGGCTAGATGTTTGTACTTTAAATGCAAAGTTCCCTTTTAAGCGCCATTTTAAAACTGTAAAAATCTTTGAGGATGGCATAAAATGGCCATGAGACATTTTAAGTGTCCAAATCCATAATATTATTTTTAGATAGAATGCATTACTAATATACACCCTATATAATAGTTTACACAGGGATTTACGGTTCAGACAAACAATAAAACACACTAGCAATATGCTGCAGGTCCCAGCACAGTAGTGCTCCAGATATAGCTATTGCAAGATTTATAGGAAATTATTTCTTATTTCAAGACATCAATGTGACCAATGCTGAAAAATGGTAGCAAGTCAGCAAACAAAGGTCAATGAGACAGCGGGAGGTAACATCTCTTAAACGGAGAAGCATTAGCATTTCCCTCCATAGCAGCCAGTTCGACTTTGATATGACACATATTGAATGAATCATCTGTGCTGCAGGCGCCAAGCAAGATATATCTTAATGCAGACAGGTCGGCGACATGAACCCTAATGGTCCTTATCTTAATCTTGTTTAAAAGCATCTTAGATTTCTGTGTAATCTTTTCCACTTTTTGACATTTATTCTGTTTAAAATGGGTTTGCATCTGAACATAGTACTAATTTTTATTCAGTTCACATATTCTGCATGATCCACTGAAATCAAGGCATATAATTACTTACATTTGCTACCTTGGCATTGTGAATGATGGCACTGCTATAAAGAGATGACACAGAGAGCTGTAATAAATGCACAGTGTGTTCTATATAGTGAATCAGCTTCATATTAGTTATTTCCCTACCATGAGGCCAGCCCTGACCCCTTGTCAGACAAAGCTCTGCAGTGTTAAAGGGCTGAATCTGGTACAATAAATGGCACACACATTATAGACAAGGTTAAATTATAGCCTGTTAGGTTCACAAGTTCAACCTTAGAGCACACATAAAATATATCCCTTTTAGAACTCAGCAAGGTCAAACTATAATAATTGTCAATTAGGTAATCATATTTAAGGGGACCGGTCTAAAATGTGAATATCTTACATATAAACCTCTTCACATATTTATTTGTTAATAAAACGTAACTGATGTGATCTGAGTTCACAGGTGCACGTTGTAT
Organism: Ptychadena robeensis; assembly: GCA_036250615.1. Lineage (NCBI taxonomy): Eukaryota > Metazoa > Chordata > Amphibia > Anura > Ptychadenidae > Ptychadena > Ptychadena robeensis. The sequence continues at coordinate 95,909,090 of CM070033.1, forward strand.
ATCACTGTCGGGGAAAGTTTTTAACTTGTGGGCCACAAAGGTTTTTCAAATTTGACAGAGAGGGCCAGACCAAGATCCTGTAAGGGCATAGGTTTCCCAAGTCCCCCTGGCTTGATTACATTGTGTTAAGGGGAGGCAGAGCTTCTTGACACCAAGGTGACATTGGGCTGGTTTAAAAGACTTAAGCAGGGTAAAGACGTGGAGATATAGGTCAAATCGATGGCCATTTCGAGCACCGTCTGTTTGACCCAGATAATCTGTGCCCACCACTGTTTTCTACCAGGACAAATCAATCCCGCTCGAAAACAGCTTTATTGGACATGACTGTAATTACAGCCGTCGTCTGAGGCTTTGCCTAGAGACCGCTGGTCTCCAAGCAAAGCTTCAGCTAAGCCAGGGAGAGAGAAGAGCCATCTCTCCGATAGCTCCACCATCTCTCCGCCAGCTCCGCCGATATCTGACAGCAGCGTCATGACATTATCACACTGCTGCAGGGTACATCGCACGGCTCGAATATCGAGCCGTCTGTACCATGCTTAAATGGGTTGGATATGGCCCTCAGGGCATAGTTTGTTATGTCTACCATTGGTACCAATCTGCTACATCACTCTCTGTCTTAAGTAATATTAAGGAATTCATATTAAGTAAAAAAGAGGCTCCACAGATATTTCAGCTGATAGTGGTGATAACTGACCAAACTGGGAATTAAAGGAAATAAAACTCATTAGATGGGCATTGTTTGCATCTTGTGATGGGTTTATGATTATTAAGGCTTGTCCTCACGGGTGAAGTTGGCCTTGTGGCGGTTTCCATTAATATCAGTGGGCATCCGCGTTTTTGGCAGCCAGTCGCTAGTGGCTGCATTGACATGTATTCAGCCACAACTGCTCGTGAGCCGCGCCGCTTCGCCAGTGGGGACAAGCCCTTTAAACAATATCCAGGAAATGCTCTATAACGATTTTATAAAGGACATGTCAGAAACATCCCAAACCAGTTCAAACAATGAAACTTGCTAAGGCAAGGAATGCTGTAACTCCAAGGCCATACAATACGTTATAATTAGCAGTATAAGTGCAGTGTTCATGCCGACTGATACAACTCCCCGCTTTCTGGCATTCCTCTTTAGTTAGTAATAATACACTGTTTTGGGGTTGCAACATCTGCCGCTATTTTGTTACTATCACCCCATATTTAGTTCACATGACCACTTGGATGACGGGTAAAGGAAATTTTTATAGGATAAATAACAGAACTTAGCCAAGTATATGGATTTATGATATCTACATTCTTTATTAGGCGAAATGACAACCGTTTTTTTCCTTCATTGGTAATTATTTAAATGTAAAAAAAAATTACCATATTTTTTTCTGACTATTAGAGGCTGTCATAAATAAGATGCACCCTATACCATGGAGCACCTGATCACTAAAACATACCTGTAAAAACATGCTCTGCTCCTACCAGCAAAGCGGGAGTTAAAGGAAGTGGGAAAGCTGTCAGAGGTTGTCTCCACCTCCTGGTTCCACTTGATCTTGTGTATGACAGCTGAGGCTGGATGTATTTTAGATTGTAAAAATTGGTATCTGGTCACTCTTTTTTATAATAAGATAAGATAAATTTCTGCCAATGAAAATAAGGACTGCAATCTATATGAATAAACAGCATAAGATTTGCACATTGGACAATCCTGCTGTGGACTGACATGGGCTGTAAAAAAGTCAAATGCCCATTATTTTTTCTTTCCTGAAAAAATTTGCTGAAAACTATTTCAATGAAAGATTTGGAACTTGTTGGGTAATTATATTGCTTAATATGTAGTTTAAGCTGGGTTGCAGTTCTATGTCATGCAACTACTGAAAAAGAAAAAACACCGTTTATAGCTTCAATATACTGCTCCAAAATACAGTTGTTTCAAGGGTAATTATTAACACACTTCTACAAAGGCCAGTGTAATGGGTAGGAGTATGCGCAACACTTCTGTATGAAATGCATATAAGAACACATGAAGCAAAGAAAAAACAATAATAGCCATAGATTCAAACAGTTCCCACTATAAAACAAATAGTTATCTTCAGCTGTAAAACATAACCATTGCTAGGGTTATTTTCTATCAGTGTAGGGATCACATTTTATGTCCGTAATGTGAGAAACCTGCCCGAATACTCAGACGACTATTGGTGATACACTTCTTGCTAGGATATCAATAATTCATACAAGATGCATAACAACACACTGGGACAAAGTATTTATCAGTGAGATTGCACTTACAAGGAAACCAAATACCACACAGGGTTTTTCAGATGTGAAACTTACTAATGTGCCCTGTAGTTCTACTTAATGGACATTGAGGTAATTTCTGAGTATCACACTATTCTCCATTTTCAAGAAGTAAAAATGTTACTGTATGTGAAAATATCAGAATCCCCCTATTAAATATATATATACACAGGGGCGCATATAAGTGGTCCATCAGTACCCAAATGGGGCCAAAACCTAGTTATGCGGACCTATATTGTTCATACTGAGGGTGTTTGTGTACGCCCAGGAGTCTGTCAATGAGAAATCATCAGCTTCCTCCCTCCTCCATGTGTGAGAAACCGAGTGACAAGTGCTCACTAGAGACACTCAGTGGCTGAAATTGGTATTGCAGCTCCACTGTATCATGTATACACTAAATTGCCCAAATTCTTTCAGTTTTATTGTTAAAAGTATACAATTAATGTCACTTGGATAACCACGGGGAAACATTAATAACCATGAAAGGTTGCAGTTAGGGGTGTCAAATTGGGAATGTAAAGAACTAAAAAAAAGACTGGACTTTAAAGGTTGTTGGAGATCTAGGGGTTGAAAGTCAGAGTAGACATATGTAAGGCCAGGTGTCCACTGCTGTTTCCCTGCACTGGACGAAAAATGATGTGAGCCTGAACATTTGATGGATTATTTCTTGTGACTTGCAGGCAGTTTGCCCATGGCGTAGGGCTCTATTAATATAGAATACCAAAGATGCAAAAAAGCGTCCAAATAGCATTAGGCGCTTTTTTTTTTCACGCCTTGGAGACAGATCCATTGATCTTCAATGGGTGTGTCTTCAGCGGCACCACGCGGTGCTGCAATGAAGATGTGGCATTCCACAGCTTCATATCACCACTGCAGGCAGGCTGCTTACATAATGCAGTGTGGAGACTGTCCCATCCATTAGAATCAGAAGTGTCCTGACTGCGTCTTTTTCCACGCTGCAGACGTGCGTCCTACGTGGCGTAAAAAGCGGTGGACACAAGCCGAAATGGTAAATCTGACAAGAGAAAAGCACTGTTGGAATGTTGACAGTTGAAATAGGACTATGAAAGGTTGATATTTGGACTGCAGGTAGTCTTAGGGGTTAGTTACTAACCCAGAACATTTCAGGGTTGCATTACTGAGGTAATCAGCAGGAAGCCCACATACATACATACACACCATCTCCTGTTACTTATCTGAGTGTGTGTGTAGGTATGTGTGCGCGCGTGCGTATGCATATGAAATACACACACATTTATGTATGTCATAGATATCATCTATTTTTTCAAAGAGTACAAAGGTAAACTGTAAAAATTGTTCTGTTGTCAGCCAAAATAAAACTAGCATGGTGCTTTCATGAAAATTAACACTAGAGAAAAAACTATCTGTAACACAATTGCTCACAAGCTATGATTCAAAATAATAGTAGATTAAAGTTGATGGATACATCAGTGGGAAAGTCTTGCAATCAGATATTTCTATAATTTTACTGTAAAGTCTCATCCTATGGCAGCAGGGCTTAACCTATTCAATCAAGGTTAGTGTCATACAAGCTATTTCAAAGTGGCTGTAACCAAGACCATATCGCAATATGGTGTAGATGGTTGCGAGCAGAATATGACTCATAACTGGCCATGAAAACCTAGCCTAACATGGCCTCAAGTGTAGAACCTGACATCACTGACAGGACGTCACATAATGTTTAGTGAATTAAACCTGAATTACAAGACTGAAAAAGATCTGAAGTTGGCTGGGGCCTTGAGGGCCGCAGGTTGGGCAATGACCAATGATGATCTAAAACCTTCAGTCAGTCTGACAGTATTCCAAATCATAGAAATTAGAAAGTCCTGACCATGTCTAAACGTCTTTTGATCGATATAAATTTTTTTTTTATTGTCGATCACACCAGGAGGGCAGCAATCAATTCCTGGCGGTTCAAATGGCAATATCGATATGTGTATGGCTACCTTTACACTTTTAGATATTTCACTGCCAATCATAAGGACATGACTGTGGCAACTTAGGATTAACTGAACAATATCCAGCACAAGTCTAAAGGCCAAAGACCCTTAATCCTTTAGATAATATCTCAGTACTACTCAGTGTTCAAAATCTTTTGCAGTGTGTATTAGTGAACCTTGTAGTGTGGTGGAAACCTAAGTTAGCTTTAATTTAACGGGACGGCACCATCTCGTCCAGTGCTGCTACTCCTACTATAGCACTGGACTGGCGTCCAGTGAACATCGGGGATCCGACAGCGCATACTTACAGTTTTGTGCTGTCCCGGTGTCCCCGATGTGACATGCTGGCTGGATCCTCCTGCTCTTCCTCCCCCCCCCCCTCCCCCTCCGAGTGACGCGATGATTCCACATCGGGGAGGCCGTTGGAAATTTGAGTAAAGTAAATTGCATGAAATCAGTTTACTTTGTAGAAAACTGCTTTTGATGTGCATCTATGTACTAAATCTCGCCCAAATAAAGTCTCTGGTACCCCAGATGTGCCCATTTGCAGTAACCCTCTCTTCCCTGGTGTGATTTTACAACATCCATACAAAAAACTGGACCTCGGCAGTGCGCTAGGAAGGTTAAAGAGTAGGGACAAAAACAATTCACTGAAAAAATTTAAAATATTCTAGCATTCCTTAAAGCAGCGGTATAGGCAGTAGCACGCTATCGAGAAAAAAGAAAAGCAAGGGTTGTGTCAGCATTGGCTTACAGTATAATACAGGTCCAAATATGAAACTATGCCACTGGAATCTCCTAAAAGCTAAAAAAGTAAGTTAATGCTAATGCATGGGATATTTATATTATACTCTTCAACTGTTCACATATGTTGTTTGTTTTTGTCTAATATATACCTGTGTGTAGGTAACAGGTAATCAAAACTGAAATGATTGTTGCCTGGACCAGTTATTGTATAATAAGTATCTTAGCTTCGGCAATAAAAAGGCAGGAAGCATGCCACAAAGAATTCAAAGTTATGCTGAATGAAGAAAGTCAGCAACTTAAAAGTATACTTTGGCAATTGACCAAGTGCTGTTAACCAGTTGTTAAAGAATCTTTAAATGTATTCTCCACTCCACAGGAAAGGCCTGCAATGTCTTGTGAACGACAAGGGAACATGATATGCAAAGCCAGAAGAGAATGAACCAGAGTGGTGGCTTGAGGGCCAGCTGTGGGATTTACATGTTAAGCACCACACTACAGAAAGCATAATGACATTCATTGTTACACAGCTAACACAAACTGCACCCTGGGCAATGAGTAAAGAAGAAATCTTGAAAGTAGTGTAAAATAAGGCTTAAGCAATCAATATACCTACAGGAGTTCTAATTTTACACATTGCTATTAAAGACTTAAAGAAGACTTTCTATAAATCTATGTTCAAATTTCAGAAAAAAAAAAAAAAAAAAACTCATTAGCAGATGATGCTAAAACTCATTGTAAGTCCTAATATAGCATTATGAAACATTGAATTTACAAGTTTTTTAATCATATCATATAGTAAACATTAAAAAGTCAGAAAGAATAAATGTTGATGTCAGAATTCAAACAACCAATGTAACCAATTTGCCTAATGTGAACATACCTCCAGTCTTCTAAATAGACCTCAACCCAAGGTTCACAGCAGTGATGTTCACATGATAAATAAAACAATTATTGGGGAAAGTGAAAAGTTAATTATCAAAGTTTGAGAAGGAACATCAGAAAGCGTATCTGTTAACAAGTCTCTGATAACTTCCATTCACCAATTCCATTTCAAGTTACCCTATATAAAAAGTACAGTATTTCATGGACAACAAGGCACACTAAAAATATTAGCCATCCATGGTTTTTGCAGGAAATAAGGGAAATAAAAATACTCACAGAAAGACACATTCACTTATAGAGTGAATATTCAGCCTGGTCCAGCAGAGTGCTGGAACATACTGTATACCACTGCTGAGAGCCCAGACACTCACTTTCCAAGCTGTCCTCTTACCATCAATATCTTGTAAAGATCAGTCTAAATTAAATTATTTATTATTATTGTTCTATGTAAAAACTACATGTGCTAGAACAATACTTTTTTGGTCCACCCTTCAACCCTTCTCTACATCTGACATCCTGAAACAAAAGCACATTTGCTGTGTGTTTCTTCTGCACTTCCAACCCTAGGCTTATAGTCAAGCTATGCCATTCTTCCTGGAGTTTTGGTAAAAATAGGTACTTTATACTCAGGTATTTAAGTAGCCTAAACATATAACTGCTACGCTTCATTCAAGTGAATATTCTATGCCAGTTTAAGGAAAAATTTTATGTAATAATTACTCTTTCACATACTAATGAATTTATGGTGGACATATGAAGTTACAAAACAGGAAGAGGAGATCCCCTAAAAGACATAGGCACGGTTTATTCGTTTAAGTAAGTTAAAGTTGATCACAATTAATGTAAAACCTCACATAACTGAAAAAAGTGCAACTTCTAGCTAGCTCTTCAGCTTATTATTGTCTTCGTCATTGCAGGTACACTGGATAATGGTAAGCTACTGTGCAGAATTCAAAAATAGCCACTCAAACTACAGCTTAATATGACAGTGTGTACATTTCTGCTGCTGACAACTGTGTGAATATACCTGTGGAAAAAAAGGAGAACTAAAGTGTCAAAGTCATACTGAAGAACCAGGCCTTAACTAAATATTAAATAAAATAATGTTAAATATGCCAGTAATCCACCTTTTCCCTTACTCACCTCAGGAAGAATGTGTAGAATATTAAAATTCCTCTTGAATACATGACAGGCTTTCAGTTAAAAGTTTTAAACCTGGACCTCAAAGCATTTCTGTGTAGAGGGGCACAGTACCGTCATCCATCATCCAACCAAGGACAACATCTGAAACCCATGCGTCATTAAATATGGCACTGGCATAGACGGTTTCTACAGCTATAGCTAATTACTGAAAGGGATATGGCAAAGCATGCTGGTAGAATGCCAAAACAAATCAGAGAAATTATTTGCTAATAAAATGGAATACATGTTCAATGTTCACTGGAATAATAACAGGTGCAAAAATTTGATGAATATCTTTATCATACCTCAGCCTCTAAAACATTATTAAAGTCTGCACTAAGTCTTTACTATGTTACATGTAAAAATATAGCTCACAATGGATTACACTTTAGACACAGGCCTGCAAAAATTTATATCTGAAAGCTCATTCCAATGAATTAAGTGAAATATACAGTGTTCTTCTTTACAGAGCACCAGGAAAATAAATTTTATAGTCATAAATAATACCTTCAGTTTCCAACAGCATTACATCTGTTTAGGTTAAAAACATGACAAATTAAAATGAATTTAAAACCAAACAAGTGGATAATTTTATAAATGAAAGGCTGTAAATAAAACGTATATAAATAAAGCATTGCCAATTCTAATAACTTGATGGCCAAGAGGAAGTTGCCTGAAACTATGGACTGTAAGGCAGTAGACCTAATGGTAATTGACGGCCTGCAACTCAGGAGATGTCACTGCAATGTTCATTCCCAACCTAGAGCAGTTAAATAGCCTTGATGATCACTCATCAATTTCCCCCATTACCCAGGTCATTCTCTAATCAAGAGGCTTTCCAGCCTTGGTTAAAGTTACAGATCATTTGGAAGTGGCTCTAAATCATCTATGTTAACAGAGCCTTAATACCCAATTTGCGCTCGATTCACGAATGATTGTTTGCCATGCACGTTCTCGTCAAACAACCATTCGGCAATATAACCCTGTCCATATGGAGCGTTCGATCCCACTCAAAACGAAATGTTGACCAAACAGGGATTCAACATGTTGGTAAATCCCTGCTCGATCAGCATAACTTTGGATGGGGACCAAGGGTATCAGCCAGGGATCAAGCACCGAAAGTGGTGCGCATCGGCAAAAGCACGCTGCGGTCAATCGTTTAACAATTGTCTGGGAATCGATGTGTGTATGGCTAGCTTTACTGTAATAAAATAAAATTAACTTACAACTCTAATCAGCTACCCAAGAGCCAAGTAAGAGTCAAACAACGTTTTAAACTAAAATGGAGATACTAGTAAAGAAATAAAAGAAGCAATCTAACTGCTTGTTATAAAGAAACAATTTTAATTCAAGCCTACTGTAAATGAGATTACCATTATATTTTTCTAAAAAGTTCTGGGTCTCTTTTTATAATAAATACATTGAATGACATTTTCTTCAGCATTTCCTTTAGTGCTTTTAGCATGCATTCCAGTACCCACTCGGAAATGTCCTGGTTTAAGACAGCAGTCACGCTTTTGAATTTACATAATCCTTATGAGTATTCAACAGAAACAAAAGTAACTAAACTCTTGCAAAACAACCTATTTTAGAAAAACACCAAGTAGGATTACCTTCATTTGAGGAGTTTTTTTCCTTCTTGTATACCAGTGGTTCTCACTGGTATTCTGCGTTTAAATACCAGAAGTGAAGCGCCACGACATCTAGGATGCAATACCCCCCATTCAATTGAATCTTTCATGATGTCCAAACCCCTTAACAAATGTATGTTTTTAATGTAATAGGGGCCCATTTACACCATATCAATGCATGAGCATGGAGTGCAATAAACCAACACTAACCACCCAAGCAATATAATTAACTACATTTTGCAGGGGCAATGGGGTGCCTTTACCATTAATGGCACCTAAGCTCACTAGAACAAAAATGACTCTGAGGGCTCTTTTTATTTGAGAAGTGACAATACATACTACGCTTCCTCACAGGCCACATAGTTATCCCCCAGACATCATCTCAACATTAAACTCTCTAAATGATTGTTATTCCCACCTGTTCTGCTGCTAGCTGCTCCCTATGCGGGATGCCGTCCAGCCAGGCTTTCGCTGTTGCACCCTGAAAGGAGATAGCAGTTGCTACTTGCTATTGGCAAGAATTGGTGTCCTGGTAACCTGACAAAGGCCTTTGGACTGAACACTTACACACATAATGTGCTCTAATGAGTTTTGCAGATTGCACATTTACCACACATGAACTACAATAACAGTAATGTGAATGAACAGTAAGCTGCTTATACAGTCAAAACTTTATTTTTTTTTGGATAGAATAGGGAAGGTTAACAATATCTCATATATTATAATTATGTTTTGCTTTGTACTGCTGGGGAAATGTCCCTTTAAGCTGTCCATATGTGGGGTGTTTTATTTGTTTTTTTAATTCTATTGGCCGAAATTTATCAAAGTTGTGTTGCATAAAAATTTTATTGGTCAGAAAAATTCTGTTAATTGTACAAGCATCCGACAGGTGTATTTCAATCAATTTAGGATCAATTTAACTTTCCACTCATGCATAGGTATAATAAAAAAAAACTGAAATCTGCTTTTCTCACACATTTGTGTTAATATTCTCCATTCGTAAATTTGTAACCTACTCCGGGTGTAACATTTTTAGAGAAAACCTTTAGAATGTTTACTTTACCTGTGGTTCTTAAACTAAATGGGATGGCCAAATGAGTTAATTGCTTTACATAGTTAAAAGTATTTAACAACAAAATGTATTATTATTACAGCTGATAAGACACATCATCAGTGGCTTATTTGGTCAAAAACTAAAATAAAAAATGACATGGACAGAGCACTGCTCTATTTAGCCCGAGCTTTGAGCGGACATTACAATGCTTCAGTTGACTGTCCCAGCTGAGCGAATTTCTGCCCTGCTCAGCCGGGGCAGACACACAATCCACCTGGCCGGTAAGCTTACTGGCCAGGTGGATTCCTGCCACAGTGGAGAACCTGAAGAAAGACCTGCCTGTGGGCAGATCCGCCTGCAGAGTGCTTTCCTGCCATCACTGTGCTTGGCTGAAAAAGCGACACAGAATGTTCGATCAGCTGGTAGATGTGCATTTGCCTCAAAAGATGCACACAATTTCCACCCTCCTAATTGTTTTCTGGATTTGCAGAAATGCTCCACATTTGATTTTTCCCCCTTTATTTACTTGTATTCTGCAGTTAAATACAAGGAATTGACAATCAAGTAGATAAGAATCTGAAAACTTTACATACAATTTATATACAGTTTGTACATATAAGCTCTAATAACCAGACATAAGGGTATATTAATCATGGGTTAGGTTTTTCTTTTTTAGCATATACACATTATTTCAGGAAGCACTGAAATATAGGTATCTCTTTTGGCTACCAATCAATACCAATATTATGACAAACCAACTCAGGTTCTGGCTTAGCTTGTATTACTGTTGCAGACAAAATAAATAGGAACATATTATTACAGAAATGTGTTAAAAATGTACATTCTCACCAGATGTCGATTAAAAAAATGTTCTTCAGATCTGTGCCAAGACTGCAATAAATGACCTGGATCTATATTGGCTAACCTAGGTGAGTAAAGTACCAAATATGTAAAAGTTTTCAGCTTTTTTTGTTATATTAAATTATGCAGTTGGAAGAGACTGGTGCTCACTGGAGGGCACAATGCCACTGCTACTTAAAAAAAATTACATTAAGGTTTATCTCTACCAATTTCTAGATAAAAATATTTACGTTATGATAAGTTACGTTTGACATAATGGATACACGTTATGTTGGAGACATTAATCCAAAACAAATTCAACTGTGATATGTCTTTAATGGTTTAATAATGTCCCAAATTGTTTGATTTTATAAGCATAGTGCTGATAAATACTTTCAGATATGGTAAGAACATGTGCGGTAAGAATTGTGGTATATTGAAAGCCCATTCAGGAGGCAAATCAATTCTTGACATTTTCTACCCACATTGTTTTTTTTTGTACGAAATTACAAAAGAAAAGTCTTTTATTTTCTTTTTCTTGGGGTCTGAGTCCCATTTGGTAGATTGCCTTTAAGACACAACAGAAACTAAGAAAGCCAAATAATAATAAATTCCTGCTTTCCTTTTAATTATAATTATTTTCAATTATAATAACAGATGTTATTATAGTTTAGTTCGTCACACCCAGCAATCAGTCTGTGTGTATAAAAAGTGAATGTTGAAATGCGGCATGATATTAAGCATCTGAAGTAGAGAGAAGGAGAGGAGTTTGAGTTGCTGGATATAGGAGGATTCAAAGCTTACGAATAAGCCCATTGTCTGCAGCTTCACTCTGGTTGGTTCAGGACGTCCTGCTAGAGATGGAGACTGCTGGTGGCTATTAAAACAAAGCTTCCTGGGGAAGAAACAGTTCTGACCACATTTCTTCTTATGTCAACCACACTCTTC
>CM070033.1:95920621-95940017 GCA_036250615.1 Ptychadena robeensis
CCCCCCCCCCCCTATCTAGACTCCTTGCACTCTCTATCTACTCTTTTTCCTTGATTTTCTCTTCTTCCCTGTGACATAAGAGGTAAAGCAGCCCTAAATAAATTGCTGTAGATGTAATACTACTTAGAATGACATACTGATTCAAGAATTCCACTGTATTTGAAATAGTTATTCCTGTTGTAACTTCAAGATCACTTTTTCATCGGTGTAAAATTTTTAAAAAGTGAAAATAAAACTCATGCCTCTTAAAATGCATATCAAGACTGCCAGAATATAGATCAGCTCTCAACAAAATTTTTGCTGTAGGTGATACATGTGGAGAAGCTATTGCTATTATTATTATCTGCTATTGCAGATCTAAAGAGAGTCTAAAGAATCGGAAGTTATCGGTCCACCTTAAAGCATATACCTACACTAGCTGTCATTTGCATGTGATTGCTCGTATGGTAATTTATCAATAAGAACTACATGTGATGAGATTATCAGAAAAAATATTTTTGTTTTTAGTTAAAATGTACCATTAGTAGTGAATGACCTTCCCAAACCTGACCTTTCCAAACTGCAGTCATAGTGATTTCACACCAATGTCAAGTTCAGCAAATGTTCTTTATATGCATTATAAAGGCAGGTCAAATAAATTCTACACTGTTAATGTAATGTACCCAGTATACAACATCTTAATTGTTCCATAATTCTATTTAATTTTATCATATTAACTGTGGATATAAAGACCCCTCTCTGCAGATAAAGGAATACAATAAATAACCCAACCCCACATACCTGAAGTTTAGACCAGCCTTATGACATTTCTAGTTGGGGATTAATGATAGATCGTGGATAGAATATGCAATATGATAAACAACATGCACCACAATATTAACTAAATAAACCAACACACACATGGTCCACAGACAGCAAAATGTAGGAGAATGTTAAGTACATTAGGTGGTCTCTAATGCCATCTGGTGGTCACTTCTGTGAATACAACAACAAACTCACCTACATTTAAACATAGAAACTGAATCTTTAACTGCATTATTTAGTAAACAGGCGTGTAGTATAACAACTGTGTAATCACATTCAACAAATACTTTAATATGCAATTTCAGTACTTGCTGGTTACTGCCCGCGTTATAAATAGATCAATACATTTTTCTGGCAAACTCCATAAGCACAATACTATGTTGGCAGATGCCTTAGATCTAAGCCTCACAGGGGAGAAATTGTGTAAACTTTGTTACTAGTGATGTAACTCTTTGAAAGTTATTCCATGGACATTGCAGACAAATATCTTTAGTCCGATTTCATATATTTTCTAGTATATTTTTACACTTCAGAGATTCAGTTGAAAGGTCGTAGTCTCCCTATGGCACTTAATTACAGCAGGAAATAGTACAGTTGTATTGAGGGAATAATGTGTTTAACCAAAATTAGTTATGTTACTAATCAATGCCTTAAAAACAATGGCCACAGGATTTCAGCAATTTATGGTTAGGAAGCTCAACATCTTTGAAAGTAATTAAGTTTCTGTATGCAACGTATATGTTATAGTAGATAATATAGTCAAACCTATTGCTTGCAGTACACTCATGATAAAAGTACAATGTGTTTCCTTGTAGAAGCTTTTGTGTACCTGCGGACCTACCACCTCATAATGGAACTACAAGCTTTTTCCAAATCGCCCCTCCCATTGTGTGACGTAGCACTGAGGCATGACAAGACCACCTGCGACATCTGTGGCTGCCCACATATAGTCCTGCGGTATCACGAGATTGACAGACGCAGTGCTGGGAGAGAGATACTTGTCAAAATCAGATGCACACCTCTCATCGACCGCAATGCAGCGATGAGCGGTGCACATTTGGGAGGGGGAAAGAGATAATTGTTTCTGGCTGAAGTGGCTTCTGGTCACCAGTAATAAAGATGCCTTTCGGCAGCAATAAAAACACGAGGAATGTAAGTATGTTTTTTTGTTTTTTTTTACCATGCTTTGCAACTGCTGACAGGTGAGTATTAGGTTTATTTAATGTATGTTTTTTTTTTAGTTTAAAACTGCTGGGAGTAAGGTGTCTTTCTCACTACAGAAGTTCTACTAAAGCATTGAATTGAGATGCATTTCTGTGCATCTCAATCAAAGTTAACAGGGATCATGTAGAAATAAAATCAAAATCAACAGAAATCCATGGGGAGGGCCCCTTCACACTGGCTGTCTGCACTCCATTAGAGCAATGCACTGGGTTGTGTCTCCCATAAAAATGTATGGGAGAAGCTTGCGCTGTGGTATTAAAAATGCATGCTGCAGGGTGTTATTAATTAATTTATTGCATGTTAATATATAACACAACATTAGTGTGAACCATGAAGTAATGCTAGCATGCTGCTTTGCCATAATGGCAATGCAACACAGCTAGTGTGAAAGGGTCCTAACCGCCGACACAGCATCAGTAGCCACCCAACTGGATGTTGGTGTATACTCAAGTATACACAGTACATGACCAAAAAATAATTTTATAAGGTATTCACACTTCTCAGAATATAGTGATTTAGGGATGAATTATTTAGGCTTCTCAGAGTGTCTGGCAAAACAGAGGCAGATGGGTTTTCAACATGTTTATCACTTTAGCTGTCCATAGCTGTGTAGATTTCTCAGAGTTCGATCATGTATGCAATTGGGGACATGCAATTGAATCTTCGATCATAAGTCATACATCGATCGAAAAGTGTACCATTTTCGGGATACGGGTTATCACCAATTTATCGGCGATGTATGCGCTCGATCGATTGGTAAAGTAACTAGATATCAGCTACACAAAAAATGCGATCGGAAATTATGGAAATCGGATGAGGCCGGCATGGGTTGATCGAAAGGTCTTCAAAAACATCCGATTCCTTGCCCAAATTATTTTACAACACTTCGGTCAATAGCACACTTTAAACATGCAGCAATTTTTGAATGATCGATCACAACAATCGATTGTTCAGAGATTGTACTAAAATCAAGCGTTTATGGCCAGCTTTTGAAACAGCAGTTTACTTTGGATAAAATTAAACAAATATTTTTAATAATATAAAATCAACTTTTTGTGAACCATATACATTTACAAACTTACAATATTAGCTATATTAGCTGTGAAATGGTCATTGTACTGCAAAAAGCCATTGCAGACAACAGATATTATAATGGTACCTAGCATGGTCACCAACTTATGAGAAAGTTATAAGTTATAGTACCGATCACAAGCTAACTGGTCCTCACTTAAGGAAACTCCTGAACAGAAGAAAATGCTGAAGTTCATTCATGCTTGATTACTATACACACATCAGGAGAAAACACACACAACACAACAAGACTAAGGTAGGATTGGACTGACCATGTTCTGAATTTCCCACCCAAACAAGTGTAAAAATATTTAATAACATCAGTAGACAAAAAAATATATATTTTTGACTGCAAGAGCCTTATAATTTAGGGCTATATCAGATATACATGCAACTATATATTCTATTAAAATCAATAAATATTAAAAAATAAATATTAACTACATATTTGTAGTTAAGCCTCTAGGACGTTTCGTGGATATGTATTAATGATAAATGATGCCATTGTACACAAATGTCTTAAACACATAACTGTACAGTTTGCACTTGAACACCAACATTTTCTACACTTTTTTATTCTGCTTCATTGTTAGCAATAGCGAACACAGTAAAATTTATTTTTTCTTAATGCAACTGAGAAAAATGTGTTTGCGACAACTATTAATTATGCCTGCTAGACAGATGAAAACAACAAATAATCTGCAGTGTTTAATTCAACTGGACTTGCTGTGTTTATTTCTTGAAGACGTATTGCTAGTCATCCTCTAGCTTATGTCCTTTTTCTTTTAAATGTAGATACAACAAGATAAGATAAAGGACACACGATTGAGGATTCATAAGTTCACATTCTGGGTAGGGAGGAGGACTGGTTTTGGAGAGGTGTGAATGAGGCCATGTATGTAAAAATGGAGAAGCCAAACTTGAACAGGGGTGAGGGTGATGCGACATCTATTGTCTGCTACATACAATGCCATTTTAACACCTCTTCATGGGCAGGTTAATAACACCTCACAGCTCCAATAATGCTCACATAGTAAGAACTTACCTCTATTGAGCTCAGACCCCCATGCTGGTTAACAGATTATGTGGATTCGAGCTATGCCCGAGCAGTGATGGCAAACCTTTTAGAGACGAGTGCCCAAAATGAAACTCAATCCCCACTTATTTATCTCAAAGTTCCATCATGGCACTTTAACCTGAATTACACACACACATCATATACACACACACAAATCATGTAAAAACACACTCTACTCTAGATCGAATAGGAGAGGCTATGGGGCACTGTGTGCAATCAGAAGAGGACTTCTGAAGAAGAGAACTGACAGCATTGAGAGACAAACGGCTGCAGTTCTTTCCTCTGTGCTAGCGTGCCAATAGAAAGGACTCCGAGTGCCACCATCACTGACCCAGAGTATATATTTTCAGTGAAATCGTGTACACGGTCACTCTGAATTCTGAATTGAGAAAGCCAATCTGATAACTAGCAAAACATCTTCAAGAAATAAACACAGAAAATCCAGTTGATCTGAATTACACACTACAGATATACAATGACCTGGATGAATGAACCTTCACAGGCAACAACAAATAATGTAATAGAAAAACAATAACACAACAGAAAATAAATGAGTTAAAATGATAAACATACTGCAATGTGTGTAAACGGCCCTTGAATTTTGAAAAGCAATAACTCTATATAAAAGTCACTCACTATTGGTCAGAAAAACATCCCCTTATTATTTCAACCATTCAATTTCAATTTGTTATTTCAGGCTAGACCTTTCCTGACATGCTGGCTAATATGCTGAATTAAATTAACTATTGATGACACACAAGGAGTTAGTATCTGTATATTGAAAAAACAAAACATTGGAACCAAATTCTCTTTAAATAACATACAAAAGATATAAGCAAGAGGTGTTACCTTGTATGATGGGAGGAAGCAAAGCACTCCATGGCTTACAGTCTGGCACACTGACAGCAAAAGTGCACCAACCTCATCTTGAAAGTCAAAGGTCTCTGTGTGCTGAAATGTTGCGCAAAGTTTTCGCCCTTTTGGGCCTGCACCAACAGTGCCAACCCATACCTGTTAACCAAAATCACAATATGAAATGATAGAAGTCAAACTGAATATGGTTGTTTTCGTACATTCCAGTACAGAGTTACAGAACTAACAAGTTTCTTCAATAAAACCATTACCATTTATTTAAACACTTTGGTTTTAAACTCACTCAACATAGAATAGATTAAATGTACACAGCAAGTTGCTGTGTAATATGTATCATCTCATGCCAACAGACAATTTCCACAGTACAGGGTTATTTAGCTCTGTGCGGAGTCTTCTAAAAGCGAAGTGTGCATTAACACTTGTGTACTTTCCAGACAGCTTCCGTTCTTACATTCTATTAATGTGCAGCACATTCTTCAGCACAGACTAAAATACTGACAAAGAGAGGTGTAAAGAAAGTAGCTCACCTGGGATTTGTCAATAACATGGTTTGCCTCCAGCTGGATCGAAAACTTCACACCTAGTTCAGAGGCAAACGATCCCATTGGAGACAAGGTGCCTGATGTTAGGACAATTGTGCGAACACTGCCACTTAGATCAGAAAAAGCCTACAACAGAAAGACAGGGAAATTGCTTTTTATTTTATTACATGCAACACTTAACACTGCAGACAAAAACATATGCATGTTACTGACTTGTAGATGTATTATGTATTACAGTAGACTGTACATAAATAGTACTAATATGTTTACTATGTTTTACTACAAAACACACAATACAACACAGGATTAGCAACGGAATATTCTGAGTGCCAATATTGACCCTGTCCACCATCAAAGGTGGCGATAATGATAGGACATCAGAAAAGGACCATGAAGATAGCCTGGTCACTCATTATTTCAGAAATTGTGAACTGCTAGGTGTGTGTGCATTGTTTACCAGACACTTTCCAATTCCACTTAATGGATGCCCACAAGTCACAGCATTCAGGAATCTCTGATGCTAACATCTTGGTGACAGATATCACAAGACACCTTTTAATGTCCATACCTCGAAAGCTTAGCACTTTTTTTGTCTCATAATGGGGATCTACACAGTGCTAGGGAGATGGTTTCAGTGTAAAAAATTAGGATAAACATATGTCCACACATCAGTGTCTAATGTTTTGGGTCACTGTTGTGTTTCAGGGTCCAGGTCTGCTTCAACTTTAATGTGTGTAATTTGAGCTATTTAAAGTGGAAATACTTGTAGTGATGGGATACATGTAGTAGAAGAATTGCATTTTAACCTTCCTAGCGCACCGCCTGTCGTTTCCGGCTTCCCGCCGGAGCTCTACTCGCAGCTGTTGTCATTACTGACAACAGCTGCGTGTGAGAGAAAGCAATTAACATGGAGGTCTATGGCTAACCCGGAAATGCTGCAGCGATGAAGACAATCGCTGCAGCTTTCCGGGGAGGCATAGGGTCTGCCCGCCGCCGGGTTCCCCGGCGGTTGAGAGGACCCTGTTCACCGAACGAACAGGGTTCGTCTCAACCGCTAGGGAGGTTAAAGAAGATTTTAAAAAGTCTTTTGTTCAGTTTAAATTATTTAGTTATATCACTGTATATGAAAGTTGAGATTTGTTTAAGAATGTTACAGAAACACAAAGGTTTTGATAGGGCGTCCAAATTAATGATTGTACATATATTTATTCAACATTTCAGCTCAAAGATGCAAAAGAGAAAACTTCTACTCATCCAGTGGATTTCTTTATGAACTAAAAGAACGTCAATATCAAAGAGAAGAACCAAAATATCTTTAAACATAGAGAAGCTTTGATAAGTCTAATAAATACTGAACTGCATCAGCACTACAAAGTAAGAACTGGTTCCAGGTTTAAACAAGAGAGAGTTAAGTAAATAAAAAATATAAATAAAGATTTAAAGCCAAATTCAGTACACCAAAACCACCAAATGCAGAATGCAATGGTAATGGTGGATTGATAGGACTTATTGCTGGGCATAGACGGGCCGATTCCTGCCCGACCGCCGATCGGATGCCGTGTGCATTCCCGCATCCCATCGGGATCTGGTTGGCAGGGACTCGGGTGCATCACCTCGCAGGATTGGAGGATAATTTAGATCGGATTCCATTAGTTCTGTCACAAAGGGTGGCGGCCGATTCTCGGCACTAGTGGCCGTGAGTGATGATGTCACGCTGGCTAGGTCGGCCTGGCAGTTGACGGGAAATCGTACTGTCTATGCCCAGCTTTACTCAATATGATGTTTGAGCTTTCTTTACAACTCTCTGAGACTGACATGGACATTTCATTTTTGTATTTTCCATACTTGCTGCAAATGATCTAAAACTAAAAAAGCCACCACATCTAAGGATTGGAAAGTACTCATGTATTACATTTCTGTAATTGAGTTTAAATATGCTGTAACACATTTTGTAATCTTACATATTGCATTCGTAAACATAGGTAGACCAAAAGCCTCAGGAAAACGGCTTCAAATAAAAACAACTGGTGACCAGTACCTCATACCAACAAATCCTCACAATTTCAAAAGACATGGTGTGGGCAAACTAAGGCTCGGGCTTCATTCGGCCCCTTAAGCATTTTTTCCAGCCCTTTGTTACCTTGTTGAAAAGATGCTCCCCTCTTGTTCTTTGCAATGAGTGCACATGCATGCAGTGCAATTCCGGCTATGCATGGAATTGGCCCACCTATGGCAGTTGGGCCATTACAAGCTCTTGGTTCGCCCCCTTTTTCAAATTTAAAAAGCCAATGTGACCCACAAGTCGAAAAGTTTGCCCACCCATGCAATAGACTGTAATCTTTGCCTAGGCTGTAAATGCAATGCTAAAACTTTAGATAGAATTCTTAAAGACTGGATTCATAGCCAAAAATACAATATTGATAAGAATTATCAGAAAATTTGTACAAGTTACCACGGCAGGGTTTAAACACCAAAAATTCAGTGTATAAACCAAGGTCTTCTGACGCACACTTCTACGATTCCTTGGTCTTGCAAAAAATCCATTTTCATCAGCAACATCTGGTTTGTTCGTCCATGTGTAAGACTGCTGTAGAGCAATTCTGTAATCATCTGCAAATCTAAAACAAAAAGTATATGATTACTTTCATTGACATAAAAAAAGTTACCAACAACAATAATTTAAAAAATACAGAGGTGGGCTTTATGAATTCAAAATGCACACAGAGGTATTAAACTGCTATTCCTTGGCTACCACTTTCAGCTATACACTAAAAAACTTCAGCCTTTTTCCTTTTTAATAGAAAGCATTCTTACTACATCCTGGCAATACTAATACAAATATTGTATTTTCTAGTTTCATCCATAATGGCAAAACTTTTCAAAGGATAGTGTATATAGGCAGTATGGTGTTCACCAATAAAAACTAGTAAATCAAATGTTTTGCCGCAGTGAAGGCTTTTCTCTGCTTAGAATAAATAATTGAATAATAAATAGTTATAAATAATAAAATAATAAATAGTTATTAATAGTTCATTAACAGGCATATATACCAGTCAGGAAGTCACACATGCTTTGTGACACAGGCTTTTGATGGAGATGTATCCAGAACTTTCATTTTCTCTACATTTTCATAAAGAGGCAAAACATTTGAATGTACTGAATATTTTTTAAGAGGGTCTTAGATATCTCCTAGATATCATCATACTGGTAATAGAACTTCTTAACTGGCTTGACAACAGTTTATTTCTTCAAAAGCTGGCTAAAGGTACTAGCTAAAGTACACTGACATAGACAACAACATTTAAATTGAATTTCACATATGTAGTACTAGGGGGCAACTTATAAATTAAGACATTTTAGCCTACTCCTTAATTTAAAAAAGAATAATATAACAGAAAGGAAAGCATAAATTATTATAAATGATGGAGCAGAACATGAGAACAAAATGTATGTCAACCCGACGGTGATATTCACATTATCACATATTAACAGATTTGCTTGTACCTGTTGTTATGTCGAAATAAGTAATCTAGGACCACAAACAAGCCTTTCAACACCATTTGTGTTTGAGAGCTTAGTACTGGCACTTTCACTACAGTTTCTTGACCATTCAGCATAGTTGTCTTTTCCTCTTTCTCAATCACAGCAGCAAGATTTGCCTAAAGAATAAAAGGAGAAAACTTTCAGGTAATATTTAATTTATAGGTAAATTAACAGACTAACATTCAGTAAAGTGTAGAAGAAGAAAACATGGATAACATATAACAAAATGAAGATAGTGAACACAACCCCACCACCACACAGTTAAAATAAATACTTAGAATCATTTCTTTAAATTCATACCATTAAAAACTATAATGTATTTATTTATATTTAGTTCTGTATGTAATATGCAAAATTGACATTAAAAAAACTTTTTAACTTTTTTTTAAGATTTTAAATGTAATATATGTTCTCTATACAGCACCCAATGATATCAGTTCTGAGTATGGACTGGCGATTTCTGGTATTTGACAAAAATTTTATATTTTAAAGTTTTGTATAGAATCGTGAAAGACCATGGCTATTAAACCCCCCCCCCCCCCCCCCCCCCCCCCCCCCCCACACACACACACACAGAATAATCACTCTTAATTCATCAGACCTCAATTCAATTACCAGTGTAAGCTTGTCTGACCCCTCTACAAAAGGCTTACGGGTCAAAAGTCAAACAATATTTTAATATTTTGAGAAAGGGTTGGCAGTGCTGAATTCACAGAAAATTAAAAGACCATCAAAGTGTAAGATTGTTACATGTTAAAATTTTGTTGTAATGTGATCCATTTTGTGTTTTCTGCACAGCAAACTGCAAATGAATTCTATGCAACTACAGATGAGAATCAATTAATAAATCAACCAATCAGTTTGTTTGTTTCTTTTCCATCTAATTTAGCTGATTTTGTGTATTTCTTGATCATCAACTGGCAGCATTTGTTGCCCTATGTGTGGTAAAAGTACCCAATTTTATAAACCATGTTTTCACAGCTAGACCAATGATACATTTTACAAACCTACCTTAAGCATGGGAAATGTTGCGTTTGTTATGCCCATATCATGGAAAATTTTTATAATCTCATTACCGTTCCACACTTTAGAAGATGATTCATATTCTCTTTCTACTAACTGGCTGGCACATTCTTTTATCCAACTTGCAAATAAAAAAAATTATATATATTATTTAGGTAAATACTAGGAGGAAAAAAAAATACTATATACAACACATTTTTTACATGATGGTAAACAAAAAGTGTTTGTTTACCATCATGTAAAAAATGTGTTGTATACAGTGATAAATCGGGTGTGAAATATATGTACAGAAGTGTTTTTTATTGGTTTTAATAATAATGTATGGTGATCACTGGATTTGTATCATTGCCATTATAAATTATTATTTGTTTATACATTACTGTAAAGTGAGTAAATTTAGTGCCTTAAAAGTCCCCTGGAATCTCTAGGCCCCAGATT
The DNA here is from genome assembly GCA_036250615.1 of Ptychadena robeensis. Taxonomy (NCBI): domain Eukaryota; kingdom Metazoa; phylum Chordata; class Amphibia; order Anura; family Ptychadenidae; genus Ptychadena; species Ptychadena robeensis. Next base: position 95,931,218 of record CM070033.1, read on the forward strand.
GGGTAGTGATGGAGTTGATGCAATGAGCATCTTCACTTCACTCTCACTTTCGTGTGTATATATATATATATTAGGGCATTGACTACAGCGTGCACAGAAAGAGAGGGTCTCTATCACAAACAGACGAGAAATCATTAATAGCATACATGTGATATAATAGGTCTTGATATAAGTGATGTCTGTAATCATTACCAAGCAGCTAACATTGCCAATATCCTAACACCTTAAACCCCCTGGTATAAAGCCATGTTCAGATGCTAGATTATTGTTGTTGGAGGTGATTGCAGTCCAATGGCTTAGCTTTGCACAAGCTGCCTTTATTGTTATTTAGTAATCTGACATGCCACTTGTCCTCCCCTTTGTGCAGAACAGAAAAAGCACTGTGTACAGAAAATTTCATCTCTGTATAATAAAGAGTTGAATCCTAAACACTTACCTAAACTCTACATGTAGCATTTCCCACTTACAGTAAACACTATTCTGCTATTCATTCTCTACTGCTTCTCTGCAAAAAACAAGCCTGATACTGAAACAAAAATGCTATAGCACCTTTGCTTATTAAGCCTCTTCAGACATAAAAATATGGTATAAAATACACAGTTATTATTAATAAATCATTTATAGGCACAAATATTAGGTATAATATATAAATATTCATTTCCATTAATCAGCGTACTTTGTCAGGCTGTAGCACATGCCCCGAAGAGGTTCATGGTCACTTGCTCTGATCCTATGGTTAACCATACTATCTAATTCATCTCGAGCAAACATCAGTTGTGCATCTGACACACTAAAGCTGGCAGATTCACGGGCACAATCCTCAATGTTGTGAGCTTCATCAAGTACTACCACTTGGTCTTGTAAATGTATCTCCATCTAGGAAAAATAGCATAACAGAAACTAAAAGTTAGAATAAGAAGTTTAAATTAAAAAAACATAAAAAGAAAACTCAAAAAATATTGAAGACTACATTCTAGTGTAGTGTAGTGCGAAAATATCAAGCAGAAGAAAAAAACAATACATGCACTTACCATACCATTGAGGTTCCAAATCTAGGAATTTTGATATGGAAACCTCTCTTGCAGCACATCTTACTAATTAAACTCACCCTTCATTCCTTTGATTTAAGTTGCTTAATTGTAAAAAAACAAGTAGCCAATACTGGGCAGTGGATAAAGGATTTCAGCTATCTATTTGTATTTCAAAATCTTTTAGATTGATAAAGTATACCTAACAATACATGCATTGCAAACTTTGGGTAGACTTATTTTCTAAATTCTGGACTAGAACATATTACAGCTTTGATGGGCACATTTGATTTCTGCTTAATACGTCTGCAGATTGACTTAGCTTTGTTGACCTTACCTAAAAGCTGGGCAAAATTTATATTAAAGTAAATATAGTAAAAGAAAATCATATATTTAACTTGACTTATACAAAAAAAATCTACAATATCCCCACAATTATTTCCCCCTATAGTAAATATGTGTACAGTTTCAGTGCTTAAACTGAAAACGAAATATGATTTAAACCAATAAAGTATTTACTCTGCAACTCCTGTAAACTTCATTAGTAATGGCTCACATGTTCCTGTGTCATAAATGTCACATCTATGTGGTATAACTGAGGTACAGTTGCAAACTTACAAAGCAATGGGCTGCTTCACCACATTGCATTATGCAATGTATGGCAAAACATATTTGATGTTGTACGGCATAGGTGGGAACCTAGACTTATTGTGTATTGTGTTATTGAGCTTAGAAATAAAATTCTCATTACTAGAGGGTATTTAATGCTGGTAAACAGTATGTAATATGCACAACATGGAGACAAATTCACTTTACAGGTCAGGTAAAAGTGCAAGGACAGTTAGAAGCACACTCCAGGAGAGGGCAGCACACAAGAGGAGAGAGAAAAATTTATCAATGTGCTGCTCCTTTAGAGAAGCACTCGAGTCTACAATTTGAGGATTGCACATATTTATTTTGTTGAAATTTCTTCCTTCAAAAGTTAGAGCTGGTCATACATGGGTCGATACCTGTTCAATTGATAGCAGCATGGTGCTCGATCACGGGTTGATCGAATGTGACATTGATGTGCACCACTTTGTACATCGATCCCCATTCAGTGTGGACTCTGGTCCTGTGTACACCTGGACCACGGTTCCCATTGAGCAGCTTTCAGCTGCTACCTGTCAGCACTCGGCAGAGCAGGGATTTGGACACAGGACAGCTGTAGAGGAGGACGGGCACTGTACAGAGGAGTCAGTTTTGGCTCGGCCCCCTTGCGTGTCTCAGCTGACAGTTAGGCAGGCAGGCGGTCGGTTCTGCACATAAGGGGGAGTCATCCTGTGTCCTGTACTCGGCTCTGCCTCCCCAATCAACCGGGACTTACAGACATGTGCCTTCCTGGTTCGATCGGCCTTTTTAGAGCAGGACCGACAGAAGGAAGGTCTATTTTTGTTTGATTTTCCGTTCAATCAACAATTGCAAACACGCACGTTCATTGCTCGAATGGTAAATCGAACCGTGCATGGCCACCTTAATCCCACTGTCCCTTTCTGCATGCTCCATACTCTACATCACAGCTTAATTTATGCTGTGCTAAACTCTAGACTGCTGTCACTTCCAGGGTGCTGCTATGTATGCATTATGCTGAACATTATAGTGGCATTTTAAAGTCAAGTACTTACACTTTCTCTTATCTGCGAGTCCAAAAGATAGTTGTATGGACAGAACACAATGTCAGCTTCTGCCATTAATTCACGAGCTGCATAGTAAGCACACGCACGAAGCCTCTTCCCCAGGCCTACCAGTTCTTCTATGTCCCACGCATGGGTTACACCATACCTATACTGTAGAACGTTCTGCTCACTTATTTTCTGAGCTCCATAATAGTACCGACAAGAAGGTCCCTAAAACAAAATGATAATAATAACTTTATTTCATTACAAATATTCTCTCTGCAGTATATATAAAATCACTAATAGGTAACATAATCCACCAATGGCTTGATGGAATTTTTTTAAATTCTGGGCTAGGTTCCAGTCTGTAACATGCAGAACAAGAAAGTTATCTTAAGAGTTGTTTACTCTTCCTACAGGACCAAAAATTTTAGTTTTTTCTCCCAAATACAAAATCAGATAAACAACTGCTGCACACACTTGACTAAAGGTGGAACTGAATATAAGAATTTTACAAAAAACAAATACTTCACTAAATCACTTCAGTATAAGCCTAGGGTGGCAAATGCAGCAGCATGGGCACAGAAACACACAGCAACCGTGCTTTTGTTTGGGGTAGCCATTATTGAACTAGATGATTTGTGAGTTAATTGCAAAGCCCCTGAACATGATATCACCAAAACTGCTGGAAATGTAGAGAGGGGTTGTGGGAACATATTGCTCTTGCTATGTAGTTTTTGCATCAATTAAGTTCAAAGTTAAGTCAAGTCAACCAATTTCGACTGGATTTGAACCTAATTAATGCAAGAATTACATTTGCTAGAGGAATGATTATTTTGCAAATGGACCTACAGTCCTCTACAAATTGTGATGATGGTGAGTATACCATGTGCAGGGGGCTTTGCAATTTATTCACACCTCACAAGTCCACCTGCGATTTTCATCTCTTGATTCGAGTAAAAGGGTCCCCATACACCTTTAGATTTCTCTGTCAGATTTCATTTAGATCTCTTTTTTTTAACCAAAGCCATGTAATATGAGGGACTTTCTAAACCATCAAGTCTACCTGTGTTCCATTGCAGAGGCCCTGGCACTACATAGTTGTTGGTGGATCTGAAGGATATCTGACAGAGAGATCTAAAGGTGTATGGCCAGCTTAAAACAAATTAAACATTTCAGCATGTTTTGGCTGCTGAAATATCAGGCTTATATACGGTATATATTTTGAATGTATGTTGTAAAATTGTACTTTCTAAAAACAAAATTTAATTTAAGCTATCATCAATCTGAATTTAACCAAACTTTTTAGATCTCTACACTACAATAAAACACATTTATAAGCCATTTCACGCATTATATTCAGTAATTCATTCTGATAAACCTTTAAGCCAAGCAAAGCATCTCCCTCCCGTAGTTTTATATCTGCAAGTGAAACATCGAGAAAACTACAACTGGGAAATTAAGAATAGTGGAAGAAAAATATACAAATACATGCTATATAACTTGCTTTAACTCGTTTTGGATCATTGCCTTACGTTTGCTTAAAAATATAATTAGATACCCAAAAGTGAATGTTCATGAAATAAAATCAAGCCAATCTGCAATATGTAGCTTGCTTGGTAAAACTCTTAATCATAATAATTTCCTGGTACAGGAAATCCAAGAGCAGGAAGATGGTTCCTCCAAGCCATTCACCTACACCAGAAATCATCTTGTCTTGGCTCCACGGGTTTCTATATGCCGCCTATGTTCTAGAAGAGAGAATCTGTTAGCAGATGCCCCGTCAAGTGACTGCGTTCTGCAAAAGGACATTCAGGAAAGTTTAAGAGCTTTTTATGAGCCATGCCAGAAATACAGCCCAGAACATCTTTGAGTTGAAATGTCTTAGGGGCTCTATAAAGGTCCTATAAACATTTTAGGACTCCCAAATCAGTGAAGGAAATGCAAGGATGCTTTAACGGTCTGGTGGGACCAGAGCCATGTTTTTGTACAATATATACTGTATTTGCTTGGCTCAGGAAAAATAAAAAGCAGTTCTAGGTATGTTGTTTTTAATGAAGCAGGAAATTTAACTCTTTGCAAATATATGAAGCTGCAAAAATAGGAAAAATAATAGCTTACAATAAAATAATTTGTAAGTCCATTTAAAGTTTGCCATAAAAAAATAATTTAAAATAGGGGCATGAATTATAACATATACAGGGCTTGTTTCCACGCAATTAGCCACGGCGCTGGCGTGATTTTACTTGCGCAGGGCAATTGCTTCCATTTAGTTAAATGGGTTTATCCCCACTTCAACTAAAGGGCGTGATCGGTCTTGAATTAGTATCGAGGCTCCCCGATTAAAATCTCTTCGGCACAGCGGCTGATCACGTGCGACGATCGGGTTTTGTTTTTTAAATTGTCCCCATTAAAAAAAAAAAAAATGACTGTGGCTATGCTTTCATTTTGTTATTCTAGCACCAGCATCATACAATCTCATAAAGTATTTCATCTGCCTTTTTTCATCTTCATTACTGGCACTGATGGGCCTTATTTGTTCCACTTCCCCAACCACACACTACTGGGTGGGGGTTACAGGTCTACATGTTTCCCATAGACAACAATGGGAACTAAGGCTAAACTACTAGGCTAAAAGTAGTCTTGGTGCATTACATATCACTCTGCTAAAAGGGAATACCATTTATGTTTCTTCATTACAGGCTAGGGACAAAGGATGTGTAAATATTATTCTACAAGCACCATTATCCTTGTAGTCTTGAACTAATCACACAATTAGGTTATTAAACTTACAATGGTAATCGTTATAGAAAAGAAGTTGTGCTTGGTATTAAAAAAAGACTATACCTGACAAATGGAATAAAAAAATATTAACAGAAACATTGTCTTACAGAAGTACTAGTGATGGGTTCAGTCATGTAAATACACTACATCCTCTGCAGTGAAGTTTTTTTTATGCTTGCACGGTCCATGTGTGGCTAAGGGGTCTTTCGTTTTTGTAGTCACATTTCCTTTTACCTCTGTTGTCTAGGAACCCTATAATATATAACTTGTGTGTGGTGTGGATGCATTATACCATGTAAGATAACATACATGCTGAAACACATATCAATGTAATATGCAAAAACTGAAATAGCACCTAAGCAATTAAAAAGGAGGCTTCCTGGGGAATTTTAGTTATCACCTATAATTCAGTTACTGTGGGCCTAATGTTTGATCGCAATAAGTTCATTTCAATAGTTAATCAGAAATTTCAGGAACCATTTTACTGGGTTGCAAAAGCCACACTTGAACACTGGCACCTCAGTGGAAAAGGCAGTACTATCCGGCAGCTTACTCTGCATAAGCAAGTATGGCAGTAAAAGAAAAGACCTTCTGGTTTTTCCATTATGGAAAGAAGCAACAAATCCCAAGTGGACTGTAAAATAAATTCCTATCATGTTGTTCTTGGACTCAAGTCCCCTTTCCTCTAAGATATGGAACAACTGAACAATGTCTTTGCTGTGTCTCGACTTGTTAAGACTGTTATCACGGCTTTCACAGATTGCTTCTGTTTATTTATTTCTTTTATTGTACTTTATGTATCCCTTAACTTGTCTTTCCAATGCAACTACACAATGGTTCACCCTAATAGTTCTCTAAACTACTACTCATGCAACAGCGATTATGTTTATTTTATACAACACCATTTGGATCACCTTTAACCTCTCTAGCGTTTGACATGAACCCAGTTTGTTGGGTGTTTTGGGTTTGTCCCAAACGCTAGGTGACCATATTCTCTAAATATTTCCGGGGTTGCAGGAACACCCTGATCGCATCACTGTGACGCCAAAGGGGCGAGGGGGGGGGGGACCACGCCATATACCTCCATGTAAATGGAAGGGTGTCAGTCTCCCAGCCCACGTCCCCCGCGACGTGTACATGTGCAGGGGGAGGGCGGGAATTTTAAGCAGTGTAAAATTTAATGTTATAATGGTGCGGTACTGGCACAATGCCAGGGAAGTAAATAACGGATCATAAAGTGCTGCCAATTAGTGGGAAGTATGAAAAGCAATGAAATAGGCAATCATATGACTTGGATAATTTAGGTAACACCACTACAAAGCTGTATTACTCACTGTATATATCACTTTTCAGTTCCAGGAGATAAAACTGTCAGAAAACTGTGTCTAAAGCTGGCCATAGACGTCTTGATTTTTCATGCGATTTCTGTGAGATCGATCACCACAATCACGATGCATACATAAAGTGAGCGATCGATTGGCACGACAAGGAAATTGCTCAAAGAAATCAATCTGACAGGTCTGTAATTGTTAGCCGATCGCGAATCGAAGGACATTATTAGAGACTTTCGAGACATTCCTATCAACCAATGCAGGCCTCATCCCGCTTCCATCATTTCCGATCACATTCTTTTGTGTAGCCGATCTTTAGTTAAGTCACTGATCGATTGGGCATAAATCGCTGATTAATTGCATTCCTGAAAATAGTGCACTTTTCGATTGATGTACGACTTATGATGGAAGACTCAACCGCATGCCCCCATCGCATAACAAATCGATCTCAGGGTAATCGAAGTATCTATGGTCATCTTTACTCATATGAGGGCAATTTACGCTGTAGATTTAAACCAAGAATTTAAAACTTATAACAAGAAACAAAACCCCACGGTCATCAGTAGTGTAAATTTAAATAAAATAGCAAGAGCACAATGCTTTTGCATCTCTCTTAACACTTTAGTAGATAGAAATGCATCCTGGTTTCTGGTACATTCCCCTTCCATTTAAAAAGTTTTTCCTAACTACGTCTAGATATCAATATGCTTCTTTTGCATTCTCATATATTTGTATGAAATAAAAGCATTTTTTTTACAACTCTTGAAACTAAAAGGAGTATCACGTGGCTGTGATTCTGAACCATTGATTGGAAAATTTTGTGTACGCATCTAGGCCTGATTCAGTCAGACATTTGGAGCCAATCGTCTCAGAGTGTAAACATGACCAGCATCTCCCAAGATGCACATTTTGTGCAAACTCCCACACAAATGCGGTAATTGGGCTGCCGATGGTCGGTTAGCAAAGGAGCAATGAATGAAGGTATTCTATGAGCATGTTAATTCCCAGTGGAGTTTGTATTTTATCAAGTGTGGAGGATCCCAAGGGTGGGTCCTCGATGGCAGGTATGTCTCCCCATATTACGGGCTATGGTGTATTCCGGGTAAGGGGTCCAGGGATAAAAAAGGGGCAACAATTTGTTTAGTGTGTTCAGGGTCCCAGACTCTGGAGTGGGAAGGAAGGACCCACTCTACACAGGGTACATTCCAGGATTTATTTTTGGAAGGCCGGGCTGAAAAACTCAGGTGGTCAGAGAGGGTGTGGACTGTAGGAGCTGTGGTCAGGTAACCTGTATGGAGAAGTGTGCTTACATGGAAAGCCTAGGGGGAATTGGAGGACTTTTGCCCCTACTGCCAAACTAAGCCTAATTGGTGAGCTACAATGACTCCCAGGACTACATATTTTTGGTGGATGTACCAGCTGCCATATGAGGCTGAACCTCCACACAAGGCAAGATACCACTGTCAATTACAGTAGATATTGTGGTGTAAAATCAGAAGATCATCAAACTATCCTCTTATAACATAGAAGTATTTTATGCTATATAATAACAAAACAATCTTTTAAACATTTCTTTCCAATGCATGTTCCTCCTGTTATTTCATAGCTTTCCATTCATCTGTTGTCTCTCTGCTAGCCATCTGCACGTCCATTCATGACAGTATGGATGGAAAAAAGAAAGTTCATCACTCATCTGTGTAGCACAACCTTAGGTAACAGTTGTTGGCTCTGGTATCACACATTATCAAGCTTTATTACCTTTTATTAGTGGATCACATAGAAGCTCTGAAGTCAGACACCTCAGCTGACCATTTAATTACCTGTCATTGAGCTTACATGTTATTCTAAAATCTTATGAGATCATGATATATAAACAATACGTTGCATTAGTAACATGGAACTTTGGAACTATACTTTACAAATTCTATGTAGACTGAGATCAATCTTATACAGGGAGTGCAGAATTATTAGGCAAGTGGTATTTTTGAGGAATAATTTTATT
>CM070033.1:95942541-95981194 GCA_036250615.1 Ptychadena robeensis
ATATGTCTGTGTAATGTATGTGGGGGATTTTTTTTTTGAGTTTACTTCCGCTTTAAGGTGCAGATCCATCATACAACACAAAAAATCCCAAATGATTTATATACTCCACAACATTTGGTTTGCATCAATGGTAACATTTCCACTTGGGACAATAAGAAGAGGAAAGTTTAAGCTACAGAAATGTATATTTTGTATCCAAAATAGCTAACTAGGGTACAGAGTAAAGCTAGCCATACATGGGTCGATTGATCTTACTACAAATGTGTTTTACGATCCTATTACGCATGCGATCCCATATTACGATCAAAATACCTAGAAAACCTGCCAGATACTTGTACGAACGACTATTACCCAAATGTACGATCGTTTTTCGATCACTTTTGCCTTTTTTCGCATGTGTTTTTATAACACCCTGCTGGATGTATTTTTCATTGATCTGTTCAAAAACGCAAAAGCAGATGCAAAACACAAATGCAGATGTAATGTGCATATATGCAGAAACGTATATAGTGTAAAAGGGCCCTTACTCTTCAGGACAGATATTTAACACATTGGGGAAAAACACTCAGCAATGCACATCATTCTATAGACAATATTGTGTAGTTACCTTTTTTGTTTATTTAGAAGTCCCTTCTATACTACTGTCCTTTTCCTAAGCTAGTACAGACACCACACACATTGAGGAGGCTCATGCTGGAAGATGCTGTCAATCATCATAGCAGGACTAAAGAGGCTACAATCATCTTCCAACCTCTATTATTTCCGTTTATTTATTGTATATACTTGAGTTTTAAATTAAACCAAACCCAGCGACAAAATGTAATATACTGCAGCTAACCAGTCCTCCGATGTGGTGGCTGCAACCTGTAGTGGTTCTTCTCTGAAAGGTTTTGTCCTTGACACCTAGCATGAGCTCAGCTCACCAATGGAACAGATATAATAGAAAAAACTAATGCAGTTATGTTTTTTGGTTCACACATGCTTTAAAGTACATCAGCTTTTTTTTTCATTGTGGACAGTGTAGAAAAAAAATGAACACCCCTGTAAGCATTGGTGTTCCATGTTCAGAAGATTGAATCTCTATTTTAAAGCTTCAGTGCAGACACCTATTCCCTTGACAACTCTCCCACAAGTAGCTTCCCTTTGAAAGAGTTAGATTTCACTTTCTTACTAGATATCAGTAGAAACAAAGCAAATGCTACATTTCTACTGTAGCTTTAATTCCCTAAAATGTAGTAATAAAGGTAGGCGGTTCGAAGAAGTAACTAATAAGTGGTACTAACCACTCATCTCATAGGAATATTTATATTCATTTACCTATCCCTTACACGATTCTTTCTCTTTAAGAGAAAAAATTTGAATCATACACATTGATTAAGCTGGATTCAAAAGCATGGCAGACACTAAAATTAAGTTTTAAGTTCTGAATAGTGTACAGGTCAGATATAAGCTTTTGCATGCTCAGCAATGTGTTTACCATCAGACCAGTGTGGTTTTATAGTCAAGGACACACCAACAAGCACTTTAGCATGTGTCTACAATACTAGAGGCTCGACATAAAATTGTCTACTTACATCATCCTTTGCTTCAAGAAGTTCTCTACATTTCTCATTCTTGTTATTTTGAACATCAGGGTTAACACAGGTATGCTCCCTACTGGAAAGGATAGTCATCCGCACTCCAGAATATGCAGTTTTTCGCATTTCCCTGGTTATCTGGGCTATTTGCTTGTGTGTCCTAGTACCAAAAAATATTTTTGGTACTTTCTGCTTCTGTTCATTGTCTTTCTTTTTGCCATTCATTTCATCTTTGTCCTGGGTTTTATCGCATCCACAAAAACAGAGTCTGCATGGCTCACAGTGCTGTAAAACATAAAGAAAGGTTAAAGGAACAAGTCTATCTGTATGCAAGTACATGAACATGAAATTAAATGTTATAAGTCATATTGCTTACATTTCTGACAAAAGACACATTTTAAAAGTCCTATACACCAGCCCTTAATATACAAGATGCAGTACAATGGCAATAAATTAACAAAAATATTATTCAAAAACATTTTAATTGATCAAAATGTTGTAATGCCATCATGTAATTATTATTATTATTCAGTTTACATTTTACAAACTTAAAAAAAATTGTATGATCGTTTTAAGTACATTTTAAATTCTTTATTTATTTGAAGTTTGTCATAATTTAAACAAAAGCACTGACTAAAATAGGGAAGACACAGAAAGCAATATAAATCTGTCTAAAGGCAGCCATAGACTGTAAGATTCTCAGAGGATTGCCGGGCACCATATGTGTGCCGGACAAAGTAATGCGATCAGCCAGGAATATATCGACATATATATATTCGATCTTGCGGTGCGGTCCTGGTTGATCTGTCCAGGTGGCCACACCTGATTTGCGGCAGAGTGAACGTGCGCGGCGGTTGATCGTCTGCAAAATCAGGTGAGAATTGTACAGTCTATGCTTACCTTTAGGGTTATTTTTATACTATGCATTACGATTTCTGCTGCATGAAAATGAATGGAGGGGGGAATCAACATGCAAAGGTGCATTTTCACAACTGTGGTTCATTATGATCTGCACCGCACTTTTGGGGTATCTTATTACCCCAAATTACAAAAGAGAAAGCGTCCTGGAGTGTATTGTCAAAATGCAATCCAAGTTTTAGCCAATGGCTAATGTACTTGATAACAAAAATCATATGCAATATTTTGACAGGAGTTAGGCTCCAAAGCAAAGCCTACTAAATTTGAGGTGTAATTCAAGGTGCACATCTGGAAAAAACTTGAAGCTTTGTCAACGTGCAATAAGTATCCACATATGTATGGACATGGTAGCTGTAATCTAAATAAGGTTAAAATGGCACCTTCCTTATAAAAAACAGCTCTTCATTAACATTTTGCTTTAGGACAAAACCTCTTGCAAAAAAAGGCAAGAATACTGGATAATTTATTTGCAGATTCAAGCTGATGTAATGCCTAAAAGATTTCCTCTAGACCTTTTATCTGAAGCACTTTTGGGTTAATCATGTGTCAAACAAAATTCTGATTAACCCAAACAATGCATCCTTAACTGATTCCTTTTTACCTGAATCAATCTACCAAAAGTGAAGGAAATGGAGCATAAAATTGGTAGAGCGAAGTTCTGCATTAAAATTTTGCTTCAGTATTAAAACCTCTTGCAAATAAAAGCCAGATACGTCTTAAACACCTTACAAGCCTCCTTCTGCTTTATCACAATCTCAGTTTCTTTGACAAGAAGAGGATACAGATAGGCCCACGATTCAGAATTTAAATGTTCAGCTGATGAGGATAGCCACCTCACCCAGTGTACAGGCACATTTATGTGATAGATTCTGCCCATTTACTGACCCTTTAGATAACATGCCTTACAATAAGTAGTTGGAGATACCGCATAGAGCTGATGATGCAAAACACAACAAGTATTAAGGATTTTTCTTTTTATTTATAAAACAGTAAGATTATCCTCTATAAATAAATGCTAAGCCGTGGCATGTGTTACACCACAATGCTGGGGATCAAGCTGTCTCTTAGCCTTTACTATGTGGAAAACCAAGTTCAGATTACCCTCAGTCCCACTCAACCTTGTCCACCATTAAATATTACAATAAGCAATAGAATGGAGGTGAATGTGACCCTTCTGGAGCTGTCAGTCATGGGGATAAAAGGTTCACTGATGTGCCAAAGAAACAGCCCGTCAAACCGGATAAAGTTTCCTTCTTGTTGGAATTGTTACATTCCCTTCTCAAGTTGCCAAGAAAGGTAGGCTTCATTACGGTGTGCTGCCACATTAAATAGCCAGCTCCAAATATCCTGCCTGCTATATTGAATAATTACTTATTCACTCAAAAGGATAAAAAGGACACGTTATGAATGGAGTTCTTGTACACAGTGAAGGAGGAAACAGCTGACCCGGTGGTGTCCCTTACATTCACTGCAATATCCGACTTGAACGGGAAAGTAGAGAGCAAATTATATAATGATTATTTTACTCTGAAGACTTGTTCCAGCATTCAGTGGTTTGAATTGTATTAAATGACCTGGGCTTCCCATTTTCCAAGTTTGATACAAGCAAAAGAGGATAAAATTGAAACATGATTGTATCTATTTCACGTACATGGCTAGACACTTCAGAGATCAGAACAGAGAGAAAAGCTGAAATATACTCATGACCTGCACCTGAAATGTGCTATTCTGCTGCCATGTTTCACTTAAACCAGAAGTATATCCTTGTGTTCGTAATATCAAAAACCATTTAACAAAGCTAAGTATAACTAAATTTTTCATGCTTGGATAGTGGAGCAAGAATAGAACCAATGTCAGATTACACTTCTGTCTGGAATGAAAATATGGGTAAATCCAGCATTATAATATGCCACCAGAACTAAAAGAGGGGAGAACTCTGATACAGGAACACTTCTTGTCCCTACTTTGGCGATCGTCCGCGATCACGGGTGATCGCGACCATGCATTTCAATGGGCTCTTCCCCACAGCTGTGATCGGCGCGATCACCCCCATAGACAAGAATGGACGCGTTTAAAAATCGCATTGAGATTTGAGATGCAATTTTTTTACGCGTCCACATTTATTCTCTATGGCCAGATCGCTTCCGAAAGCTTGCCATTAAAAACGCTAGCGACCACTGCCCTGCGATGAGAATCGATGTAGATCGCTAAAATGGGGACATAGCCTAAGAGGGGATTTCCTACAACATGGAATAATATAGGACAGGATAGAGAGGAAAATCTACCTCCTGGGATACAGATGCTTTGTCTCTGAGTTCACAATTTCCTAAATTTGAAATTGTAAAGGAATTTTGTTGGAAACCACAGATTTTTGACATGCTGCCAATCACTAGCAATTAAAAGAGAAAATATTCCTCTATCATTAACTACTTCAAATCGGTGGAGAGGAGACAAGGAAAGATAAGGAAAAGTGGCGACAAAGAACAGGAAATTCAACCGCAGTAATTAGGGTCACAAAGTAGTATCATTTATGCTAGTACGTAGTACTGGTATTTCAATAGGTAGCCGAGCATGCCCCTTTATAATTCTAATGGTGGCTGATGAGGATGAAATCTGTTTGAATTAGTGCAATGCAGCATGCTATGTGTTGCTGAATGGTACACAGGATTCCACAGGATTACCGCACATGCGTCATTAGAACTTTCCAAACATACAAATTTTAAAAAATGTAGCATGCACATATGAGCTGCATTGCGTACCATTTTGTGCCTAAAAAATGCATACTTAGACCACCTTTTCCCTTTGCATGCCAATTCATTGGGCAACTCAAAAATTTTGTATTTACCATCATATTCATTTAAATTGATTATCAGAACAGTTAGAGTTCATCACTTGTTGTCTGTTTACACCATAGTGTCAGCACTCCTCAATTTGTATGCAGTGCATTGAAATGTTACCGAATAGGTTTGTTCACACACTAGTCTGCTACAATTAAATATTACAGGTCCTTTTTTTTTATTCAACATGACGTTTAACAAGGCCCATAGAAGTCAAACATTTTCAAGGTACAATTCAAAAACATGTTTTAAAACAAAAGAATATTATTTAATTACAATAGAAGGCAATGGTCCTGAATCTCATAAAATGGGGTGCAGAGAGCAACAACAAACAGAATGTGATTCTAACCCAACACCATTATATCCAGTTATCTTTTTCAACGCAAAATACAAATGCATGCTGATTTTATTCAGTGTATAAAATATGGACACAACCTGTTAAAGATTTTTTTTTTTAGAACAATAATTTCAAATCTCATCCCACCTTTAACCTGACCTGTAACCTGCAAAAATTTAACTAGGGCAGCTAGGGTAAGGAATAAAAAACTTACAAAAGCATGGTTGCATATACAGTATGTGCACAGCCCTAAACCAATCCATTGTTAAAGTACCTTTTGATTGAAATTCGTCATTCTTCTTGAGTAAGCATGGCACATCTTGACTTGGAAATATTTTCACCACTATTCCTTGCAAAACAGCTCTAGATATCATGGATTTGCAAGGATACATTGGATTAAACCCTCTTTAGATCACCGCCGCAGATTTTCTATATAGGGGTTGGGGTTTGGCTGGCCCATATTTTCTTTTGGTCAAGCTATTCTTGATTTGGATGTATGTTTTCCAATCATTTCAATTTCTTCAGGTCAAGCCATTCTTTCATTCCATAAATTCTTGATTTAGATGTATGCTTGGGCTTCAACAATGTATGACTAGGATTATGCACATTGATGCAACCAGCTAAAGGGACTTTTTTATTTAGTTGTTATTTTTTCCCCAAACAGATCATTTTCACAGGACTGTATACATCTTTTATTTGTTATCATTTTAAGTAGAACTTGTTAGATTATTTCAGTTTCAGAATACTTTATGTACAAGTGTAACAACAAATGTTGTTCCATGCCATTCAAAGCAAACTATTCTAAATAATCCATTCAACAGCTCTCATTAAAAAAATAAAAGACATAAATCTGTTACTTTACAGCAAAGAAACGGCACAATAAATAGAAGTTCCAGGCTACCAAATAAATAGACAGGTACAACAGGAATGTTTTTCTTAGCTGTAAATGTAAAATAACCTTAGCTATGTTAAAGATCAGATGTAAAGGACTCTTTAATAAGGGCTGTGCTCAATATACCTCATTCAATATGTGACTTTGTACTAAGGCTGGAAGGAGCTATTGAGCTGTAAAGTTGGCCAGATTTTATGGTAACCTGTAAAAATGTAGATCTGAACAGCCAAGCAATACTGTTCACAAAATAAAAGAAAAGGAGAGCAGATGCTTTGTCTATTTATCTTTAAAACACCAGAGATGAAAACATACTTATTACCGTGCACTCTTCCTATAATCACCATAGATAAATCCAACAGTCACTTACTAGTTTTAAAAATACGAATTGTGAGACATTTTGTAAGTTATTTGAACAAGAGGGGTGAACATACTTAAACTTACATTCCACGTTGACTTTGAGAGGCAGACCCTGTACCAAACAAAGAGCTTTTTGTTCAAATGGTCCTTAGCACAATGCTGTTTCACATGAAGGGATGAAAGAAAACAACAATGCAGGTGTCACTGTTCCCTCTCAACACTTCTCTAATTTTGAAACTGCACACCAACTAAAAAGAAGCTGGAGTAAAAAGTCCTATAAATAACTATTCTAGGTAACATCCACCATGAACACATGCTGTACAAAGAACATGGTCTGTTATAAGGCATCTTTAGAAAATTACAGAAAAAATTAAACACTAGGAGGTTAGGAAGAACCTACCCACACCTGAAATGTCAAAGGGACTTTAAAGGCTTCATTTGTAAGTTAAGGTAAAGAGCAGAATGTCAACGTAGTAGAGGGTTCTTCCTACCCTCCTGGTGTTTAATTTTTATGTTTAGTTTTGGGATGCTGGCTTCACAATCATTTTGAGAGTGTAGTTTGTGCTTCTGCATCTTTAGTAATTGAACTACCCTTATTCCAGAGTACATTGCAAGAGACAACCATCTTCCACCAGTAAAGACAGGAATACCTTTTATCTTAAAGAACCAATACACACGTTGTTTTGTGCTACATCTAGTAATCCAGATTCCCAGAAACATGTTATAAAAAAAAACTACAAACAAGTGGAAATGCTACAGAAGCCAATGAGACTCTGAGATTTTGGTAAAATAAGTTTTTGTTAAGAGTAACCTCTTCACACTTTTGAGCTTAATAAGACAGAAAGAAGCAACTGACATGTTTACATGTGTGTTTGCAATGTGTCCTTCCTATTCATACATCAATTTGGGCTAACAAATAAACCCTGAAAAATATCACAGACATAGCATCACTGAATAGGAGATGCGTAAGTAACATAAATATAAATTATGACTGCTTTTAAGCAGATCACTGGCACTTGCAGGCAGGAAGTGGGGGTGGGACAGAACATCTTGCCCCACCCCGTCTAGTCACGCCCATACAGAGTGAATGATTTTTAATCACGCCCATTGCCATCTATGGCCACGATCGGCCATGACCATCCGTGAGCAGATATATAGGAAGGAAGACATCAATGTCCTTATGAAACTTCGTAGGAGATTTGTTATTAACATTGAAAACAATTATCCAGCACCATCTAGTGCCCATTAGTAAAATGGATAAAGGAAGACTGGCAGCAAATTAATCAACTGACATTGGGAATAAGTATGTATGTGTTTATCAAACTAGTCCGACACTCCTGAGGCCCCTTATCCCTCGTAAGACTTTCACTGAACCTTGTGAGCTCAATCATACCATTATGTAATGCAACTATTAAGCTTACAAGGTTGAGAAAAAGAGGGGGAAGGGGCCTCAGAAGTGTCAGACTAATGTGATGTAAACTTCAAATAAAGCATCAGACTTTAAATCCTCGGTGTGCGGGTAGATGGTGCTAAATACAGGTACAACTCTGTCAGTCTGTCTCTGATTGGGAATGAAGAATGGGATGAAGGTTCACCTTCCAGCAGGACAATAGTCTAAGCTATATTGCTAAAGCAATGCTCAAGTGGTTAAGCATTTAAATGTGTTGGAATGGCCTATTCAAAGTCCAGACCTCAATCCGAGTAAGAATCTTTGGTCAGACTTGAAGATTCCTGTTCACAAGCGAAAACCAACAAGGAGTTGGAGCAGCTTACACATGCCTAGAGAAAGGTAACTGGTGCAAACGGTGGCTCTATGAAGGGGGGCTGAACAGTTATGCGTGCTAAAGTTTTCTGTTATTTTGTCCTATTTGTTGCTTACTTTACAATAAAAAAATAATATATCTTCAAAGTTGAGAGGCAACAAAACATTAAAAATGCTGAGCGGGCCACTGTATAGGATCATGAGGTTTTGGGATAAGATAAAAATCTTAAGTCCATATCTTTATAAATCTTATGTGTACTCTTCTTTGCTTCTCGCTGATGAAAGGGATGTTTTCTGGTTGTGCATGGACCTCAGCCTTGCGGACATTTTGATGTTGTATTTTAATACCTTTATTTTCATAAAAATAGGTAAAATTTTAATGTTACCAATTATACTACCTTACAGTAAGTTAACAGCTTAAGCTGGTGGCTGTCAATCACTCCTGACACGCACCATCCTATCTCTATGGGAAACTGTAGCTAAGACGCGACCTGGCAGTTGTAAGTTCCTGGTCAGTTCAGAGACAAACCAACGATCTAAGCCTAAACTTACACACAAAATGATCTATGTAATATACTTCTTTAATCTCCTCGGCAGTACCCTTAATGTAGCTCGGAGTAAGTTGTTACAAACAAACTCATCCCGAGCTACAATCAGGAATACTCCCCTATCTTCGTTGCGGTTTTGAATATCGGCTGACTCGCCAATCGCTTCAAGGTCCACCTCTTTGGGGTCATCGATGGTGCCAGAGAGGCGGGCCATTGACCTGACGGTTGGTGGTTTTTCGCCCCACATCCCCAGCATCATTGGTGTGAAGAGGGGAAGAGGAAGGGTGTGGAAGCAAAGCAGACTGCTTTGATTGCCCGAACCACATTGTTGAAAACATACATGCTGAGATCTATAAGGTAGATATGAGTGTCTTGGTAATTGGCTTTTACAGGTATATTCTGGCTGCTTAGTGTGGACACTGGGAAAGAGGGAGGCTAATTGACTAGTTAACCAGGATTACAAGTTTATTTTTCTTTATTACAAAAAGGTCTTTATATATAAAAAAGGAGCTTCATAGTAATACACAATGGTATTTGGAAGTCTGTAATGACTCAAGACATGTTGGTTTTACGGACACCTATTTTAATGATAAGCTTATGTTATTCTAGAAAAAAAAAAAGCTACCAATATACATTACTAAAACCTCCCAAAAGGCCATGTAAATGACATGTCCAGTAATAACATAATAGTTAATGTATCAGGTTATTCATGTTTCTACTGAAAAAATATTAATATAGTCCTTTAAAGCTTTTTACATAAGCAAGAAGGCATGCTGTCCTTGCACATGCCTCTACATTTAATATCAAAGTAAGTGCCCCTCAAGAAACATTAACAGTCCACTGATCTAAGCCGATAAACAGCTTATAACTGAGAAGGCTTGGTATCATCTAAACCTTTCAACTTATTATGAAAGTAGACTGGGAACAGAAAAACAATAACACATTAAGTAAAATCAATTACCAGAGAACCTTTGATCGCTCATGCAAGGTAGAAGATAGATAAGATGAATATGGGGCTATCATCATCTACAAAATAATATTGTCACAAAGCCATCTCAGTGTTACAAGCCTGAATACCTTGTTGTGTGAAATCTCACACGAGGGCACCCTGCTGGGATATGAGAAGTGACATTACTAAAGCTTCTCAACTGCTCTTAACAGGGGGTAGCGCTCCTCAGCTATAGTCCCATGATTAAGCTGCACAAAGCAGCTGTTTATCAACTCACAGTAACCAGCAGGTGAACCCGATTCAATATTTATCATAGGCTTTTACAGATCACTGGTAGCCAAGCAAACGTTTTAATTAAGCTGGAACTCGCTTCAAAGAACTTATTCAAGATGTCAATCAGCAGGATAGAGATCGGATACGGTGTCAGGTGAGAGTGTGTAATACAAATCCGTAACTTTCTTCATCCCATCTCTGTAAATTAGCCTGGTATAAAGTTGGGGCTCTGATTGTAACAGACTGCCAGTCTCCTGGAATGTGTAACTCAAGTCACTCAAACCCCATTGTGCAGGTTGTAAGCAATATGTTAAACTGCAGTGGGCTAGCACATTAAGACAGATCCTTTTCACAGCCGGTTTCTTGATACGGCAAGTGTTTGTTACACTACTCTCCATTTACTGTTTACTTTCTTAGCTGGTGTACATGAGGATTCCTTAACATTGATGTCCCACTTTTTCGAAGTTGCTGCAGCCACAGAATTAATCAAGAGTGTGCGGCTAGGGTACGGTTTCACATTCAGAACCTATACAAACAATATGTGAGAGTCCGTTACTTCTTATGGCCTAATCACCGAACACAGAATCAACACAGAAGGACTGACAGTCATCCAAGGTAAAATAAAGCTCCAGGATACCAGGGGACCTATTGAAAATCACTCAATACACAAGGCAAGGAAGGAGAGGAAAAAAAACTATAGTACAGTCATTGTAAAAACTTCAAAAGATCTCTTAACTGCATGAAAAAATAAAGACAGTGTGTATGTTAGCGGTACTGCCTTACAGACACTGTGACCCCCAGCATGCTCCCTTGGAAAGAGACTTAAAACATTCACCTGTGATTTCATCCCGCAAGCACAGACTGAATGTACCATACAATGATACCTAAGTATTACTAACAAACTTGCAAACAAGTGTGCGTCTAAAAAAAAATTAATTTGGTGTTTCACATTAAACAGTCAAAGAAGAGAGTTTCAATGTAATGAAGGTTAATTCTAAGCAAGTTAAGAGAATGATGGCTGCACATTCCATAAAATATGGGGCTCTTTCTTTTAATTACACTGCTTAACCTTTGGGTTGCTGTTTTTTAAGCTGAACTTCTCCCCATTTCTGCTGAATACAAGACTCAAACTACTCAACTGTCTGCCCACCATTCACTTGTCCTCCTATTTATGATTTGGCAAACATTTTCAATAGGAGACAATTCCGGACAGCAGACAAGCTAGTCAAGTACATGGATTACAATGATATTCCTTTGTCATTTCTATAGCATTAGGTTTGGAAATGTCATGCTAAGGTATACTATTTTAAGGGGAGAATATTTTTCTCTAAAATTTCACAAAATTTTCATGGCCAAGCAACTTTATGCAACGCCAAAAGTAATGCTAAGCAACAGATGGGGAAGTGTACGGCATGCTGGTTTAAAGAAGACTAAAATAGTGGAAACAAGTATGGGAGTGACAAATCACACTTCTCTGACAATGTAGAGACAGCTCAATGCTTTCGCATGATTTTTCTGTTTCAGCATTACTATATCCTAAACAAAAAGTTATGTCCATAAATATGAGTAAATTGGTGCAGGAAAAGCTTTATTTACTCCACACAAAACCTTGCCTCAGACCCATCAAACACATTTGAGATAAACTAGATTCCAAAGCCCATCCTTCTCTTTGAACATTGAATCCCTGTCAAGAATTAGCCCTGCAATGTCCCTGGGTTAAAGCGGATTTACACATGTTGATTTTCCTGTCTGATTGAAGTCAATTGGATCATTTGGTCATTTTTGAATATGATTGACCAAAATAATTTAAAAGTATGTGCACAAACATTTACCTTCATTAATAAATAAATGATAAAAAAAATTTTTACATTTCAATCACATATAAAGAATCAAAATGTGCATTAATTGTGGGATATGACATATATTTTGTGGTAGTTTCTTTTGCATTTGATCTGGAACATATCAATTAAATTGAAATTAAATCAAACTAAAACCAAGATGTGTATGGCTAGTTCAAGACATTAACATTCAGCTGTGAAATGATAAAAGGTCTGGCATCCATGACAGCAGAGGCTTTGGCACTTGCTACCCTAATACAATTGGCAATATATATCCCAGGAAGGAACATAACCTATTCACACGGCCTTGTGTTCAACCAATGGATCTCTATTAGGAAAAATAGGATTTGAAGGTTAAAACTGAAATGCATGAAAAGCAACGACAATTATAGCTGCCAGCTGCAATACATTTAGAAAGTTTTATTATTATTATTTTTATTATTATGTATGGAGTAAAGGAGCAACGACATATGCCTAATCATCAATTGATTATTGCAGACATGTTAATCTAATCTTGGTTTCAGAACCAGCAAACCGGATGTGAATGGAACGAAAAGGGCAAATCTTCATTGAATTTAATGTAATAATAATAAGGGTATGTAGGGCAGACCAGTTAGGAATCATCTAACAGGTTCATCCTAATGATTTAAGAAACAGCTGGCAGGATAGCCACCCCAGTGAGCCTGCAGTGTGAAGATATGGATAGAATTTAGGTTGTAAGAATTTGTTGGAGGTAACAAAAGTACACTTGTCTCCTAAGCTCTGGAGTTACACCGTACTCAGCACAAATAAAATAGCACTGCTATACAACAAACATACCGTATATACTTGAGTATAAGCCGACCCAAAGATAACCTGAGGTACCCAATTTAAAAAAAAAATCTGGAAAAACTGAATGACTCAAGTATAAGCCTAGGGGGAAAATGCAGCAGCTAAGGCTCAGAAACACACAGCAACTGTGCTTTTGTTAGGAGATATTATTTAATTCAGAAGATTTGTAAGTTAATTACAAAGCCCTTGAACATATCATCACCAAAATTACTGGAGATGTAAAGGGTGTGGGAGTATTAAGAAAAAAAGTGCTGCTCTAGCTTATGGAGTTTTTGCACAAAATAAGTTCAAATGAAGTCAAATTTAAAAACTTTGACTTGACTTTGAACCGAATTCATGCAAAAACATGTACATGTGCTAGAGCAATAATTTATTTTCAAATGTTCCCACATGTTCTCTACATCTCCAGCAAATGTAGCGATGATGCTCAGGGGGCTTTGCAATTCACTCATGAATTTCACCTACAAAATGCAGCGATTTTCATTTCTTGACCCAATTTTTCAGCTTATAGTCAAGTATATATACAGTAGCTAGTTTTGCATCCTTTTAGCTCAAAAGATGTGTCTCCCTGGGCATCAGAATGCTCTATTCAGATACTAAAGAGTGTGCAACCTTATTGAAAAGTTCTAGTAATCGCTGAAGTCTCAATATTCCTCTTCCTCTACATAAACACAGACTACTTGGTGAAAATAATAGCATTAGAAAAAGTGATACGACAGCACAAGACTTAAACTGCAGCCGTAAATAATTACAAGGCAATTATACGTCCCTAGTTCCAATTTCTTCCATGTACTCTTAATAATCTTTCAGAGGGGTATTTCTATCAAATAAAATCTGGAATGCGCCTGGTCAAAAAAGTCAAGAAACAGCTAAGTAATTTTCTGTTGGCTGCACTGTGACAAAGGATTACTGGCAAGAAAATGGCAATTTGTTAGCAAGGATATTTTCTTTGAATAAACCAGTTCTAAACAGGATATGAAGATGATCAGGGATCACTTTATCCTTCTATTTAGCCTTTTAGTCAATACAAACAATATCATGTACTGATTCAAATATATTCAATGGCCTAAACTAATGTACAAACCTAAAACAAGCTACACTGTCCTGCAGAGTAGTTAAAATGAATAAATCAAGGGTGCCCAACAGGTGTATCACGATCTACTGGTAGATTGCAAAGGCAATAGGCAAAGTTCTGCTATTATCATGCGGGCCATTGCATGGCCGGAATTGCATTGTGCCCTACATGTTCATGTTGGTATGCAAGGTAAACCATATATTATAAATATTAAGTATATCCAGTATATATACCGTATTTTGCTGGACTATAAGACGCACCGGACCATAAGACGCACCCAGTTTTTAGGAAAGTAAAACCAGATTTAATATATAAGTTCTCACATCAGTTTGGTTAATTGAATGACCCACTCCGGCTGGCTGTTACTGTGTCCGTGGGAGTGATTGCAGTTTCCAAGGAGGGAGAGAGGCATAGATGGCAGTTCATCTATGCCTCTCATCATTGCTTATGCCAGCAGGGCTCTGAGCATCTGCTGGTATAGGCAATTATACAGTACAGATAGGAGAGCCGGACATCAGCCGGCATCTCTCAACTGACAGCTCCTCCAGCTCCCTGGCTAATCTTTGTGCCGGGAGAGCTGGTGGGAAGCGCATTCGAACCATAAGACACAGACACTTCACTCACAAAAATACAGTATATAACCAAATAAATATAGTTTCAAAAATAATTTTGCTGGCAGATCATTATGAATTTTGTCATTTTAAAAGTACCGCATTTTTCGGACTATAAGACGCACCGGACCATAAGACGCACCCAGTTTTTAGGGCAGAAAATCCAGAAACAGAAAAAAATAGATTTAATACGTTTTCACATCAATTGGGATAATGCAATGAATTTAATGGATGCAATATTCAATTCACTTCACAGGTGTCACTAGCAGCAGTACAGTCTCAGCACAACACGTCACACTTCACTGATCTGTTCAGTGTTCAGCCCAGCATTTCGGCATCCCCTGCAACCCGGCCGAGCCATCCATAGCCGAACTGAACACAGTGCACAGCTCTCCTCTGTGTTCTCGTTAGTGGGGATGCGGCATTTAGATGGAAGAGCCGAACATCGCAAATGACAGCTGTCGCAGCTCTTCTCCTCGGCTCTCCTCCCGGTGCGACCACCGGCGGCCGCACATTCAGACCATAAGACGCAGGCACTTTCCCCCCCCCCCCCCCCCCCCCCAATTTTGGGGGTGAAAAAGTGCGTCTTATGGTCCGAAAAATACGGTAGTTTACAAGCCACAAAAATGTAGGTACCCCTGGTATAAATTAGGAGAAGTAAGGTATGTTTTGGAGAAAATGATTGTATAGATCATCCACCATTTTAATCAGTCAATGTTAAAAATATCGAATCCCAAACACACAAAAATAATCAACTAGACAAAAAAGAAATATGCCCATTTTCCCTTACATTGGAAAAAAATCCCAGAGAAAGGCACTTTATTAGGTGAACAACTATAAACAAAAAATATAAAGTAATAGCGAAAAGGGAAAAAACAACTATATAAGCAGGCAACAAAAGAAAAAGATGGTCATTGCACCAAGCGTACCTTTAGTAATTTTGACCAAAAACTTCAACCTTGGGTTCATCTGAACATATTTTTGCTTTTGGGAGATTTGATGAGGGTTTTTATTTTGCAAATTTTAGCCAGGCCTCTGTCTGCAACCATGATCTATAGCAACATAGAGCAGACAACATTTTGCATCAGCAAAGAACACCATCCCTATAGTGAAGTATTGGGGTGGCAAGGCCATGCTTTGGGGTTGACATCTGCAACAAAGCTGAAGATGAATTTAAACCAAATCAACAAAAAAATTGCTTCACCAGACAAAAATATACATTTTGGAATGGCCCAGCCAAATCACAGACTTAGGGCTTGTTTCCATTGTACGCCGGGACCCCTACGCTAAGCGTATACGCTTAGCTGGGGTCCCGACGTATCTCACAGACTCAGCCTGCCGGCGGATGGTCTGTTTACACATCCGCCGGTGTAAAGGCTGAACATACTCGACTACATTCAGCCTGACACCGGCGGATCGGCTCAGCGCAATGAAGACAGACCCGTCCGCAGAGCAGGTAAGTCTATCTGTTACGTTGGGACCCCCCGCTAAGCATGTACGCTTAGCGGAGGGGTCCCAACGCAATGGAAACAAAGCCTTAAAAGCAATAGAATATTTGTGGAGGTGACCTGAAATGGCCTGTTCACAAGAGGATGCCTTTGCAATCTGACAGACTGGGAGCGCTAAATTTAATTTAGCCAAAACTAAAGGATTTTAGCATTGAGTATGAATTGTCTAAACAGTGTGGAACTCTGATCTCTTGATTAAATTCTCCAGAATTCTGATTCATGAATGAATAATAAGGAAGTCAATACAACAATACTTGGTTTTATTTCTGCTACATCCTAGGTTTTAAAACAAAGTGTTCCTGCATGAAAGGTAGAGATGTGAATTGCACTCACTCACATGGAAATGCAAGACAGCCCTGTCTCCCTCACATTATAACCTCCAAGCCTCTTCCCTATTTCTACTATACAGAATAAAGAAAGATGGTCATATACCTTATGTTCAGACTATAAGACGCACCGGACCATAAGACGCACCCAGTTTTTAGAGCAGAAAACCAGAAAAAAGGTAAAGTTTTCACATCAATTGGGTAATGCAGTGGATTAAATTAATGCAATATCAAATTCAGCCAGTTGATGTCACTAACAGCAGTACACTGGGAGCAGGGGAGCCAAGGGAGAACAGCTGCAGAGTCTCTCCTCTCATTCTCCTTTCTGGCTGTGCCTGTGTCTGTGGAAGCTGCAGAGTGATTGTGGTTCCCACAGACACGGAGGAATAGATGGCAGTTCATCTATCTCCCTCTTCATTGCTTATACCAGCAGGGCTCTAAGCGTTGTTGGCATAAACAATACAGTTCAGATAGGAGATCCAGACACTGGCCGTATCTCTCATCTGACAGCTCCCCGGCGACTCTGCTTGCCGGGAAGCCAAGGCCACGGGGACTCTTCCACAGGGGTTGTGCAATCAGACCATAAGATGCAGGCGCAATCGGACCATAAGATTACAGTCCGAAAAAATATTGTAAATGTGTTTTTTTTATTACTTCTTAATATTGACCTCTTTTACTACTGTATTTGAATTAAAACAGAGGTAAATCACACATTAATAAAATGAACAAAAAGACTACAGAACAGATACATTTCTGTATAGTCTTATCAGAGTACACTGTGTTAAGATTATTAAGATAGAATGACAAAATTACTGAAGTCAAATCACATATTAAGTAACAAATCTTACCCATCACCTTAATCATGCCAGGTACGTGTCCTGGGCCCAGATCGGATTAATCTGAGAAGGATTAGAAAAGTTCCTTTTCCTTATTTTAACATTTAAAATGTGCATGGTACCATCAGATTTGTTCATGTCCACCCCAGCAGAAATGTGATGCTACTGTTATTTATTCTGATCAGTAACAAACAGGACAATTTAAAATTAGCCTTGTTGTAAAATAAATGGCAGCTTGTTTTGGGTCTGGTGGTGTCTTCTGAGTGTGATTCTTTAGGAGCTGCCTGAGTCTATCTAACCTGATTTGTTTTATTGCCAATTGATATACCATTAGACGCTCGGTTTTATAGGACGCACCCTATACAGCGGAGTGTATAATGTGCAAAAAATATTTTTGGTTTTTCCCATTCTGCTGGCAAGAGCTCCGTGCTCCCACTGGCAGGGGTTAAGGCGGCAGGGAAGCTGCCTTTGACATCCTTCCTGACTTCAGAGTCAACCAGCAGAGCTTCTGCATGTCAGCTGGGCAGCTTAAACCAAACTCACATTTACTGCAAAGCGGCCCAGCTCACATACTAAAAGCACAAAGTCATAGTAACTATCCTCCTATGACAAACTAGTGTGCGAATCTTCCATCTGATGGCTGTTTTTCCTCCCAGGCTACACCTTTTGCTTGGTGGGGCCAGTGAAGAGAAAGGCGAAACCAACTGCACCCTTCACAGAGAAGACATTAATGTAATGCTAAAACATTCCTATGTTTCAACATCAGGTCACAACACACTGTGTGGTTTGTATTTGCACTGGCAATTTACTGTGCGTTGACACCAAATTCACCACCCTCTAATTTAAATGTATGGGGAAATGCAACACACTTCCAAATGCTTCCAAAACCTTAGGGTTGATTCACACTAAATGTAGCAGGTTATGCAAGTGTTATATATATATATATATATATATATATATAAAAGGACTGCTGCACAAATGTTGGTCACAACACTTATGCAGCATGTCAGTGCCCAGCACACAATGCAGTACCAATAATGTGAAAGAGTCCCAAGTCCTAAAAACACTCCAAAAGCATTTATATAAATTCTAACATGACAATACAGGTATTCATTATATTCCAGATTTCAGTAAAAGAGATGAAGTGATTCCCAGTCTGTTCAATGTTGTTTTTTTTACTGTATTTAACATTCATAACTGTCAAAAACAGTGATTTCAATACACACATTTGAAATAATATTCAAAAAAGATGCTGCATTAAAAACAGGATCAATCTGGGCTAAATATTGGTCACGGATTAAGCAATGTGGGCTAAAAACGCTGATAAAAGCCGTTCAGCAGTTCATATAATTAGTGTCTGTGTTCTTATGACATTTTCACTACTCTTTACGCTCCCTGCGAGAGATGACTTCACTGCCAAGTAAGTGCAACACGGCAGGATTTGCTCAGACTTCATGCTTTGGCAATCAAATGTCAACACATTAAGTTCTGTATTATTTTTCAAAATAACTTATATAAAAAGAAAAAAAAAGTTATCCACGGCATACACACAGTGCCAAAGTGATAGTATGGAAAAGGAGACACAGTGTGCGCATACATTATGTGACTTCAAGTACGACCACAAAAGTTTCTTTGGCTTGTTAAAAAGGTGGGAAAAAACATTTGTGACAAGTTTCCCTGAAAGCCAATAAATTACGACACCTCAACTTCCGCTTAGAGAAATATTATCACTTTTCTCATTCCAGTGTTAAAAGGTTTTCAGGTCACTCTACATATAAAGTATAAAAAGACCTTGTCATAAAAGGTTTACAATATTTGTAACCATTTTATATTAATTATATTAAATGAATAAAATCAGTAGTACACATGGCCATTACATTCACAAGACCTTTTTATAATACATCTTTCATATATATCAATATGGGGTTACAGTCTCTACTTTTCTAGGAAGAGTGTGTTTGCGATCAATTGTGTCCATTTATCTAGAGGAGAACTTGATGTTATATGACAAAGCCTGCCTCAAAATTTAATTCTAGGTTATTGCAAAAATGTTTCATGAGGTTGAGTCTTCCCAATTGTTTAATATCACCTCACAAGTTCATCTATGCTTTAAGCCGGCCATAGATGCTTCCATCCATTGTCGATTGACCGCCATGCGTGCTCGTGGCAATCAATTGAGTGAAATTCACCCGCCGATCCTTCGACCAAAGAACGAGCATGTCTGTTTTTCTTTGGTTGATCGCATTACTTGTTCCCCAAAGTACGCACCCTTTGTGTACTGGCATATACTTTGGGTCAGGATCAAGTGATTCTCGAAAAAGGCCAGCCGTGTGTGTGATGGCGTCATCACACACGGGCTTCACAAATTAACCTGGAACCTGACCTGTCTTCACCTATACGTGTCCTGTTGCTTGCTTGACCTACTTTCCTTTCACTTTTTCACCATTGATTAGCTGACTTTGTCAGTTTATAGCAAAGCTCATAGTAGTAGTAAAATAGTCACCCCACAGTTGAACATGTTGTAAAAAAAAGTATTGATCTAGCTCATGTATTTTATTGCATAATTATAAGTTTAAATAACTTCAGTGTAATGTTAAATGTTTATATAATGTCTACAATTTCACAGACAACACTCCCTACTCTGCTACCATGTGGTGTTTTATCGGTTTTAAACAGTATTCCTCCTGTCAATCTAGGGACAAATTCCAGCTTAGTAATGGGCAACATATATGGGTTTACAAATAAATAAATTACAAGTGAAATGTACCGCATTTTTTACATTTACATTTTTTCCCCTGGAATACCCATAAGTCCAGTGCATCTAATCATGCAAAAAAAAAAAAATACAGTACATTATTTGTGTTTGCACTAATTCTTTACCAGAGGATATGTTTGCCTATTTTGTAATTTACTTACACATGCATTTTAGACTTGAAAATTAGTTAGACCACACCACTGGCCCTCTGTGAATGTGATCTGCCATTATGTTAGACAACATGCACAAAACTAATATTTGGTTGTTCGATATAATTTTCAGAATCAGTTTCAGAAGGTATTTCAAAATTACCTGTGGGCCGGGATGCAATGATACCTGTAACAGATGAAAATGTATAATATGGCAATAATGCACAAGGTGCAGCTGATGCTTTTGGTGTTCCTTCTTTATATGCTTCCACCCACAATTTGATTATGGCTATATTTACACGGTCAGGGCAGCCCTAAGACCGCATCTACACCACTGTCCACAGATAATGCCCACTTTTTGTATTTCAATCACCATGTAATATATATGGACAACCACAGAGAAAGCAACGTGGTTGATTTTTTTTTTTTTTGGAAAGCACCTAAAATATCTAACATAGAAGTTTTGGGTGGATCAATCCCTCATATGCTTCAAATTAGTTTGATAATTTCCTCTACCCACCATGTAATGTATGCAAGACGTATAGCTAGGAAATTGCATGGCATCAAGAAGTAAAAACAGCAAATTCAAAAATATTTTTGCTTATTATAACTCATAAATAGGATGTTCTTTTATGTTTGTGTCTGGAAGCTGCTGAACATTTTCAGTTTAGGATTGTTAAAATGTAAACATGTATTAAATTCTGTATATTGACGTATGTAAAGGAAACCAGTAGCGATAAATGACTATACTGAGTAACTGTCTAGACGGCGAATCAATAACCATACATTTTCTGATGTACACAGCTCCATAACCTAACCATTCACAGTTATCTAATTTATACGACTCCAGCATAATTCACAACTTTAAACTTTACTGAATTATATATGAGAGCAAAAATGATATGTTAGGTATGCATGATATAATGATATTTAATACAGTGGAATATGAAAAACAAGCCACGTAAAAATAGATATAATTTATCAGTCCATAGAAAATAATGCAGGTGAATTTAACACTTTAATGGTGTAATGGAGTTAAAGCATATGGTTGTATTTTAACAAAATGCGCAGTCTTCTAATGTTAGTTGAGGTAAGCAAATCTGCAGCACCACCTTGTGATAGCTGAAAAAAGGGGTCATGCATACAAACACATGTAATTATATTGTTCTGAAAAAGGTCATGGATTTGCTGCCTGTGACCTTGAGGTAGTATAAAACGAGGTAAATGCATTCTCTAAGGATTCTTTAATAACATCAGCAGTGAAATATCTGTCATAGTTGGTGACCATGTGTTTCTACCTACCTTGTAACAGTAGACGAGTCTAGTAATGATCTAATGCAGTAGTAGGCAAACATATTTGACCAAAGGGCCAAATCGCAACAGTGCAACGCTTAAAATATATGTTGAGAGTCAGAGAACTGTTGCCATGAGGGGGCCGGGTGCAGTCGAAATTGAAGTCTAAAACTTGATATCATACTAAATAACAATATTGTTTATTGAAATAATGAAATTCCTTACAATTTACTGAGACAACATCTGACAACTACTAATGTCAACAATGGCTTTGCAGCTCCTTGGAAAGTTTGGGTAAGTCATTTGTATGTTGTTGTTTTTAATCTTTTTTTTAATCACAAAGCCGCCCCATATAGATAGCCATAGAGCCCTTCCCTAATGGTAAACAGAGAGTAAAGCAAATAAGCAACCCAGAAACAAATATAACAAACACCTATTTAGTCAAGTCTGCATATGTGTACCAGCACTCCTTTCAATATATTTTGAAACACCTATTTAGTAATGACTGCAAACGTTTTCCTATAGATTTCCAATCTGTGCATTAGAACATGCCCAGAGCAAACTGCTTCAGCTTTGCACAGGTCTGAGACAGATTTTTAAATAATAAATAATAATAATTATAATAATAAGATGAGAGAAACTTTCACTGTAAACTGTGGTGGTCAGGGCCAGTTTTAATTCTGTCACACTGTTGATTTACAACAACCAAGGAAGGACCTTATAAATCAAGCTATATCCTTGTCTCACTCTCGTTTAGCAATGCCGTGCTGTGTCTCTTTCCTCAAACAGGAAGGTAAGCGCCTTAAGCGCCCTATTTCTAGCACAGGAACAGCTGTTTTTCTGAACTTGATTAAGGAGATTAAATATGGGGAGATGTGCAAGGATTATAGATACTTGCTATATATGTTATACATTAAGATACAATTTAAAAATGTCAGATCTTTGTGTTATCTCAAGAGTAAAGCATGTTTAAAATTGAAAAGAATACAATGCAAGAAAAGGCAAAAACCAATTATAATAAATAAAGAATGAGGTTTAAACCTCCCAAAAAATTGTTTTTGGGTCTTTTTTTACATTTTAAATTGTCACTGAAAGGTATCACCTCTATATAAAAAAAATAACTTACACATTAAATTGTCTCTTTTGCTTGCATATTGTATAAGAAAATAAATCTGGTTTTAGCTAGCACTGAACCAATCATTTAACAAAAGCAACATGGGTAACACCAAAGTCGAAAAAAAAACATGTTACAAAACGACTTTATAATTTTTTAAAGCAAATACAAGTGAAATGACTAGAAATTATTTTACTTACTGGTTGTGTAGCTGTTGAAGATTCACAAAGAAAATGAGTGCCTGTTACTTCTCGTTGATGACTGTCAGATGCCCCTGAACATTTACTCCCATCATCATCATCAATAAACTGCACACCTTTTTCAAAACAGCGGCGTTTTCGTGTCTGTAAAATAGTTCAAAACAATGGTATCTTCATCAAAAAGGACCTAAAGATTTTATTACATACCACAGCAAAGACATAGGCAAGGGCTCCACTCTGAACTGGAATCTGCGGATGTCAGTGCAAGCCTCTGTTGCGGTTAAGTTGATGCGGAGCACTGCTTCAACATCAACATGACCGAGGCTTGGACCAACTAAGTGGGAGCAATGGCAGGCTGTGGAGACAGCCCTGTCATAGCCCCATTTTCTAGCCTTACTGTACTCTGAATCCATTAACCAATCAAAGTATTAATTCATCTTACTAAATTAACAAAGAGTATGTTTATTGTGGCAGAAGTTACAAAAAGAAATAAAACATGACATTTACTACAGAGTTTATGAATTTCGTACCACTTTTTTTTATGATGCCAAACTTGGAACATGAAATATTTATATATGGAAATATTCACATATCCCCATATATCATAAACAATGAGTGCCTCATCTCTCTAGCTGTTAGAATTCACAAAAATCACAACAATGATTCAGTGGTCCAGACATGGTAAATGTCTTGGTGCAATAAAGGCTTGTCAGCATTCCCAAATCTGTTCTTATAGAGAAAAGCTGAGATTTGAATACCTATGTTGCTAAACATGATAAACAAAACGGAAAGTGAGGTAGAAGCTGAAATTTAGCATTCCAAGCAGAAAAGGAATAAAGAGGAAATCCCACTTGCATTTTCAAATCGCTCTAGACATTTTACTGACACTGCAGGGATTTACATTTATGGGAAGAGAACTAAAGGGAAAATACCCTAGTGGCAGGGGATATCTGTATATACTCTATGCTGCATAAAATGAGATAAAGTATTTTCTACTTAAAAAAAAACAAAAAAAACACTTTTATTGTAAACCATATTGACACAAGTTCATCCTAACACACTTACAACGCTTGTTTAAAATGCACATAAAGTCTGAAATCAAAAAAACTAAGTAAAAAAAATTTTTTACTTACCTGATACTTACTTAGCTCCCCCAAACTCCTAAAATATACTTAGCTGATCTGCGCTTGTCTGTAAGCGTAATCCAGTCTTAAGGGGGTTATTGAACTATGGTAACTCATACAGTCACTGAGGCTGTCAGATATATTGTTTCAATGGGGAAAAACATCCTTAGACTTCTATACAGACATCTTTCTAAAAGAAGTTCTGAAGCATTTTTTTAACTCCCTGGCATTACAGGCAAAAAGCCACTGCCCGGGCAATCGTGGCAGAGAAAAACTGTACTCCGCCATGATTCCCCGCTCTCTACACACCACCGATGTCAATTAGACACACCATCGGTGTGTGCGGGGAAAAGCGACGCCCACTCCATTAACCTCTATGGAGGTCTAAGGTCCAAGATCAAACTTCGCCCCATACTGGCTTTAGGCATAACGCCCAGGAGGTTCTGTCCTACTTTATCAGTATCATCATTAGGTAATGTATTTTCGGACCATTAAACGTTCCATTGTATAGAACGCACCCTATACAGTGGACAGTCTGATCCCCAAAAATACGCTTTTACCAACACTGCTGGTCAGAGCGGGAGTTAAAAAGACAGGGAAGTTGCCAAATATGGTAAGTTATGTACATGTATTGGAAAGGTGCAACACCACTAATTTACTGCTTAAGTTGCACTCACTGCAGTCGATCTGCAGCAAAATCCCAGCGCCCTATCCAAAGTAAGCGCAGGAAAACAAACAGTGCACGGCCGATTTTCTGCAGGACCGGCCGTGTGTGATGACGCCATCACTCACAGTCCATCTGCAGGAGAATCGTAAGTAGAACTACGACATTCAGCTTCTACTCAAGCTGGATGTTGTATGTATGGACTATGATGTTAATCTGGATCCAATAAATCTGAGTGCAATCATTATCCAGCGTGAGTCTGAGGGTCTAGTTCCTGCTGAGATGGGAGATAACCTAGAGTGGTAGAGAACCGGCGCAACAGGAGCCGTGCTAGAAGAACTTTGGGAGCTTTCTTCCGAATATGTTTGTTGCCTAGTTTCACTACTTTGGGAAACTCAGGAAAACACAGCATGACTTCACAGCTCTTGCATACGGCAACCAAAACTCCAGGTCAGCAACTTTAAAAGAACTGCAAATACACAATCACCAGGGCTCACAGGAAACATGCAGCAATGGTGAGACCTGACATCCTAAAATATTAAAACTTTAAGACCTGTCTACTGCCAAACACCACAGTGTTCCTATGTGTTTATCTAAAAAAAACTCTTCCATTCCATGTCCACATTAACCTGTTGGCAGAAATTAGACCTCACCACTGTGGTGTGCAGGTGGTCACAGTTTATTCCAAAAGCCGAAAATATACATAACAAAATAGTATACAGGAACACTACAGTTGTACAAATAAAGGAAAATCTCTGCAGGACCTACATAAGCCAGCATTGTTCATGTAAGAACAAAAACAGGTTATTTCCCAGGCTGTCAAATTGTCAAAATGTAATACATGGAATACATAAACAGATTTACTTATACTTTTTCATTACTTGTTCAAAGTTAGAGAAAGCATTAAATTCACAGGTTTTAATATCATACCAATACTACATGTTCTGTAAATTATTAAATGATTAAAAGCATTACTTCAAGCGGAACAAATGCCTGCTAAAGAATCGTATGAAAAAATAACCCCACTGAGAACAGATTTTCTGATGTACTACACGGTATACCAGATCCCATTACGAAACTGTCATTGCACTGCAACTGTCATTTTTTATTGTGATTGACAATTAGCAGAATAGCTGTTAAGGGAGTAACCACTAACTCCTAGACCGCTGTAATTCCACATTCATTGTCAGATAACAAGTCATTATTCTACATGACATGTCTTTGTGTGCGGCAATAATGAAGCCATTTGTAATTGGTAACAGTAACATAACTTGATATAGAGGGTGCGTAATGACCTTACTAACTCACAAGGGGGATAAGGGAACTAAATAAATACTTATCTGTAGAGCAATCCAAAACTAGGATTTTATTACCTGCTGTTCAAGAGGTGATTGCCGGATGCGTTTCCTATCCATTTGAAAATCATTATCATCTTCATCTAAAGCAAAAGAAGCCTGCTTTTTTGCAGACAGCTTTGAAGCCAGAGTTGATTTACTGCTGCTAGGATCTAAGGGGGTAAAATGAATGAAGTAAAGAAAACATGCAAATAAAAGCCTTAAGTCATATAAGACATGCAGACTGCTTCACAAAATCTGGTGCATGTTAGCCTCCTGAGTGCAGTGCCCGTGTAAACGGCGCGATACAGGCGATCGAGGCAGTGTACACAGTACACTGCCTGTCATTTCCGGCATCTCGCCGGAGCTCTTCACGCAGCTGTGGTCATTACTGACATCAGCTGCGTGAGAGGGAAAGCCGGCGCTCCTCCATTAACATGGAGGTCTATGGCGCCGCCCCCTTCCGCGTCACCGTGACGCGATCGGGGCGGTGCCGCAAACCCGGAAATGCTGCAGCGATGAAGACAATCGCTGCAGAATTCCGGGGAGGCATAGGGTCTCCCCGCCACCGGCTTCCGCTGCGGTTGAGAGGACCCTATTCAGCGAACGAACAGGGTTCGTCTCAACCGCTAGGGAGGTTAACAGGCCAAACAAAGTAACAAATATTTTTTTTAAAGAAAAGAAGATCAAGACTTCTATATTATTATATCAATAGTAGTGTTGTATCGTGTAAGCCATCAATGAATGCAGAAAGTTTGGAGTCCAAGTGATCCCCATTAAAGCGGACCTACCACCAGGAATCTATGTTTTCATGAATGGCACTAGAAGTGCCAATAATAGGGAGGAATGCAGTGAAAAAACCCAAAAACTTACCTGTAATGAGCAATTTAGGAATATAATCCGGCATTTCTCCACACTTCCTGGTCTCAGCAGAAGCCGGCAGCACGTCACAACAACATGAACACATGAAACACATGGTGGTGCAATATCACGGGTGGCCACTGGGGGCGTTCAGTGATCTTCTATGGGAATTTTCAAAGCAGCTCACTGAAAAATCACGTGCTGTTGTGACGTGCTGCCGGCTTCTGCTGAGACCATGAACCAGGAAGTGTGGAGAAATGTCGGATTATATTCCTAAATTGCTCATTACAGGTACATTTTTGGTTTTTTCACTGCATTCCTCCCTATTATTGGCACTTCTAGTGCCATTCATGAAAACATAGATTTCTGGTGGTAGGTCCGCTTTAAGTGCTAACTAAAGTCAGGGATGTTTCAGGATGTCTCAGATCCCTTCTTCAGGCTGAATACCAAACTCTCTATAATATTACATTTAAAGCGGATTTGAACAACAAAAAAACAAACAAATATACTTACTTGCCTATGGGGTCTTGCTGAATCCGGTGATACTCCGCCCCTCCAGCATCACTGGATTCAGATCTGGCTGGCCCCCACATTTTTACAGATACATTTTATTTTTTTTTTAAACCTCTGATCTGCCCTATTATTAATAGGAAGCAGATACTAAAGTGGTATGTTTACTTTAGGATACATAATGTGATAGCATACTAAACAAATCTTTTTTTTTTAGAAAAATACAGCTTACATTATGTCTGTATCCTTTGCTGTATGTTATAGCTGCAGAGCTCCAGTTGCCACTTCCACATCCACATACACTCAATACTTTGATAGGTACATGGTAGGGCATTAACGGCTTTAGATTTTAGTCAAGTCACCAGTCACTAAAGTCAACTTCTATTAACCTCCTTGGAGGTCAAAACAAACTGCCCTAGCCGTGATCAGGCACACACGCCTGTTCTCTGCGATATCGTCTCCATAGACCTCTATTTTAATAGAGGGGTTTGCTTTCCCACACCACATCGCATGGGGGGGGGGGGGCAGGAAATCCCAGCAGAGTACAGGATATGGTCATACCACCCAGGAGGTTAAGTTAAGTCAACATGACAATAAAACAAAACAAAAAAAAAATAGGCTAATACCTCACATTTTCTGGTAAATTTTAGTGCAAAAATGGGTACAGCTTAAATAGCGGCAGCCAAGGCAGAAGAATGAGACAACTGTGGTTCACAAAATTAACCCCCTGGTGGTCTGATTCAGTCTGGTTTTCTGTGCCAGAAGTGGTTCGAAAAATGTAACCAACCTGGCGGTCCACTGACTGCACAGGATTATGCTGGCCACCGTGCAGGTCAGTGCTTCCCTCTGTGTGCATACTAACATCTAACTAACTAATCGACTCCTTGTGCATGCCCTATTGTGTTGTATTACTCAAATAGGGTTCCCTAACAGTGGACTATGTCTGTAAACACAAAAAAAGGGACTACTTCATTATTGGTATTCTTCTTTAAAAGCTTGTATGCCAAGGAGACAACTAGAATATAGGGATAGAACACCTATAACATATCCATCCTAAAGCTGTGACATTAAGCAAAACATGAAGGTTATATATAGAATTTTAGTGACCGAGTTTACTTAACAGAGAGTGGATGTGAGCAGCTTCAGCCCACTCACATACACAGCTCTGACAGCTTACCTGCCACGGCTAAGCTCAGTGCGATTTTGGGGGGGTGATCTTATACTGCGAAAAATAAGGTGAATAAATGTGTAGAATGTTGCTTCTCTGTTATTATATATATATTTTTAAATAGGTATTTTCATTTATCTATTTTTAATATGGGCAACATAAGTTCCTTGATTTAACGCTTATTGCAGCCCTAGTACTTTTCTACTCAGATTTGGAGAGGTAGAAATGGCTATGCTTTAAGTTCATGTGCAAAAAATAAGCTTGAGTATAATGAGATATATTGTCCTGTTACCGGCGGGTCTCTAGTCACAACAAACTTGAGTTAGATTCAGTTTTTGGGGGTTTTTTTTGCAAGTGAGGTAATAAAATCAAAACAGCTATATCTGATATTTCCCATCAATTTTGCATCAGACAAAGCATATTCAATACTAATCTATGGTGGTAGCTGACTTTCTTTAACCTCCTGGGCATTTGGCCTGAGTTAACGCGGGTTGAATTTCATGATAGATGAAGTTGAACCCGAGCTAAATGAGGGCTTACTCATTCCCCAGATTCCGCATCTGCCCTCGACCAGTTACGCAAATGGGGCGGTGTAGGCGGCACCTTAGATCTCCATATAATGGAGGGGGCGTTGCCGCCCCACGCTCTCCTTATGCACGTTTATATGTGTATGTATGTAATGTACATGACTGTCTATGCATCTGTGAAGCAAATAGGATGAAATTACAAATGAACTCCAATCAACCTAAGCTGTCTGTTTCACACGGTTACCTGAGTTGGATGAAAGCATTTCACTGGGAGAGGGCTTTGGATTACTGAAGGAGGTAGATGCAGTGGCCACATTGCTGTTTGGATTCTTTGAATGACATGTGCAGCAACATGGAACCGCCTCTTCTTTTTTCCAGTCTTTCTTGTTCATATCTTCATCTAGAGGCTTACCTATAACAAAAAAGAAGAGGTTATAGCAATACTTTAGGTGTAAATGCGCAGGTTAACAAATACCTGGTACTCTGGATATAATGAAGAAGGACTCTTCTGTGCTGAAAAAAGGGAGATGTTCCAACCAGTAGAAAGATCAATAAAAAATCCCCAGGTATCATACCTGACCTCAACCTACTAAAACACTAGATTTCTGAGCAAGGATCTTTATCAGAAGCCATTCTGAAGACATATACCTTTTAAATAGCAGGCATAATTTGAAGGTTTCCATATTTTGTGTTTTAGAAATAAGTTTTAGGATTCAATGTTATTGGCATAAGTATCAGCAGTTCTGGTCAGCATTTCACAGTTTACTATACAAACCTTATTCATGGTAAATGTAGGCATAAAATTACAGGAATAGGGGTAACAATACATTGATTCACTTCTTTTTTGCCATATTTCTGGGTGGAAAATAAGAGCAAAACAACGCAAAATTCTGCACAGTGATAACCAGTAACTTTTAGTAATACTGACACATATAACATGTTGTATTTGCAAATCCTGTTTTCCATGTGTGTCATGTTGTGACTAGACAACCCCTGTAAATTGCCCCTACCCCACTGACTCAGACATGGTTCTGATCATTAAGTCTTCTGGATAAAGACGAAAAGGTGTTAAATCACATAAACTGATAACAAAGAAATCCTAACTGACGATAGCGCAGAATCTGCAGGATCATATGTGACCAGTGACAATAATATAACAAAACTCCTTTCTTTATAAAGTGACTATACATAAAAGTAGAATAAAGTGATCTCAGATGTTTACTGTTCGCAAATTTTAGTATGTGTTAGATCTGGTCAACTTAAACAATGTGAAACATTGGAGTCTTCCTATTCGGTGTATACCTGAGCCTGCTATTCCCACTGCAGCCCTAAAACCTCACACATGTAACCTCCTGGGAACCCACAAAAAAGCCCAATAGTTCAAAGCACATAGGAACTCAATGTTCTTCTCAACACAGGAAATCCCATTCTCCAAAGAGAAACACCCACTGCATTGTGGAAGAATACAGGCTATCATGGAAGTAACTCATTTTTCCACATAGGAACATTACGTACAGCACAGAGGCTAAGGCAAAAGAGCTTCTCAAAGGAGCCCTTCAAACGTTAGGTTATCCAAACTGGGCCTTTGTTAAAACCAGGAGTAGGAAAAGGAAGACACCAAGAGATTGCATTGAATGCGTTATAGATCAACAAAGGGTGGAAAGACATGATTTCTCAAGGTGGTGTCCCCACTGCACCGACACCAGTGGGGAACGGAAAGCCAAGACAGACTTTAACCACATAAATGCCGTGGTGATCTGTGTACAACAAGACCGACCCAAACCGTGCCACAAACTGTGCCTGTGCTGGGATCGGGCATATTCGTGGGTGGTCTGTGAACCTGCAGAGATTCTGCATCGCTGCTGGCTCACGGATTTCTTCTGGCTTTGAGTCCTCAACATCATAGGTGACGACGAAGGGGCGGCGCCATAGCCCACATCTTTGTGTAGAAAGGGGGGTCGCAGCGTAGTACAGTGTACTACCCTGTGATCGCCTCTATGGCAGCTTTCGAGCCACAAAAATGGGGCAAAAAGCATGTAACGCCAGGGAGGTTAAAACACAGGCCTCAAAAATCTCATGCAAGTAATGGTACAACATAGGCTAAATTTACAAGCCTTTCCCTTTTCTGGTGTAATTTCCCTGATACCACACTTTATTATCATTTTATAATTCTCAGAACTATTTAAAAAAAATCTTTAATGATATGCTCTGTTTTGTCTGATGTGTTAGCTGGCTATGAACATAAGATGGGAAAGAATGTATTTATATAATTGGTATTTATGAGAGAATAGGGCATTTAGCAGAAAAAAGGTTATCCTATTCAAGTGTGTGACTTTAGAAAAAAGCTCTATCTTATTTAAGTTAACATCATGTGTAGAATTACCAGCAACATATTTTGCAGCCCACTCATCATTAATGATAATCATGACATTTGTAAAGTTATAAACATTTTGGGGCATTGGCATTTTCCTACCATACAACAGAAGCCTTATACATGGTGATTATGAAAATGTATGTATGGCATCAGGCTTTGTCCATCCCTCAGCAGAGGCATCATACAATATGTGTATGAAAATATGTGTAGTGATATAGCATCAGCATCATGTAAGAGAAGCAGTATGTGTTTTGCACATGTTTCTCCACAGTACAGAAGCCACCGTATATAGGACAGTGTGTGTGGTATAGGTGTTTTCCCACCAATCAACAAAGGCTTTATACATTCATGTTTAGTATAACAGGCTTTAGGGCTGGCCAGTACTAACAGGAGATCTCAGTAGGCAACTCCAGGTGTTGCAGATATTTCATAAAGGGAGTTCAAGCATAGAGATTCAATATTTACATTGGCAATTTAGTTCTAGTTCACATTGAAGCCATTATCAATTATTCTTATTTGGGTAACAACCAATGCTTCATTTTTTATTATTTATTTAACCCTTTAATATTTTTTGTTACATT
The DNA here is from genome assembly GCA_036250615.1 of Ptychadena robeensis. Taxonomy (NCBI): domain Eukaryota; kingdom Metazoa; phylum Chordata; class Amphibia; order Anura; family Ptychadenidae; genus Ptychadena; species Ptychadena robeensis. The sequence goes on from CM070033.1 coordinate 95,974,671, forward strand.
TTTAATTGCATTGTAAAAAAACAGCCCTCTTGTGCCTGTTATGGTAGGAAATTTCCAACTAAACTAGTTTCCAAGTAAAAGAAAGAATCCTCTTATTCTATTAAAAAAACAAACCACACTTACCACAGGTGGTGTAAATAAACAAATATAGAGTATTCTATGGTTGCAAAAAAAAAAAAAAACACAGCCTCTCTAACCCCCTGCTAGATCGAAGTCAACAAAATATACAACATATACAAACACAGCATTTTGTAAAGGCATTCACTCATAAACAACACAGAAAAAAAACATTTTTGGACTAGGTAAGCACTCACCATACTGAGACTGCTGCCATGCAAGAGCAGAACAGAGCAATGCTAAACTTTTTCCGCTTCCAGTAGGACTTTCCAGCAAACAGTGTTGTCTGCAGTTCAATCCTCTCATAATCTGGGTGTACAAAGGAAAATGTGATTAAAAACTTTAGTGTTATATTAGAATGCAAATATGCATTTACACTTGTTTTAACACAGGACTAATTTTACTATTGCTGTCATCATTTCATATACACTACGCATTAATTATAACTAATGATAACCAAATGACGGTGCTGCCATCCAGTGGGCTAAAAGCATATTGCTGAAGAACTAATGTAGGCCATGTGACCACTGCTTTTTCCCTGCAGTGATAAAGACACGCACCAGGCGATTTGCCCGCGGTTCACATCACATTCCCACCGCATTGGTGGGAATGTTCCCTATTAATTAGCATAACAAAGACGCAGCAGCTGATTTGCAGGTGGACTGCCAACAGCTTGCAGGTGGTTTGTATTAGTGGGAGTGCACCCCATAATTAATTTATTAGCATATCATAGACAGCGCTGCTTTTCTGCGTCTTGGAGACACATCTATTGATCTGTAATGGACGTGTATCTGCACGATGCCACAATGGCTTTCCAAGTTCTAAATAAAGCGCCGTGGGCACGATCCTTTGAAAACATGTCCCACTCATCAGAGGTCCTCTCTTTGTCAAAAGCAGTGGACACTTAAGCCGGGAACACACTTTTGATCGAAGGAGCTGAAGGCGCAGCAGTGCTGTGTCTCCAGCTCCAACGATGCTTTGCATGGAGACCCCGCGGTCTCCATACAAACCAACTGACATCGACCGTGATTTACGGTCATGTCCGCTATACCTGTTTTCGAGCGGGATCAATCAATTTATTCAAATCAGGGATGGCCGCATAAGATATGGGCCAGATAGATGGCCGTGAGCGTGCACGATGCTCGAAGCAGCCATCGATCTGGCCCATATCTTCACGTTTGTTCCCTGCTTAAGTCTTATGCAGTTTACCTAGTAATTAAACAGTCAGAGATTACTTGATTTATCTAATATGCAGTAGTTTGGTCCAGACTAAGTTTTTTTTAGGGGGTGATGATTGATGATTTGATACAGTAAAATAAATGGCACCAAAATTTTGTATTATTACACAACATTTTAAAAGTCATATGAACCTAAGAATTTATCTGAGCTTATTGATGCTTTCTGTATCCTTCATTACCAATGGCAGTTATCTAGGAATGTACTGTTACCCTGAATCTATAAAATTCCAAGCACATTTGTTGTTTACCATATTTAACCCCAATACTAATGAATAAATGTATAAGAGTAGAAAACATGCAAAACAGTAGTTAAGGCTGCATCTACACTGCGGAAAACTGCACGGTTTTTCCCCCCACATAGACTGTGTGTGTGATGCACGGTTTTCCCGCACGTAGACTGCATGTGTGATGCGCGGTTTGCCAATACATATGCATAGGATGCGGTATTGCTGGCACAGCAATACCACATCCTAAACAGTGCCCATAATGCCCCCCATGGTTGCTGAAGTGTAGACCCAGCCCAAGTGACACTTTAGTCAGGGTAAGAAAAATGTCAATCATTACAGTTGTCTGTGTCCTCTTTAGAAAATTTTTTTTTTTTTTTATTTCCTCATATGGCGGCTTAGCAGTCAGAAATCCCACATACATGCTTCAAACTCAAATTATTATACAGTCAATATGGTGAATGTTACTTACCGAATTCATCATGGCAAGCTGGGATGGATACGCTTTGCATGGGAACAGGATTTTTACGCCACCAATTGTATATTCAGAATAGGAGGAAGACATTTTTGCTAAACAAAAAAAAAAAGAAAAATAGTGTTTACATAACTGTATAGTATGATTTTAAGCTGATGTAATAAATGTTATAGGATCTGTCTCTATTAACAATGCAATGTGCAATTATGATATAACCTTTCGACGGTCATTGGCTTCGATGGGAAAGCAGTTTTCAGACTTTTTTTGATCCGCAAACACTAGGCTGAAAACATATCCCATTGTATATTAAAGGCTTCACTAGGGGCGTGATCAGGGGTGGTCATAATCGCAGTCGAAAACACACCCAATCACTTGCCGGAAAAATCGCTAGCGATCACCACCCTGCGATTAGTGGGAGATTGCTAAAAGGGGAAATAGCCTTACTCTGGAGAGAACATACAGTGCTTCATACATCAAAACCAGAACAGCAGTAAAAGGAGCAAGTATCTATTTCCACAAGAAAATCAGTTTTGTATAAACACACACATTTCTATAAAATATACATTTCTATATTCTATTAAAATCCAGACTGCTTTCTGTAAAATCACACAGGGACACATATTGGTACAGTGAATCTAACTTTTTGATAATAATCATGATGTGTACAAATCTGTGAGCCTTGAAAGCCAAAGAACATAATCCCAACCGTCAAGACTGGGGATGAAAGGACCAACCTATTGTGTGAGTGGAGAGACAGATAGACATCACAACGTAGATGACATCATGAGGAAAATTATGTAGATACACTAAAACTTGGACCCGCATTAGCTTTTAACAATATCTTAAACCATGCCTTAAAAAGGTACCCATACACGATTTTAGCCCTTCCAACCGATCCGGTCGGTCGGGTAGGTTGATCGTTCGGGATTCGTAACATGCAAATGTAGTCCGACCGATGCTGTTTTAGAAAATTCAGCTGAAAAGTCAGTCGGGTCCCGAATGATGATGCCGTAATTTTCAGTCGGTCGGCCACATTTAAAAGAGACTTTTAAAAGATTCCTGATACAACCGGCCGATCAGTCGGTCGGCCGGTGACTAATCGGCTGAAAAATCGCGCATCCGACCGACTTTTTTAAAAATAGCAGTAAAGCAAAAATCGGGAGTCAAAATCGAATATCGAATCGGTCCACGAAAAATCGCAACGTGTATGGGTCCCTTTAGCCTTTAGCAATACCACAACCATCATCAAGGAAATTGAAGCTCAGCCGCAAATATGTCTTTCAAGTTGACAAAGCCCTCAAAGCAAAATTACTAAACGTGGATGTAAACCTATCTACCTGGCTCTAAACATAAAGGTTGGACACATACATTATACTGTAAATGATCTAGCCACAAACCACAAGAGTATAAATAAGCATAAATATATTTTGAATTACTTGTCACTCTTGTTTTACCTACCTATCAGTTTTCACAGTGGGTTATAGCTTCTGTTTATGACATACTTATGAAGGCTGTACAGAAGGAACCCATGTAGGTATGCTGCAGAGAATGGATCATCTTTTTTTTTTTTTGTAAATTCTTTATTTACCGTGTACCAAAACATACACAGAACACAAAAAAACCCCCAGTAAAACAGGGAGAATACAAAATCACAAAACAAAAGAGAAAAAAACAGTTGCCATCAAATAGTGGAATGAATCCTGGGGGCATTGGGGCAGTGTATGGTGGCCTTGTGGGAGCATTGGAGAGGACATTGAGACTTCTACAACCAGGAGAGCCACTCACAAGGAGAGAGGCAGAGTGGAGGGTGAGGGCTTGTTTCCACATACGTCAGGACCCTCTCTGCTAAGCATAGCAGATACACTTACCTGCACGGCGGAGGCTGTGTCTACACGGCGCCAAGCCGCTCCGCTGCTGCAAGGATCAACATAGTCGAATACGTTGAGTCTTTGCACCGGCGGATGTGTAGACAGACCATCCGCCGTGCAGGCAATCTCTATCTGCTACGTCGGGTATACGCTTAGTGTAGATGGTCCCGACGTATGTGGAAACCTACCCTAACTCCCAGGGAGTTACTCAGGCACCTGATCACTGGGTATGAAATCTCTTAGATGACACATTCTAAAACATCAAAAGACCAAGAGAAGGGAGCAACAGAAGAAAAAAAAGAAACAAAAAAGAGAGAATGAAACTGGAAGGGGGGAGGGATTGCTTCAGAGCGAATCCACGTCAAGACAACTAGGTCTAAAATGTGCATACACTCAGACTGCATCATCCTCACGCACAAGGGCCTTATACTCCTCTGAAAATGTAAACTCATGCCAATAATACCAGGTGGTGCTGAACTGTTCCCCCCTTCTCTGTGCTGATAAAGTCAGATTTGCCAACTTAGGGGTGTCATTGATTTTAGCCAACCACTGGGCAACTGTTGGGGAATTTGCTTCCGAAATGCTGGGATACAGATTCTTGTAGCATTAACCAGCTTGATCAACAGAGAGCGGCGGTACTACCTCCTGCAGCAGATACCTGGCTGGGTCAGAACCCAGATTAATGTCAGTTAATTTTTGTGTGATCCGACGAACTGAACACCAAAAAGGCTGGAGGGCTGAGCAGGACCAAAAGATGTGGCGGAACATTCAGGAGAGTATTTTGAATCCTGATCCTTGCATTTTGTTAGGTATGGAGCCATTATGAGCAAAATAAAGAATGCGTTCCCTTTCCTTGTCCGAGAAGGTGGATTGAAGCTCCGTCTCCCAATAAGTAAGGTACCCAGGGATGTATCCAGGGGGGACAGAAATTATAGATTGAGAGCACATGAAAGGTTATACCACGTATTCCAGATGGAGAAAAACAGGTGTTCAAAAGGGGTCAAGGCATGCGGAAAGGAGGAGAAATGTGGTGGTCAGGAAGACTCTAATTTGCATGGCTTGCCATAGACGCAGCAGGGAATCAACTATAGCACAGATATCAGAGCGTCAGCTTCCCAGAAACTGAGGAGTCTAAACTTTCCAGAATGGGCAAGGGGGTGAAAGGAGGAGTCCTTCTTAGAGCTTGGAGGTGGAGATGACCCACATATTCAGTCTGTGAGAAGCTGAAAGCCATAAAAAGTTCAGAAACAACATACAGGATATGAATAGGAAGCGTTTGCACCAAGTATAGTAAACAGGGAAGGACATTTATTTTTAAGTTGTTGTGTCTGAACCAGGAGAAATACTACCTGTTTCACTTAGGCCTTGTTTCCACTGGTGTGTTTTTTGTGGATGCGTGCGTTTTTAGCCGTGAGGGCAAAAAACCGCGTCCGCGCGAAAACGCATGCCTTGCGTTTGTGCGCATGCGTTTTCGCACGCGTTTTTTTTTATTGTGATGCGGATGCGTTTGGGACACGGATGCATTTCAAAACGCTGCAGCTAGCGTTCAGAAACGCGCCATAAAACGCGATTGCGCGCAAACACACCAGTGGAAACTATATTAAACTTTCCAATGGATGCGTTTGTTTGCGCTTGCGGCCGCGCGTTTACCGCACGGTTACAAACACACGGAAACGCATCAATGGAAACAAGGCCTTAGTAAGGTCAGTTTGTACAGTGGACAAAAACGGGAGGAAATTGGCAGAGTACAGCTGAGTGAGAGATGGGGTGATTAGTAAGCCCAGGTAAGTGAAATAAGAAAAAATCCAGGTAAAGAGGAAGTTACGTTGAACAGAGGTAACTATGCTGTGGGGTCAAGATCGGATCACTTTATTACTTTTATTCTATGTTCCTTACTCCTTCCTACTGTGCTAGTGTTGTCCCAATGTCCTGTTTAGGGAGCACTCCCCCAATCCATACAATGGCTTCTTCCCAAGGACTACATATCCCAAGCGCACTTATGTGAGTTACTTGCTATGTATGCTCACATGAAACATTGATGAAAGTGCACACAGCAGTGGCTACATACTGAGCTAAGGTAGTGTGCTGGTGCTCATACGAACAAAGTTTTATAAACAAAAATGAAAGCAGGAAGGAAACACATAAAACAAGTGTAACTATATGTACATCATTTGATATTGTGACATGAGGGATTAATAGCCTTTTGGTAACATTTTATAGACATGAGTACACAGAAACAAACATTTACAGTATTCTGGAGTCTGTAAATAAAAAATAGATTCAGCGTTTCCTAATGCTTTAATGACCAGGTCAAAGTATAGAAGAGACCATCACAAAAAGTCCTGACTTTCATCTGAATGGAAACTCTACTTTAAAAAAATATTATTTTTTCTGCTACAGGGTTCGTTACACTTCTACGTGTTCTTTATAGTGAAGTTACATGCGCTGAATCCGGAAAAAGAATTATGCATGGGTGGGTAAACCTAAATATACAGTTGTGTTCAAAATTATTCAACCCCCACTGAAATTGAGTGTTTTGCCTATTTTGACATTGATTTTGATCATTTCAGTCATCTTGTTTACAATGAAATGAAAGAGGCAC
>CM070033.1:95981219-95993180 GCA_036250615.1 Ptychadena robeensis
GTTCTGTGGGTTTTCATGATGTGTGCTGCCAGTGAGGATACACAGAGCATGTCGTTACAGTGTGCTGCAGCTGAGTGCTACACACACACACACATTGAAATTTAATATTGAAATACATATGTATTTTCTCATTGACACACCACGTTGTTACATTCAAGTCACAATCTGACCCCCAAATTTCATGGTTCCTGTTCGTAGACAAGTTCTATCGGGAAAGAAAAATAAACACATCCCATGGACGATCAAATGACAATTGTAAAAAATCCCTAACATTCATGCGAACAGTGAAATAGTCATGCTACTAGGTTAAACCATGAGTCAAAAAACGTATCGATGTGAATAAGCGCCAACGTCTGTTTTTAGACACGAAAATATAAACGACAGATGAAAGTTTCACCCACATGTCCACGCAACACCTTCATGGACGATTATTTCGTCAGCATATCTTGAAAAAAAAATCCCATCGGGCCAAATAGGACAGTTTCAGATTTTGTATCAATAAACCATCGTTAGTCGTCCATCTGTCGGCCGAAAAAATCTTGACGTGTAAACCCACCTTTATTGTCTGAGCTGAAACATCAGTGCCCGCATCTGACAAATCTTTTTTCAGTTCCTCAGCAGTCACACGGGGACTTTTTTCCACTTTGCGCTTCAGATAGCGCTCAGCAGTCGAAGTCAGCATCTTCTTTCTGCCACGACCAGGTAGCGTTTCAGCAGTGCCCTTTGCCTTGAATTTGCGAATGATGCTTCCTATGGTGTCTCATGGTATGTTTAACATCTTTGCAATTTTCCTATAGCCATTGCCCTTCCTGTGAAGAGAAATCACCTCTTCTCTCGTCTTCCTGGGCCATTCGCTTGACTTCACCATGTTTGTAAACACACCAGTTAGGCTAAGTTTATACTTGCTATACCGCCAGTGCGCTCCCGCAGCCGCGGGATAAACGACTCCCTGTAGTCGTCTGCACAACAGTGCAAGCGATTACAGGGCGTCTAATTAAGGACCCCATAGACTTTCTATGGGATGGCCACCCGAAAACCGACCGGCGGAGGCCAAATGTGGCTTCGCCCATGCTAAACGGTCATTTACCTGGCGGTAAAAAAACGCCAGTGTAAACTTAGCCTGAATGTCTAGAAGGAGCTGAGTATCACAGTCACTTTAAATCTGCCTAATTGGTGCTTATTATGCTTGATTGCTGCTCGTTGACATCCACAGGTGTTTTTAATACCTGATCGAAAACACTTGAATGAACCTCTGTTCTTAAGCGTGGTAGTCTTTAAGGGGTTGAATAATTGTGTCGATGTAGAAATCACACAAAAAAACCTTTTTTTTACTGTATTACAAAAACAATTGATGCCATTTTAGTTGCATTTGGTTCTTTAAAAAGTCCTTGTAAGATTTCATTCTGAACACAATTACAATGTACACTGAATTCCCTAAAACCCTTTACAGCATTGGGGGGTGAATAATTTTGAACACAACTGTATGGGAAAGTAAAATGCTTACTTTGTCATAAAAAAAAAAAAAACTACTAAAAAGTCAAAAGATAAATAAAAATTAATTTTCCCCCTGTAATCGGTTCCCTTTTAGTTGAGCATGATGTGAGTACAAGAAATTCATTTTCAGTCACAATCAGCAACCGATAGTAGGGTGTAAAGTAATTTGTAAAGGCCCCCATACACCTTACAATTTCACCATACAATTTCTGTACAATCTACTTTTCTTTTTAACAAAACCATGTAATATGAGGGGCTTTCTAAACCTTCCAATCACTATGTATTCTATCAGGAAGGACCCGGCACTACATAGTTGTTGGAAGATCTCATTGAAATTGCATAGAGTGATCTAAAGGTGTATGGGGGAGGGGCTTAAGTAATTTGTCCACAAGCTCTGCAGTGGTCTGCTATATGCTCATGTCACCAGCATGAGAAATAAAAATGAAAGTTTTTGGTTGACAAGTTCCGCTTTCAGAATGCTTGAGCTATAGTGAATAAAAAGACTTCCCTCTTCTGCCATTAATTTGCTATCCAGTTCTTTCATAAGTCCAGTCATGTCGTGGCAGAAACAGACACCTTGTACAAAAATGTAGTAAGCTGTGGATCACGAAAATGCACAACTTAAACACCTCTGTGGATTAGGTTCAACTGCTTCATGCTGGAACCCAACTATAAGTTCAGGCTTTTTTCGAAATATCCCAAACCAGGTCATCCAGTTCGGCTTGGCTGATCAAATGTGTTTTTTTCATGTAAATGTTGATGGCACTGGGTAGTCTTCACTTGTGCCCACTGCTTCTTGTAATGAATGGCCACTCGGCATTATCTAAGCAGCAGAACATCGGTGCCGATTTGAAGCTACAGAGAACCGAGACATGACCATTTAAAATCAAAGGATGTGTCTCCAAGATGAAGAAAATCAGTGTCCGATGCCGTTTTTCCACGTCTTTGGTACTCTAAATTAATAGGCCTAAGCCGTGGGCAAACTACCCGGAAATCCACCAGTAAATGTGCGTGTACGTCCAGTGCAGGGGGACAGTAGTGGACACAAGAGCATACTGACAATCCGCTTAACCTCCTGGGTGCTATGCCTGAAGCTAGTATGGGCACAGTTTGATCTTGAATTAATCTGTGCCCGTGCCAGGATTGGGCGCAATCGCCAGCACTCCGTGTGCCTGCAGCATTTTTGTATAGCTGCAGGCTCACGGAGCTTTCCTGGCCCTGTGACTTTGCTGTCATCAGTGATGCCGAAGGGGAAACATAGACCTCCATGTTAATGGAGGGGGCATCGCCTTCCCTCGTTCACACCGCCGGTGTCCAATTGAAGTGTGTTGTGAGCCGGGAGGAGAGCAGCAATCACAGTGTACTCTGCCGCGATTGCCCGGGAAGCGACTTTCCGCGCCATGAAAAAGACTGTAACCTCAGGAGGTTAATACGATTTGTATGAGCCTGAAGAAGAGATCTGAGACATCCTTTTTTATGACTTCAGTTAGCCAATAAAGGGGATCACTTGAACGCCAATCTTTCTGTACGTAATTGCTGCATAGTGAAATTCGTGTGCAGGATGAAAAAGCAGAACAACGAAACCTATGAAGCTGCCCAGTTCACCAGCAACCTATTGTAAGAAGTTTGTAGTTTACAATGGAAAAGGCAATGCTTCAAAAGATTAATGTGTATGTAAACTTTAGATTATGACACAAACAAAAAAAGTCAGAAAGTGATGTCAGGATCAGCCTGTCCTTGATTGACAGGTCCTATATAGTTATCCACACGGGTGCATCAAATTACTTTCTCCAACTTTCTATCATATAATGCCATCCAACCACATGGAAGGTGAGTTCTGACAGCTATCAATCAGTAGCACAATGGTACAGTGACAGGTGTCAAACTCAACCGCAAAGTGGGCTAAAGTGAAAAGCCTCGATTTTTATTTAAAAAAAAAATTTTCTTCTCAGCTTTTCATATAGAACCAAACTTAGTCTTTGCTTATACATCTAATCTGGATCGAGCAAAGTGTAATACAAGTTGGCGTCAAATGTCAGATAATGGACATTTATTTTTTCTATCAATTTAAATAATCTTGTGGGCCAAATTTGGCCCCAGGGCCGGAGTTTGAGACCCATGCTCTAGGGTTTGGTGACACAACCATGTCTCTGTGTATGGCTCTATGACTTCCATTGTGTGCTGATATATATATTATAGACATTCGCTGTCAGCCGTCTGCATGCATGTCCCCCTCTGTTATGATATCAGATGCTATGGCTGCTGTCAGGTGTGACATGATAGTATGTAGTAATACCCAGCACACACACGCACACCGCCTATGGGTCGGAGGTGACCCTCTGTGTCCTGTACCCCACCTATAACTCCCCTCACACTTCGTTACAGGACCGGACAGAACACTGACATTTAACCCTACACCATCCGGCGGGTCATACCTACCAGCTCTGCTATATCCCCCGACACCGCGCTCATATCCCGACACCACACAAGTCTTCCCGGGTCTTCCCCGGCCCCGCCTCCCTTCCTGCTCACAGCCAATGCAGTGGGACTTTACACTGGACCAATCGGCGCTCGCCTGTTCACGGACTACAGTGGGGTGTGAGAGGAGAGCGGTGATTGGTCGGCTAAAGTTCATTCTCTATTGACACAATTTTTTTTATAATGGGGGTTCTTTAAAATTTGCGTTCGCCCTGCGGCTGATCGCCTATTGGGGAACACAGCCTAAAGAGGTCAGCCGCGGCGCAACATGTGTTTTGATCTATTTAAAAAAAAAAATGCATTATGCAAGATCACCCCGGATCGCACCCATTCATTACAAAATCACAGCCATGGGCTATTTTTGATCGTGTCCACTCATGTCTATAGGGTGTGATCCGCCCGCTACCCGCAATCAAAAAGGTGGAGAGCCACAATTCAGACCGTGGGTTGCGGGTGGCTGTTTGCCTATGTGATGAATGGACGAGACCACCCGTGATTGTCATGCACGATTTAAAATCGTTTTAGTGTTGAACAAGCCCAGGGTCAAACACTCCCCCCATCTCTGTTTTCTGAAACTTGCACATATAAATGGTAGCTGCACATCTTCGTCCATCAGTATTTGTACTCCTGCATTTACAAATAAACACAAAGATTATACAATTACAAGCATATCAATCATGGGAGAGTGTGGGGTAAATGGGTACCAGCATGGTGGGGAGTAGGACTTTTGCTCTTTGTTTAGATAAGTGGCCTTTTTTCTGAAGTTTGATATGCCCTGTTAATTCAGAGATAACATTTTGATTAATTAGTTGGTGTGTCAGGACCCTGCAGAGAGTCCACTGCTTCCTTACAAAGAAATATTCTTATGCTGTAGATTCTGGCCACAGACAGGAGTTGGCTTGGTGCTTCCATTGACCATAAAGTCCAAAAACAATTATATATTTCATATGTTCATATCCAATCAAACCAAACCCCCCCAAAAAAATACAGGTCTATCCAACCCTAATCAGTTTTAATCATATACATTGACAAATCCTAAAGTATCAACTGCTTTCTGTATTGGATAAACTACACAAATGGAAAATAAACAGGAAAGATACAGGTAACAATATCCATGTTATAAAATACTAGAGGAGACAGAAGTCTTTTTCTCAATCTAATTGACTATACACCATATTTTTCACACTATATGGCGCACCCCAAAAGTTTTGAAGAGAAAATTAGGGAGAGACACAGCCATTTAGATATCAAATGAATATACAGAATGTTAAAGCAAAGTAGGTAGGACCGGACTATGCAGTATTCACTCCATATTCCTCCAGCCTAAGGGCAGGTTTCCATTAAGGCGATCACCCACGATTCTAATTGTGGAGCGGTGGTCACTAGCGATTTTTTTTGCTAGTTATTGGGCGCGATTTGGGCATGTTTTTGGAAGTGTTTTTCTGGAGGCGACAAGATCACTCCCATAGTTTTTCTGGAGGCGACAAGATCACTCCCATGTTTTTCTTTTGGGCAGACAAGATCACTCCCATAGAGAATGAATGGGGCGCATTTAAAAATCACGCCACCATGCGGTGATGCCATAGACATTTAGGGGCGCGTCTGTACGGCAGCGATCACGGCCCATTGCGGATGTGGAATGGCACAATGAATGCTTGCGTGCAACAGAATGACATCATGACTCTGCGCTGCAAGGTTCGCCGATTGAATGGTGAATCATTGCGCACCACTTTGCGCAATCTAATCCCGTTCGATATTTTTGATGGAGACCCTCGGTCCCCATACAAAGTAATGGCAATTGAACTCTGTTCGATCAAGCTTTCCTTAAACGGGATCAATCCACCCCCATAAAGAAAGCTTGATCGAATAGGGAATCAACATGTTGGTAAAGCCCTGTTGGGTGGCTAAGTTCAAATGGCAAACAATCAATCACCGCGAATGTGCACAGTGATCGATAGTTTGGGGAACTTACTAAAAATCAACCCATGTATGGGGACCTTTAGTGCATTATTAGTGGGGACCTTACAAAGACAAGTTTCAAAGTTTCATGCATTCTGTTTGATTGTAAGCTCTTTCAGAAGATAATGACAGTTCTCCTTGTTTAGTTTACAGGGCTGTTTCCACCTTAAGGTCCCCCACACACGTATCGAGTGGGGACTGATGGATGAGCTGTGCAGAGCAGCGTGATAATATCATCACGCTGCTCTCCATCGCTCACAGCATCGGCGGGCACCCTTTGTGTGCCGTCCATTGGTTTCAATGTGGACATCGGTCCCCATTGAAACTAATGGCATCAGCCAGAAATTTACTGACATGTCTGCTCTCTGGCCGAACGAGCTTTGGGGCATGTGGGCACCCCACGTTCGGAGGCGGATTTTGCAGACAGCTACGAGCGCACACGCACATCGGTCGGCAGCAAAATCGGCGGCCGCTCATTGTGTGTGTGGGGACCCCAACATTGAAATATAATAGCAATGTTACATATATTTTTTTCTTTATCACTGTATGCGCTTAGAGAAAAGGAAACCCTTTTGGAACCCAAAAAAGCATCAACTTTTCCAGATGCTTCATAATGCGTCTAGTTTAATGTGGTAAGCAAAAAACAAATGTGCTTCATTGAGCTTTTCTCATTTCACTACAAATTGTGGAGTTGTGAAATGTACACTGAACACAACATTTGTTTAAAAAATTTATTTTTACAACCAAATATCAGCAGGAGTCAGGATTTAATTTATTATATAAAATGCATATGGGAAAAAATATTCTATACAGAGCCAGATGCATACTTTTGTTTTTACATGAACTATATGTAGCACAGGAACTATATAAAATACTACAGGTAAGTATAAATTTATAAGTAAAAGTATAAACACATTTTACATTGTAAAAGGCAGTGAAAATATTGGTTGCACACTACAAACATCACAGTAACATTATATTCTTTATAGAAAATGGCAAACTAGATATTTTTCTTTTTAGGAGTTAATTTCATATTTGCACCACAAATACAGAAGCAGAGTGTTATGCGTGTGATATGTAGGTTTACAGCTGGAATTGTATCTGCAATCATGTTCATTTCCTGGTTACCTTACATAAAACCTTCCTGTTTTCATTACACCTCTTATATAGGGAGCATTCAGACGATAGGGAGCAACAGACGATTTCACAGCTGCGGTCAACCCCCATGTTACCCAGATCTGGGCCAACTAAATGAGGGGGGGTTTGCGGTCAACTCATGTCACATTTTCCTGGCTTTAGCGCTATTCGGGCATCGGGTTGCTGGAGATGCTGTATTACCAGATCACCACATGAATACTCCCCTCCCTGCAATTTGTTTGGTGCTTCAATAAGATTTTAACTGGATTGAGTGGTCTGCAGCTGTACAACCTCCTAAGCATCCATAACTGAAGGACTGGAATACAATAAATGAGAATAAGGTAGGGTCTATTTGACTTGCTACCTCATATGACACTTTGGGCAGATGAACGTGTACAAGATTAAAGGTAAGGCTTTTCTATTCATAGACATTTTCAAGCCCCCCCCCCCCCTTATTCAAACACAGGTTAAGATTGAGGGCCAGTGGAATACCTTTGTGCCCTCCAAGTTTGGGAACCACTGCCTTAGGTATCATCATACTTTTTTTCTTTTTCCAACAAGAAAATGCTGTTATGTAGTTGAAAGTGGGTATAAATCAGGGCATGAAGAAGGGTATGGCACCAATATAGGTTATATGATTTCATAAACTGGGAATTTTAGGTAAGACTACATTGGGTACAAATTTATGGGATGTTTATTAACCTGGCACAGGCTGAAACGGTTTCCTGTTGCTAAATATATGCATTTATTGTGTTCAACTGCAGTAAAGCACTAGCACATAAAAATATACCAAATGCATACATTTTCAAACTGTCCTTTGTTTGCAAAAGTTCCGCTTCATTATCAGGACCACATTCCACCCACCTTAGTCACCATATCTTAACAAAGGTTTCCCATCAACTCAACTGAGCCAAAATGCAAGCTTTGTTGAGATTCAGTAACTAAAATGTGACTATATAATACACTATATATGTCCCTGATGTGTCAAATCTGTACTCAGTGGACATTCAATGTAAAATGCCACAATATTGAAAAGCCCTTCACTTGCCATACAGACTGGGCTGCTAAATGTGATGTATGTTTATTTTTTGTAAGGTGGTTGGTAGAATTTGTAATTGTTGAAGTATGGAGCTACTACTACTTCATCTACTTTTGAACATATATCATGTTGATGCAGCAGGTTAAAGCGGACCTACCACCAGGAATCTATGTTTTCATGAATGGCACTAGAAGTGCCAATAATAGGGAGGAATGCAGTGAAAAAACCCAAAAATGTACCTGTAATTAGCAATTTAGGAATATAATCCGGCAGCTCTCCTCACTTCCTGGTTCATGGTCAGCAGAGCAAGGCAGGACTTCACAGGAAGCTTTGATTTTTCAGTGAACTGCTTTGAAAATTCCCATAGAAGATCACTGAACGCCCCCAGTGGCCACCCGCAATATTGCACCCCATGTGTTTCATGTGTTGGCTCCACGAACCAGGAAGTGATGGGAGCTGTGTGGTAATCTTGTTAAATTGCTCATTACAGGAACGTTTTTGAGTTTTTTTTACTGCATTCCTCCCTATTATTGGCACTTCTAGTGCCATTCATGAAAACATAGATTTCTGGTGGTAGGTCCACTTTAAGTACCATACAACATGTGAGTTATTGGGACTTCTGACTTTTCCAATGTGCCTGTTTGTGTCAGTGTCTTAAAACTACTCAGCTTTCATTTTGAGAAAATCAGCAATATTGCCTCTATTTTCCCCAGGAAATTCACATTTAACAAAGCATAACAAACTCCATAAAATTTATTATCAAAGACTAGAGCCAAAACTTTCAGGGAACACCTCCAATTTAAGCATTTCGCTGTATCTACACATACAAGGAGTCCATAGGTTTACAACAACCTTGAATCATTGTCCAGTTCACCAGTAACACTGGTTCATCGTCTTTTAAATGCAAATTGTGCTGCTGTTTGGGTACAAAGCCGGATCTGATCAAACTAGTGTTCTTGTATTCACACTCCTGTGACACTCATATAAATTATTTCAATGATGGTACTTTCAACTCGCTGACAGAGCTGTACATCTGGATCTATACTCTCTGGCTCTTTGGTAGAGGCAGATATAGGGGAAAGGCTGAACTTGCTGGGTAATTCTTTTGGCTTTTCTATAAGTTGCTGCAGACCTGTTAAAAAAACAAAACATTTTATTTTTACATCATCATTATGCAGCCAACAATACCCATTCCACATATTTCCCACTGCCCGGTTTTATAACTTGGACAAACACAATTCTAGGATGCATCAACTCATAGCAACCACATTCACTTAGCTGAAGTTACTACCATTCATAATACATTCTCCTTTGCCGCTTTGAGCTGCTGCACTTATACATATCTAGTCATTCAGTTATAATAGTAAAATAACAGAGAATTCAAAGTCAAAATCCACATTATTTTCACACTGAGTTTGTATTTGACTTTAAACATTATTGAACAGGATTCTAACAGTCTTAACACTGGTTAGAAAAACTACACAGAGAAAAATCGTAGTTTGGTATGCTCTCTTACTTCCATACACATCAATAGAAGCTAGCAGGTATCAATGAAGACATGCAACATAAAATGCTGTAATGGTCTAGGCCACTGATGCATTACCAATTTTAACTTTATAAGATTTAGAAGTTTAAGCTTTCAAAAAAAAAATACAATCAAGAATCTATGACTCACGTGTAATAATTGGATCGACATCCCTTGTCTGCGTGGCGACGTTTGATGCACAAACTTGCCCTACTTGCATCAGCAATGACATGGTGTCTTCATAGAGTGGTGGAAATGCTTGGCAGAATGAGACCAAGCAAGGCAGGGTTGGCATGAAAAATTTATAACGCTTAGCTTGAGTTAGCACTGCAAAACAAAAAGGAAAAAAAAACACAAGAAATAAGGGTTTGGAAATTCTATTCACCGCTTTAAGATTTTAAAAGGTATATATATATATATATATATATATATATATATATATATCTACACACACAGGTTTTCTACTTTAGCAAAATACATGCACTCAGATAATGGCATTATTATCTGTAATCTTACCTAAATCTGACCAAACGTACATCACGCATGACACAAAAAACATGCAAACTGCATGTTACATAACGTAATGAATAAAAGTAGCCATACAAGTTTAGATTTGTGGTCGATTTTGCCGCCAATCAAGCGCCGTGCTTCTGCCGTGAAATCACCTCTAAATCTAATGCTTAAAAGCTAGATTCGGCTGTATATCAGCCAGAAAATCGATCTAAGAAATAACATGTCTGTAATTTCTTAGAGCGGTTCCATTACTTTAAATGGGGACCGGCGTCCCCATCCAAAGTAATGGCTGGCACACAAAGGGTACCCGGACAATTCTCTGCAGGAGCGGAATGATGATCTGCCAGGAGATCGGCAGCAATTGTAAATGTGTGTGTCCGGCCAGCTTAACACAAAATTGCAACACACAATGTTCGCTGCATCACCCACCATCCCAGATTATACAAATTCCTACTAGGTTATAAATAGCATTGATATCACAAATAATACCGCAACAACCTTATATTGTACCTTTACCTAAAAAGTTCAAGTACTTTTGTTAAATCTAATAAAGGGAACAAATACTAGGAATGTAGTAAAGGCCACAGGCTACAAACAATGCTTTCCTCTTCGTAGAGTATCTCGTCTTTTCTTAAGGACAACACATGCTACAGATAGATTTTCCATTTTGACCTTTAGCTGCATTTTTAGAGAAACCAAAGAACTGTATAGTGATCTGGGGGTAAGGCAATAAGAAGCCTGCACTGTAAAATAGGGGACATAGTGGTTGGGAGAGATGATTCACAAATCAGGGTGCGAGTTCAACGGAATGGATGAGCAATGAGCTTAAAGACGTACTGCAAAGCCTTGCTACCCAGGCAAGCAAAAAAAATAAAATAGACCTTCCATCCTTTAATTTATGCCCTTTAGCGGTTTAAACAAACCGAGTTCTTCCAGAGTTTATTTGAAACTCGGCCCAAACAGATCATCAAAACCAACCAGCAGTTTGGAAAGCTGCGGCGATTCTCTATCCAGCCACACCTATTCTGGGATCCTGAGTCCACCCCTTTGGCGTGGGAGGGGCAGACCATAGACCTCCATTATAATGGAGGAGCGTCTGTTTTCCAGCCCACATCACTGGCGCCATTGATGCCAGCGATGTGGACAGGGGAGGGTGGGAAACAGAATACAGTGTATTCTGCTGTGATCGCTCATACTGCACTGTTAAAAATGGTGTGGTAGGGGCTGACCGATAGGGAGGTTAAATAAATGCAGACACACTCCTCTTACCATATAATAAAACTAGCAGCAAGAATGGACATGTACAAATATTTACCGGAAAGTAAAGTCCCCATGACATTAATGGCTAGGCGTGCCATACTAAGAGACTTTGGTAAAGCATACTGGATGCAGAGATGTGATAGCAGCTGTATGGCAAATATCTAGAAAAAAAAAAAAAGCATAGATCACTTAGAGCCACAGAAACATTATCCAGGATAAATATATTAACATGTTACCTTTACTTTAGCTGATGTCTTAACTTTATGCAACAACTATGTAGCCTGATTGCCCAGACACTTTGGTAACCCTGTGCTAAACATTCAGCCTTACATTCAGAAGGGATCACATAACATATAGACTTTGTGAGCAATTTCCCTAGGAAATGTGATGTAAATAAACTCATCATTTAATCTTTCTTTAACTATCACAGCAAGAGAAGTAGAAAAGCAACACCTAGTATGTGAACATATATAGGAACATATAGGAATATATATATAACATATATATAGGACTATATATATAACATATATATATAGGAACACATATATATATATAT
>CM070033.1:95994382-96013747 GCA_036250615.1 Ptychadena robeensis
GCAGCTAAGGCTCAGAAACACACATCAAATGTGCTTTTGTTAGGAGATGTTATTATTTAAATCAGAAGATTTGTTCAGTTAATTACAAAGCCCCTGAACATAGTATCATCACAAAATTTGCTGGAGTTGTAGAGAAGGGATGTGGGAACATTGTAAAGAAAAAAATATTGCTGTATCAAGTTTTTGCACAAAACTGTGAATTTATGTATTCCCTCATGACCCGAATATAAGCTGAACATATTTTTTTGAGCACTTTTTAGGTGCTGAACAATTTGGCTTGTATTGGAGTATATATGGTATACAGTTTTAGGAGGAGGACAGCTCCGGTATCCATACATGTTTATATGGTAATTAGCAGAAATGTTTTTACCTGGGCTGAAAGCAGGGCATTTTTTAGCTCTTCTCTGGTAACTTCCATGGTTTCCGTCTGTCCTGCCAAAGCCGTAGCATTACTTGGTGATGGTTTAATGTCCTGATCTGCAGTCTCTTTAAGGTAAGAGTTTAGATAAGCCTTGGAAGCTAAAAGATACCCATTCAGCATATGCAGGGTGATATCAATCAATGGAGGACACCTAGAAACAGAAAAATAATAATTACCTAAGAAAAACTAACTGGCATGTAAATACACAGTATGCAGTCACCTACAAACCTCAGAATTCTGGGATCACATCGTAAAACGATCAGAGGGTCAACCATGAGATCATTCTGTGTGTACTTGTGCTGACGAGCCAACTTTAATGAAGGCTGTAAGGCATTTACAGTCATCACCCACAACCTGCAAAAAAGAAAAGATATAAAGCATGCTAACAAAATGGGAGATGATTACACAAATACCATTTCTCATAATTTACTTCAAACTAAATACAGTTCTAACTTCAGGTTAACAGATATGTTTAATTTGCAGTGGGGCTAGCCTAACAATTTAAGGATTCAGTGCTTGTTTATGTCTATGGAATCCTTAAAGCACCTTTACTTGATCCTTAATTCTCATGTGGCAGTCTGGCCTCTGTGGTCACCCCTTACACTGCAGAGCCTATAGCTCTGTAATGTAAGTGAGAGTAATGAAAGCTTAGCCACAGAGCAAAACACAAGCTGAGAGGAGGCAAGAGCTGGTTGCAGTGAAGCAAGAGATAAAAAGGTAAGCATAGATACCTTAAATCTCCACTGCAAATGGACAGAATTCAAATTTCATCTTATAATATGTAAACTTCTGAAATAACTCTTAAATAAAACAGATGCATTTTACAACTATACTTGGTACCTTCTAGGCATAACAGTGTTCAAGGTCATCCACAGTTTGTTGATGGTCTGCAAGATCCTGCGTGGAACACCAACATTTAGCAGCCGGCTCATATTGGCAGTGAGCACTTCTGCATAAGGAATGAGGTCACTGGCACTAAGCAAAGTCAAATGTTCCAAGATCTGCATAAGCTGCGTGTGGTTGCTCTGCAGGACTGAAAATGCTAAAAACAGAGAAAAAACTAGTCAGCTTAGACACATAGAAGTTTAAACAATCAGAACTCTTAAATATACATTAATCTATGGTTTTTTTGTTTTTTTTAAAGTATGACAGCAGAGCTGTATAAAAACAGTAACTATTCCACATAAATACAAGTAACATCATAACAAATATCTAAGGAAATGATGCTGTAGCTTTTCAAGTGAAATATCCTGAAAGGTACCGAGAATAAATAAATTCACTGAAAACAGTTATAAGAAGTGAATAAAATTGGCAGGTAAAACCGTGTACATGGATCAACTTAAATTGCTATTTAAAGTTTAGCCTTATACCTACATATACACTTTGAATTGCGAGAAAGCCTCATGAGCTCATTATGTACATGGTATTTGTAGAGCTTACCCTCCTGGAGCTGTTTAGGAGAATGGCTTTTAGCAGAGTTCGTTAATAGCATCCTTCGTAAAAGAGCATCTGTTCCTGTGATTTCCTCCTCGCAGATCCAGTCATCCACAATGCAGAGGTGTGGGTAGTTTGTAGCAAGCAGACGCAGCAAGGCAGAGTGTAGACCTAAAACACAGAAGCACATTGTTTATCATTTCTCATCACTAAATAAGAAGGCCAAAAGTGTATAACATTATATTCATTTGTAACATGGCTGAAAATAAGATGCATCAGAAGCTACTCAAAGTAAACATAAATGCTGCTTAACAATAAAAAATAAACAGTACAAGGTTATGAAAAAGGACAAGTTAATTAACCTCCTGGATGGCTTGCCAAATAATTTCGGGGCTTGTTTGTTTACCAACACTGAAAAAACTTTGGGCATACTCACTCCTCAGGAGGGAGGCCATGGCCCCTCTACCGCCCCAAAAAAGCGTACCCAGAGGGTTAAAGGCAGTTTGCCCAATCCCACTGTAACTAAAGGTAGCCATACACGCCTTGATTTTTCTGTAAGATTGATTACTTAAGGCGATTCCTTAAGTAAGTGATACAAATCGATCGATCGAGCAGCAATCTGATGTTTTAGTGAATTTCAGTTAATCTGACGGGTTTTCTTGGCATCTGATCAAACTATGTGGGTTATCGAGCAAAAGTTGATGCATGTATGGTTAGCTCCTAACTATTCAAGAAAGATCAGCAGAATAAGCAATACAACTTAAATTGAAACAGAACAGTTTTGCAATATTTACTATATATAGATATATAGGATACAGCACCAAATTATCCCAAAAATTTTATATATATATGTTAAAGGAGGACTTCATACATACATATACCAATCTGCATACTATCCTAGCTGTAATAAAATCACATTATTAACAAAAACAAGGCTAAAAGGCCCTTGAAACTGAAAACGTTTGTGAATTAGGGCCAAATTTAAACCTATAACATATACAAACTGATACTGGTTGACTTAATAAAATAGACCATGCTCTTATGTTGACCATGTGACCTTAATAATCTCATTGGATGTGAACAAGTAGGCTGTATTTTTCAAGTCAGCAACAGGAGCCCCAATGTCTATTTCTTGAGATATTTTTTCTAAAAAAATCAATTTCTGAAATTGTAGCTGCAAGAATTGTGGGGAAATTATTTACATTTACAGAAATGACACGGAAGGCAATATATTAGCTGCTTAGCTTAGCCCAACCTTTCACCCCTGCCACCAAAACCTTGGTAGGGTTCTGATTTCCAATGTATATGCAAATCATGTATTCTAGCCTGGCCAGAGGTTGCGTTTAGAGCAGAAAAAAAGTATATCATGTAATATCATTCTAAAATAACAATTTGGTGAACCAAACCTTACCTCCAAGTTCCTGTTGTAGACCCTGTGCTTGGCGAATAAGATATTTTATAGGAATCTGATCCATTAAAGACGAAGAATAGGACTTTGGCTTTTTCTGCATGGCCGCTGTCAAAAAAAGCAATAACAAAAATAAGAAATTGTTACATACACAAAATGTACATGCCATTATAATATAAAAGACATGTTTATCCACTTATTTTCCTTTTTACTAAATTGGAAAACAAAAAGTAAAAAAGGGAAACTAATATTTAAACAAGGTTAATTTGATCATCTTTCCATTCAGCACAGTAGGTATCAGATAAGGATGCATTAGGAACGAACGCTCTGCACAACATGCTTTCAGCTACTGATCTGCGTAAAAATAAATAAAACCATAAAGATAATTAAGGCAAACTACCAACCTAATGTCTTTGAATTAGCTAAAAGAGCTTCTTCATAAGAAAGAAGGTAATAAAGCAACAGGAGTTGAGTAGTTATCCTATATCTCTGGTTTAAGCGTGGACTCTCCCCTGGGTGACCCTGGAAAACTTTCAGGATTTCTTGCTCAGTGATTGGCTTGTTAGTGGCCTCTGGACTAGATTTGGATGCTGGGGTAAGCACAGAATTGATGTACACGTCAATAAGTGGGAGCAGTTGCTGATGTAGTGGAAGAGTTGTTTCACAAAGCTGTGTGTATATCCAGTCCTGGAACAGATAATGTTTATAATGAAATAATATAATACAGCACCGAATAATCCTAAAAAAAAATAATATATATAGAACTTCCTGATGAAGACCATTTGTGGTTGAAATTACATCATGATGGTGTCCAAAAACTTTTTTATTGATCAATATGAATGCCTTCAATAGCTTTTAAAATAATTTAATGTCTGTATGTATATTTGTGGATTTTAATGAGATTCTGTAATAAAATATACGTTCTAATATAAGAAACTCTAGAGCCTAGGCGCCCAACCTGCGGCCCTTTGGGCATTCTTTGGTGGCCCCGCTTGGTTTTCCACTTCCGGACCCAGAAACCTAACTGTTAATGCATAGAGCATAGGAACTCACCTGTCCTTATACAGGATCTTCTTCGGGATGGAAGAGGAGGAGAGGGACTCGTTCTGGCTGAGCACATGGAAGTCAATCAGCAACCCAGACAGCTTCTGAGCAAGTCCCTCACCTCACCAAGAATATCCTGTTCTAAGAAGATGCGTGCCTATGCTTCCACTATTCCACCAACGAACAGGGAATTATTGTATGTGGCACATAACCTTTGATTTTTTATATATATATATATATATATATATATATATATATATATATAAAACTCAAAATGTGCATTACCACACTACAGTGTTCCCTAATACTTGAAGTATCAAAATAAACACGTTTTGTTATTTAAAAAATGAAAATAAATGTCTTCTAGCTATGCCTGGTGTAATATTTTCATTATAAAATGCTTATACAAGTCAGTATAGATTGAAAATGTTATGTGCGGCCCTTTAGTGATGCAGAGGGCCGCACTTGTGGCCCTACATATCAACTCAGTTGCCCACCGCTCCTGAAAGCCCCTAAAAGGGCGGGCGGCCTTAGTTTACCGAACTTTAGACTATACTACTATGCCACTCATCTCCAGAGAGTGGTCGACTGGCATGCAGGACCAGTCGAGACACCAGACATGCTCTTGGAGCAACGGACGTGCTCCGGAACAATCACCGCTCAATTTTGACTCCCTAAGCAGCATACTGAGGAGGGGGTTGTGCGACATCCCCTGATTGGAGCATCCGTGACGGTTTTTCTTAAAATCCGCACATTGTATGGACTTACCACTGTTCCATCCCCGATGACGCCTCTGAGAGACAATCCGGACTTCCAGAGTGGGTCGGACCGGGGGTTCGTGGAGATGTGGGTGCCGGACTTCACCTTATGGGCGGGAAGTTTTTTCTCGGCCCTATCTTTTCGTGACAAGACAGCCCTGATGCCCCATACCCGGAAGTCCCAGGTGCCCTGGTGGACCTATTTACAGCTTCGACATTACCTGACTGCCCCCCCAGTCCTAGCGTCCTTTTCTAGACCTCTGCTGCCGTTCGAATTGGAATGCACCACAACACCCCCTGACAGACATATGATCACACGACTGTACGCACTCTAAGAGCAGGCGGAACCCCTGCAATCTTCAGGCCTGAAGGCCAAGTGGGAGAGGGACTTGGGGATGCCCCTTTCTAGAGACAAATGGGCCACGGCTTGCCTAGCGCCGCACAAAACCTCAGTGTGTGTGACAGTACAGGAGACCAATTATAAATTACTTACGCATTGGTATAGGACGCCAGCCATACTCCGGAAAATTAATTTGATTGCTGACGATAAATGCTGGAGGTGCCAGGAGGAGGCGGGAACCCTAATACATATATGGTGGGAATGCCCCCGACTCGTACCCTCCTGGCAGGAGGTCCATGACGTAATTAAAAGGGTGACGGGAGAGGAGAAGAGGCTCTCAGCCTTACATTATCTTCTGTACAAAGGACCGCGAGATGTTTCTTCTCAGCTGGTTCCCCAGTTCAAGAGCCTGGAGAGGCACTTGATCAATGCTGCAAAGGTGCTGATTCCACGACACTGGAAATCAGACATTGTGCCGACTGTACAAGAATGGTTTAAACAAGTGAAACATGTGAGCGAGATGGAACAACTGCTCCACATCCGGGCTGAAAAACTGACAAACTATAACAAAAAATGGAGGAAGTGGCACGTGTTTGAATTCTCTGATGACGGGATCCGGTTGGGCGGGCAGGTTTAAACAACAGCCACGGGCCTCGTCTTCACACGCTGTTCGAGATCGCATTGCCTCCCCCCCCAAACCCCCCCCCCCCTCTCTCCCTCCACGCCTCTGGTCCTTCAGGTGTCTTGAGTCTTTTTGTCTTGTCTTTTTTGTGATATATTGTTTATTTTTATGTGTTTTAATATGTCTGTGGATATTTTGGTTTTTCTCTATTGTTTTTGGGCCGGTTCATGAGTTCAACCCATGGAGGTCATCAGCATTGGACTATATCTGCCTGAACAACGATATGTAGCCTCTCTTTACTGTGTATGTGGTTTTTGAACAGAAGTGGGTATGTGCCCTTGTTATTGTCTGTTTTATTTTTGTTATGTGCAAAATTTCAATAAACTTTATTGAAAAAAAAAAACTCAGGTTGCCCACCACTGCTCTAGAGTGATGTCAACTAAACGTCTCCCCTTTATATTTCTAAGAAGAAATGGAGATGGACACCAGTGATTCTTTGAAATAAGATAGACTAAAGACATTTTCTTTTTCCTTTCCCCTGTCCCATTTCCCACTCTCTTCATCTAATTTTTAAACATAAAAATGCAATTTATGGTGAAATATATAATAACTTGTGAGATTTATTGAAGAAGACTAAAGCTAGCCATACATTGTCGGATTCCATGGCCGATCGGAGGTCTGATCGATCGGCCAATTAAGTGTGTCCGATCGCTACATACCACCTTGTCCCACGGATTCCTGGACGATTCCGTGTCCGATCACATACTTCCCAAATGGCAACTCCCCCTGATGTGTGCTGAATCGGATCAGAAAGACCAACATGTTGGTTCTCTGTCCGATCCGATTGTGGGCCCCCGAACGATCGGACGTGATCGGACAGACAAGGTGGGCTTCACGCGATTCCGGGACGATCATTTCGCGTGCACGCGCCCGGAATCGATCGTCCCGGAATCCACTGGGAAACGGACCCGTGTATGGGGGCCTTAAGTTTAGACAACAGAGAGAAATTAAAAGTACATGGCCAGGTATTTAATTTTTTATATTCTACGAACATTTAGATATGGGTAAAATTGTGTCATATGGAAGACAAAAGTAGACATCTATGGATACCATACCTTTATAGACACCTTGTGCTTTGTGAAAGCACGACTTCTTAGCAGCTGATAAATGCAGTGTATTGGTAGAAATCCATTGATGTTTGCACTCAAGTTGCTTGTGACAGGGACACGAACAGCATGGGCTGTGACAACCTAACAAAGTAAAGAAATGAAGAATGTATTTATCACACTTTAAGTTTTTCCCCCCAAAAAAAAAAATGTGTATGAATCAGTAAATGTATCAAATAGGTTTGCATATTTTCTAAGACATTCAGGATTGGGAATGGTAATCTGTATCTGTAGTAAAGACCGAAAGGAAGTTTTTTATGTGCTAAATGTACAAAAAGGCAAACGCTGACATTTCAGCTGTGAGCTTACTAATAGATTTATAAGAAGAACTTCTTTTTCAATCACATGCTGGTATAGGTCAAGAACACTTAAGAGATCTCCCACAAGTTCTGATTGAAATGAACAAACTATAAGCAAACTAGTGTATATTTCATTATTCAAATCAGCCATCTTTTGACCTGTATGTTTAAAAGATGCATTTATTGAAAACATGAATAACCGTAACCATTTCTAAAAAAACAGAAGCGTGCCAGGTGGAAGACATCTAGAGCAGTATTTAAACAAACCATTTCTTTACACCATGTGTAGATTATGGATAAAGTCACTTTTAGTCCTCTAAAAAAAAATGTAAATGCTCAATGGAAATTCAGTTTTTTTACATGAATAAGCCTCAATAATAAAGATTTTGGAACATTAAAAATTGTCTATCACTGTCACTATACATTTCGGCACTTTACCACTGGCATATACAGACGCCCATACACTGACCCATACAGACGTCCCGAAGGAACTGGGGAGATATACACACTGTGGAAGACACTCTTCTGTGTACTATTGGAATTCCAGGCGTTAGAGGGGTGAAAGTGCTTTTGAAGTCTGGAGGAGAGTTGGAGAAACAGTGTTAAAGTTCCCCCTCCCCAGCCCTTTCCCCAGCCCCCCATTCCCTGGTATCCACATTAAGTAAAATAGTGGACTGATCCCTGGTCCTTCCATGTATACCATAAGTTTTGCCTAACCACCTCGTGCAAATCGATATAAGCAAGGTACCGGAAACCACCTCATAGTAGTAGCAGGGTACCAGCGGGTCCCTGAAGGTACAAACTTGCCTTGCCTGATGTTGTGAGAAAAAGTCCTGACAATAGAATCTCCTGAGGAAGCCCCAGTTGAATAGGGGAGAAACGAGTCGAGATATTCAGGACCCGCCTATCTATGGATTAAATGGACTAACTAGGATCCGCTAGGTCACTTATCCTGCACACTTTTGGTGAAGGGGCAGTACTAGTGGCTTTGAATAACGTTGTGACTATTTTGTGGCCATAATGTATATACTCTGGTACTGTATGACATAAGTTAACTTGTTCTTAATATATTTATTGTGTGGTCATTACCAATAAAGACCGTATTTTAACTGAATTTATTTGGAGATTTATGATGTTACCCCTTTCCCCCACTTTTTCCTTACTGAGTGTTTTGATTACCACTGGTATATAGTTAAGATTCACTGCCAGGACTATGAAAAAACATGCACAGTCTGAATATATTTTAAATTAACCAAAAACTACATTAGATGAAGGAAAGTCAGATTTTGACATAGTATATTATATTAAACCATAAAAGAGTACAGATTATGCTTAAACAACACATTGATATTCAGAGTGGCAAGCAAAGTTCTTTCAAGCAGTAATTCAATTAATTCCCATGTAAATGTTTTTTCAATTACTTCCAGACAGCTGATGTTCCTCTGAAGCAAATCATTCTCTGGTCTATAAACATGTACTACTCTGAAAAAGTTTATTTTTGAATGATTTTAGTAAGTATTAGTACATGTTTTATTCTTACAAGGTTAATATATATATATTAATCATCCCACAACAGGAAAAAAATTTTAGTTTTACCTGTGTAAAGGTAGCCATAGATAAGGTTGATTATTTTGCAATTCAATCATATAACCAATAAAAGACAGATTGGCAGTCGAACATTCATTGATTGTACCACCACACAGTGTTATAGATTCACAGATAAGTTTTTTGTTTGTTTTTTAGTGTCATTATCACTTTCTGCCACAAGAGGGCGCCAGGAAATGTACATTGTACATGTGAACTATGGAAAAAAAAGTTACCAACATGTCTGATCATGGCTCAAATAATTTATTGTTCGATTTCATTCACTTTTGGCTGATCAAACCAGGTATGCAGGAATCAATTTCCGTTCGTTCAACATCAAAATACCGATTTTGGGGTCAATCGAATGTAAATATCGACCAGTGTATGGCTATCCTTAAGTCCCCCATACACCTTACAATCTTACCAGACAATTTCTGTACAATCCCCTTTTCTTCTACCAAAACCATGTAATATGAGGACTTTTCTTAACCTTTCAATCACTATGTATTCTATCAGGGAGGCCACTATACTACATAGTTGTTGGTAGATCTAAAGGAAATTGTATGGAGTGATCTAAAGTTTTTTTTGGGGGGGGGGGGGGGGCTTTACTCTACTAATATCAGACAATATATTGTCTTCACTGAATCCTCTTTTCCCAATTTAAAATTAATGGAGCAGCCATGGACAGTTAAGACTGCATGAAAAAGACTAGACTAGGATGATGGATGTCCACCAGATGAGAATAATTGGTTGCAGCTTTTAAGAGGAACTTTGAGAAGCTGACAAAGTGCAGTGAAATCCAGCAATTTCAAGACAAGAAAAGATACTCTACAACTATACAAATTTGGATGTAAGGCCAAGTCTCAATTTGGCATTTTGGATGCATCCAATTTCAATGGGCACATTAACACATCCTCTATGACACGGCCGAGTGTACACTGAATATTAATGGACACATTGCAGATGCTTCAACATTTTAAGTCGGTGAAGACTAGGCCTAAGTGCTGGAGTT
The DNA here is from genome assembly GCA_036250615.1 of Ptychadena robeensis. Classification (NCBI taxonomy): domain Eukaryota; kingdom Metazoa; phylum Chordata; class Amphibia; order Anura; family Ptychadenidae; genus Ptychadena; species Ptychadena robeensis. The sequence goes on from CM070033.1 coordinate 96,004,471, forward strand.
TAAATGATGCTGTTTGACTGATATACATACAATATATATATATATATACACATACAATATATATATATATATATATATATATATATTATATATTGTGAAGACTGCTCGTTTGTCCCGGTGTAAATAGAACCATGCAGGTGTGTATCCTGGAATAAAATCCCCACTATTTGGCCAACAATAAGTTTGTTTGTGCAGTTTTTGTTTTCTCTTTTTTATTTTTGGATTCTGGGATTGGGGGGGGGGGTTAGGAACTGGGTGGGCCTTCCCATTCCTCCAGAACCTACACCTGATGGACATCATGGATGTGGCTGGGTTGTTTCTTAATAACAAAAGAGACTGAATCCACTCAGTCATGGTTCCCAAGAAAGTTGGAGACATTGCTGCTGGGTGCAGCAAACACAGGCGCGCCATATATATATGCCTTTCTGCCTCTAAATGGTTTTATTACACCAGTCACTTACCTGCTGGGTTCTCTGGAGAAGGAGGCAGGGGGTTCATTTTAAGAGCAAAAGAGAAGTAAACAACCTTAGCTGCATAAAGATCTCTGGATATATTTTTGTATCCTATTGGCTTGCTTATACATTTTCTCATGATCTGCCCTATTTGAATTCATAGGGATTCTAAAACATTTACGTTCATAATATTCAGTAATTAAGGAAAAGTACAGTAAAATTGTGGCACAAAGGCATTGGAAGAGCTCTTTATAAAAAATACAGCGCCTTAGCAGACCATTAACATAATTACACGAGCATCATCTGTAAATACAGCAGTGTTCTCTATTAAGCCAGGCAGCAATTACATTTTTCTTCAGTGATTTGCCTTTAGTTTACTGAAGCTCATTAGTACACGGAACTATAATTACTTCCACAAATAAGATAATGACTTTACCTGCTCTGTAAATATCTCCTGGGTGAAAATCGTCTTCATTCTACTCAGCGAGCTGGGTTTGATGACAATCTGGAAAATTAACGAATTAGGTTTAACAAGGTGCTGCCTGAATTAACGCAACTTATTATTCCAAGATATTTGTCAGCTGTTAATTGAAAAGCCCCTGAACATGGTATTACCGCCAAAATTGTTGAAGATGAAAGGAAGGCTTGTAGGAATATTTCTCCTTCCTGGCAGTCGAATTTTGCCTGTATTTTTATGTTTAACGCGGTACATGTTTATCTATACTGTATAAGCCCTGCCAATTGTGCTACCCGCCAAGCAAGTACATACACTGCCAAAGTACATTTAAATACAATACATGTCCCATCTTATGCAATAACCCATACCTGTCAAGTTTTTTCTTTTTGATTATGGGAAAAAAATAAAGGAAGCTACATCACTTCTGGTATTTGGACAGATACACCTGCGCTCCAAATACAGAAAGGGACGCCACTTCCGGTCTTGGGAGCTTTCCCTCCACATAGTGCAGTACATTAACCCCTGCATCGGCGGATGTCTGAACAGAACATCCCCCAGGCAGGTAAAGTGTATGTGCTCAGGGCCCCTGCCAAGCACTGCGCTTAACGTCGGGGTTCCAACGGATCACAAAATGAAGTGGAAACATGGCCTAACTTAGGAGGGAGAGGGGCGTTATTCTCCCCGCTAACTTCCCACCCTGCATACCATCTTCACCAGGCCCCTCCTAAGTTACCCCAATTTTTAAAACCCAGGATTTATTGAAATATGGATTTGGCCGGGAAAGACACATAAAAAAGGCGACTTTCCCGGCCAAAACTTTAAAAATTTACCAACAATACAAGGGCTAATAAGCATCTGGACAGCTTTGTGTCACATTGTGTTATGCTTTCTAAATATAAGAGATTTTCCTCACCTTCATTCCCAAAGTTGAACAGACCAGATCAATAATGGCACTCAACTGATTGCTGTGGAAGTACATGGCAACCAATAAAAGCATTTCTCCAAACGAGGCTGATACACCTGCAGTGCTAAAATAACACAAACACACTGTTAGCTCCAGGCACACAAGTTAGTAAAATTATGCTCATAAATAAAAGGTAGAAATAAGAGACAAATACCTTTCAAAGTAAGCCTCCTCCTTGATCATCCAGCTCAGCCATGTCAACATCAACTGTTCTTGTTCTGGGGTACTGTGGGGGGGGGGGGGGGGGGGGGGGGGGGGGGGGATAGTACCATCACACAGTGTAACTGATGCAAAACTAATGCCTTAAAATCCAGTTATGAAAGTAAAGGCCCTTGCACATACTCCATAATCAGGTCAGATACAAAATGGATCACCCATCTGTTACTTATAACAAACCTGCTACTTATACAGTCAATTGAAATATTCCAACCTGAGCAATAATGATTCTTTGACTTCTTGTGATCTGGTTAAACAAAAACATTTCCTATTGACAGACTTAATCTATTATTTAGGTTAAGTAAACAGAAAAACCAACCTATTAGGTTGAACAAACCAAAACCGATCAATCTGTCGCATATGACCACTTTCAGTTTTCCTAGTGAAACCCTTCTCAGATTTATGAAAATGGCAAAGTAATTAAAGGCTTAGGGTTACAGAAGTGATCATTAATAAAAAAAACATTGATAAATGCAAAATAAACTGCCTTTCTAGAAGTTCAAAGATCAAAATACAAAATGAATGTAAAAAACCTTATTTGATTATTGTATTATATCTCACCTAACAAGTGTTGAAAATGCAAGCAGCATACAGAAAGAAAGGGAGACAAAGCGCACCCCTCCTGGAGTTGCAGGTGGTCGACTGGTCATGAGCTGAAGTACTTGTTCAGCCTCCTCATCTGTTGGCCTGTGTGGATGAGGCAAATGCAATAAAAAGTCGGCACTCATACACAAATTGGCAGACATACCTTAACCCTTAAGTCACAATAATAAAAAGATGTTACCACAAATAAATACATCCATGCATTATGCCAAGCCTTTAATGACAGTGCAGGGACATAAAAGTACAGAAAATATATACCATATTTTCCGGCGTATAAGACGACTGGGCGTATAAGATGACCCCCAACTTTTCCAGTTAAAATATAGAGTTTGGTATATTCTCGCCGTATAAGACTAACTCTCTTCCAACGCACACCAAATACAAAAAAATTTATGTCTACTCTGACTTTCAACCCACAGATCTCCAACACCCTTAGAAGTCTGATCTTTTTTTGTATTAGTAAGGATAGGATAAGTGAAAGCATGTATGCAGCAGAGTAGTGCTTTATGCTAATAGGGAAGCAATATTTTATAGGGGGCTTTTAGTAGGAAGAATTGTGCTCAGGGACCTGAACATTTGCATGGATATAGTCTTAGGGGTTAACTAGTAAACCACAAAATGTCAAGGTTCTGCCATGCAGGGATTTAAAGATATATGTGTTCAATGAAGGCAAGTTAAATGTTGCATATAGGAGTATATCACTCTGGCAATGAAAAGAGCATTGTCTGATACCTGGACTTTAGCTGAAATGTAACTTATAAGTGTTGTAAATAGAGGGGTGAAACTCGGGGTGTAAGTAGTAGTAGGTTAGAATTACTGACCCTGAAAGTTTCAGGATTATACTATTAATGGTTTTCCTGCTATGAATGTTCAAAGTTATAAGTTTTAGTTTTGTTTCTACAGCACAGTGGAAAGGGGAGAGCGTGTGTTCTCTGTGGAGAAGCATCCTGTAGCCATGGTAACACTGCTCTGTCCCGACATCTCTCAGCCCAGGGAGCACAGATAGGGAGCAGACTACTAGCTCCCGTAGATTATCCCCAGCACCCCCCTGCCAGCCACACCTGGCGTATAAGACGACCCCCAACTTTTGAACACATGTTCAAAAGTCGTCTTATACGCCGGAAAATACGGTATATTTTTTTTTACCTGCAGTTTACCATACCCGAGACTGTACATGGACGAGAAATAGTTCCACAGCACAAACAAATTAAAAGCAATAGGTGTTAAACCAACCTAACAAGTATGTGTACAAGAATGGGAGCTTTATGGTACTGTAATTAATTCACAAAATTCATGATTCAAAATTTTATGTAAGAGCACAGATGAAGGTATTAAAAGCTGCAGTTCTAATTCATAAATGCAGCATGCCAGTGCCCACAGTTCTCCTTATATAAAAGGTAAAGTTAATAATGAGATACAGAATCAAACTCAGCTACAATTAATTTAATAAAAGAAAATGAAGAGAAAGAAATTGACTATTTACTTGAGGCCAGCAATTCCCATCAATGCACAGTAGAGTCGGAGCAGGGCGCTGGCCTTCACCACATGTTCTTCTTTGAGGCCACAATATAGAGAAGCTGTACGCTCAGAATCCCCCTCTTGTTTTATCTGGGTTTTCTTCGCAGCAGGTAGAATGCTCATCAACTCAGAAAGCAGCTGCCTTCTCATTTGCCAAAGCACCGAGCTGCTATTTTCTCTTCTCCTCTAAAAACGGTGGGAAAAAAAGACAAATGTAAGTAAGTCTTTGAGGTATTAACAAACAGATGAATTAAACAAAGTTAATAGTTTTTAATGGAAGAAAGTCATTATGATATTCAACAAATATTTAGTTATCGCATGTACAACGGTCACATAGGACACAACAAAGAAAAGTATTCTTACCAGTTGGCCATTGCGAATAAACGTCCCAAACCAAGTACGAACTTTTGCATTGGTTCCAAGCAGAAGTCCACTTACAAAACACACCATGTTGCTCACACCATCATCACCTGCCTCATTTTTAGTGTGGTCCAAGGTCAAAGCGACACCAAGCCCTGGAAGGTGACATTCCTCTACCTGTCCAAAAAATTAGGCATCAATTGTTTTTAGAAATTACAAGAGAAAAAACATACATATAATCGTCACCTTCAACAACAAACAACATTATTACTGATATCAGCGAAACCAAATAGCCAAGACCCTGTCATACTGTTCTTAAACATGTTCTTACCACCATGCCTCGCACTTTAAGGGCCTGTGAAGGGTTCATTTTGCACAGCTGACGCAATGCTTCCGTTCTGCGTCTTCCTCCAGAGCTCTCCTCATCCTGGCGCTCACCATTCTTTATCAAACTCCTACAAACTACAAAAAAGTGTAATAAACATTGGAATTGTTGTTGAGAAGTTACTCCTGGACAAAAGCACATATTTATATTCTAATTAGAGAATTGATACTCCACATAAAATTGATGGGGTATATCTGGAACTCTCAAAAGGTGTACAATTAACCTCCCTAGCGGTTGTGACGAACCCAGCTCATCCAGAGTTTGTGTGAAGAACAAACTCTGGATGAGCTGGGCTCCCGTGCATATCCCCGGAAAGCTACGGCGATTCTCTTACCAGCTGCAGCATTTCCGGGGTTGCGCGGCGTCACCGATCGCGTCACGGCGACGCGGAAGGGGGCGGGGGTGGGCGGTGCCATAGCCCTCCATGTTAATGGAGGAGCGCAGGCTTTCCAGCCCACACAGCTGACATCATTAATGATGCCGGCTGTGTGGAGAGAGGCGGGGGGAGGGGGGGGGAATTGCAGGCAGTGTACTGTGTACACTGCCGCGATTGCCCGTACCGTGCTGTTAAAAACAGCACAATATGGGCAGTGCGCTAGGGAGGTTAAAAAACAATATTGCTGTTTTAATAAGCCGATTCTTAAAAAGTCATGGCCCTAAGCCTATATATTTTCTAAGGATTCCATGTTCAACTTGCATTGGCAGCAGTAACACTGCTATGCAATGCATATATGATGAGGCAGAAAACAGTTTCCATATTTATAACAAAAAACAAATGTTTGCTTAAAAAGTCTGTTCCTGCCTAGTGAGAAGGAATAAAGGTAGTTCAGCATTTGTGAGCATTCACACAAACTCCTTTCTCACAAAAAGTCCCGTCAACTGATAAGGCACCACAGCCTGGATATCAAGTAAGATTTGACCCCACCCAAAAAGTTTGTTTTTATTTATTTAATATGTAAAACAAGAGAATTGCTAAGGGGTTGAATATATTCATTTCAAACATAGCTTACCTTCATTAAAGCTATCAGGAACATTAGCCACCAGAAGGCACAGAAACCAGGCACCATTGCGAACATGTAGCAAAGCTTCAGCCATTTCAGTAATTGGCAGCAGATTGTGTAGTTCTGTTGGAGGGCAAGAATGACTGATTTCTAATACATTTAGGTATAGCTTACAAAACAGCAACAACAAATAAACAAAGCCTAACTTAATAAGAAAAATATATGTGCAGTATAAGTACAGGAGACACTAAGATATTTTCCTGCAAACATAATGGAACAAATTTAAAGTAGTTAAAGAAGTAGATGTGACACTAAAGCTAGCCACACATGGTTCAATTGACTGTACAATCAATGTAATTCGATAAATTTTTTTAGTCGATTGATTTGAAAATTGAAGCATGTCCCCATGGTACGATCGTTGAAATTTGATTTTAATTGTCATTTTGCTCGGAAAATTTGATTGATTGTCCCCACTTGTGTCTCATTTTTTGTACTGTTGTTTGGACCTGTCCAATTGAGATTTGATTCAATCAATTAGACACCTGTAACTTCTGGGAGGAGGGAAATGCAATACAGTCATTTAAACTCATGCAAGCATGCATTGTAATGGCTTGTGTGTCTGTTCACTGACACACAACATCAATGGCGATCTCTGTGAATACATCTCCTAATGTAATGTGTGTCCCCCCTGTCCTTTTGCCACGATTATAATGTACTGGATTAAATGAAGATATGACCTATGGGATTTTGATCACTCTGTGAACATAATGGTCCCTTTTTTGATCACTCTGGTGACAATCGCTTTTTGATTACTCTACACGTTTAAAAACGATTAAATTCAATCGAAGTCGGGCTTGATTGCATACTCATATGTTGTGTGTACTTCGATTCACTTACAATCGACATAAAAAACAAAAAAAACGATTTAATGATCGAAAACTTCGATCGAATGGATGATTGATTTGATGTCAATTGAACTATGTATGGCTAGCTTAAGGGCCCCCTTACACCTGTAGATTTCCTTTAGATCTCCTTTTGTTTTACCAAAACCATGTAGTATGAGGGACTTTCTAAACCATCAAATCTACCTGTGTTCAATCACAGAGGACCCTATGCTACATAGTTGTTGGTAGATCTAAAGGATATCTGACAGAGATCTAAAGGTGTATGGCCAGCTTAAGGGTATGTTCCCACTTGGGTGATTCTAATCGCGGCTGTGAGATTGCAGCCAGGAAGTGGCCTGATCACACACCCATTCAGGTCTTTGGCTGCAATCAGCCACCCGCGTTCAGGTTGATGGCGGCCCATTAGTTGAAGTGGGCACAAGCCCATTCAACTAAATGGAAGCGATCAGCCGCGATCGTCTATGTGGGAACATAGCCTTACAAAGGTGTGTTTTTCAGGAAATGAGGAATAATTAATATTAACTGACTGATTCCCTACCACAGACATTTGATAAAAGTGCCATTTACTTCTTTCAAAGGAGAGTTCCAGTATGTACATATACAAATGGAGCTTCTTCCTCTATATTGCCAGTATACAAATCACTGACAAAAACATGGCCTCTCTCTGCCATCTAATTGCTTACTGAACAAAGAATAGAACACCCGATTACTGATTTATTTTTTCTATTGTTGGAACAAAGTCAATAGAAGCTGTAGAGATAAACCTCAAAAAATTCCCAATTGGCTATGCAATGTAGCAGAAATAAGGCAATTAGAATATTAACAAAAACATACAGTAGTAAAATACTACTATATCAACTGTTGGCCTAAGTCTGTAGTCAATATACTCACTGACAGCAATGATGACCTTAAAATATCACAGCTAATTAATAAGTTATAAGCAGAAAAAGAAGTGGGTCAGTGACGGCAAACTACATAACAGATGAAAGCAAATGTATTAAATAGCAATCCTACAAACCAACACATAACACAGGACTACTTCAGAGGTGTAATGTGTGTGTAAAACCTGTTATATACCTGCTTGCAATATGCACACAACATCTGCAGCCTCTTCCATGTGCACAGGGCTTTCAAACAACTCAGATGATTTAAAAAAATATTCACCATTGGAATCTGCTACCTATAATTAAAGAAAGAATACACAATAAAATAACATACATCCCCCTTAACGGAATTTCCTTATTCATGCTGGAAAATTCAGTTATAGATCCTTTAGCATTACATACATAAATACAAAATTTTTGGCTTACAAGACGCACTTTTTCAGTCCTAAAATTTTAAGGGTAAAGTGTGTGCATATTATGTCTGCCGTAGGTCGTCGCACATTCTGTGCACCCCCTTTGAGGAGTTTGAGATGGGAAGCACTCAGAAAGAATATCCCCCTCAGGCGGGTCTTCCTTTTCATTCTCCCCCAACTCTTGGCCGATGGATAGTAGCTGCATGCTAGGAATCTACCTGGCTGCGGGTGGATTGTGCATCTGTCCCAGCTGAGCAGAATAGAAATATGTTTGGCTGGGACAGTCAGTCAGCTGTACGGTGACGTGGTCTATGTAATAGACAGAGCACTGCTTCATATGGCAGAAAGGGAATAGGGAAGTTTCCCCCACTGCTTTAACTCCCGCACTGCCAGACAGTACCATGGAGCTCTGCCTGGCAGTCAGGATCTTTTTTTCAATGTATTAATTGGCCAAAATAAAAAGCTCCAGTTTTATCAATCGCTGTTGTCTTAACAATCGAACGTCTTATCAGCTGAAAAATATGGTATATGGGTGGGAGAAAATTTAGTTAATTCTTTCTTAATGGAGGGTGTTATACGAAGCAGTGGGCTGCCATTACAGCCTGTTCTCGAATGTCCTCTATTAAACACTACAATGGTGTCATCATTTCAAAAGAGTGCCCAAGATGCACAGATATTAACTTTGATTTATTTCTAAGTCTTCTTCAGTTGATTCTCACTGCGTCCCTTAATACTATTTTCTCCTTCTGTGGCTACTGCATAACATTCAACAAGCAATAGTTAGTTCAAGAAAAAAACCCGAACCAACAAGCTTAGTTTTGGGAGTAATGCCTACATTTTCTTGCAGCAATGCTACCTTATGATTTTTTTTAACTGCATACTTAGCTATTTAACAAAAACATTTTTAAAATAGCTAAATTGCGTCAAAGCACCCAGCTTTTACAAGGCTTTTTACATGTAATTGGGGTTGCTTTATATTTACAGCAAAATACATTTAATTTTAAATTAATTCAAGTTCTTCCAGAAAGAACATGCAATGCCTTATATCCATCCAACTCCCCAGGGCTGTGGAGTCGGTCGATAAATTCTCCGACTCCGACTCCTCAGTTTCAGATTCTT
>CM070033.1:96016296-96028776 GCA_036250615.1 Ptychadena robeensis
TCATTTATGATGCTATCTGTAACAGGACTGGAGCATGGATTATGTATACATGAATAAAATGTATATACTTTGTTCTTAATATTTTCTTAGAATGTATTTGTTCTGCAGTAAAAAGTCCCAAATTGTCAACTGGAGTTTCAGACCAAGTTAATGGGTGCAATATTAGGAAAACTTTAAAACTCCTGCACTATATATTCCTGTGGATTGCTGAAGACTTAAGCAGGGTACAGACATGAAGATATGGGCCAGATCAATTGCCACTTCGAGCACGTGCACACTCACGGCCATCTATCTGGCACATATCATATGCGTCCATCCCAGTTTTCGAGTGGGACCAATCAATCCCACTCCAAAACCATTGCTTTGCATGGAAACCGCGGGTCTCCATGCAAAGCATCGGCTGAGCTGGAGAGAGAGCAGAGCTGTCTCTCTAGCTCCGCTGATATCTGACAGCAGCGTGACGACGTCATCACGTTGCTGCAGGGAACATCGGACGGCTACAGTATCGAGCTCCCTGCTTTAGGGTCCCCATACACCTTTAGATTCGCAGAGGACCCTATACTACATAGTTGTTGGTAGATCTAAAGGATATCTGAGAGAGATGGCCAGCTTTAGAATGAATGGGATTGATTATTTTATAGGCCTGCCAATACAGATGTACAAATAAGAGATCCAATTCTAAGAATAAATACGAAAAAATAAAAATACATTGTAGCACACTAGCCCTAAAGCTGGCCATACACCTTTAGATCTCTCTGTCAGATATCCTTTAGATCTACCAACAACTATGTAGTATAGTGTCCTCTGCGATTGCACACAGGTAGACTAATTGTTTAATAAGTCCCCCATATTGCATGGTTTAGGTAAAACAAAAGGAAATCTAAAGGTAATGTGACAGAGAAATCTAAAAGGTGTATGGGGACCCTTAGCTATGTTTCCAAGGCACTATCGGTCCGATCTACCAGCCGGAAGGTCAACATAGTGCAGTGCGTCAACCTCCGGCCGGCGGATCAGCAGAACGACTTGGGAACAGATGCTGCTTTAGAAAGGTAATGTGGATTGGGTCTGTCGGCATCCCCACCAAGGAATGCGCTTAGCGCAGGGAGACCCGATAGTGCCATGGAAACATAGCCTTAGATGTTGATCATCTGGTCATTATGCCTAGATAAAATGCACTTGCAACTTATTGTGACCTGCACTGTTATGTAAAAGATCATCGGTCTTCCCAGCTATCTTATCCGAATTTCAAAGCAAAGCCTCTCTATGTAATAAAAATGATGAAGGGGAAATGCTCTGTAGTAACCTAAACCTTTGCCATATCCTTTAATTTAGAAGCCCCCCTTAAAGAAAACAGAGGCAGACAGCAGTGCGCATGAATGAAGCTCTGCAGTGCAGAGTTACAAATGTGAGGAATAGCAGCACTGAGGTACCTGAGACTCCACGGAGAAAGCGATGATGGAAAGGTGCGGAAGTCCCTGGTACAGGCGCTGTCCAGCACTCTTCTGTCACGGAGAATACAAGTGAGACCACCTGAGGAGAGCCCCACATATTCTGAATTCCTTATACCGCCATCACACACACCACCCGCTCTAACACATATGCTGCACGATAACCCAGCACACTAGAACGGAACAGCAATAATACCCGGAACCAATGTGAGTCCGGAACAATGTGCGCGGGGAAGATGACAGAAGGGAACACTTCCGCCCAGCACTGATACAGTTCCGCCCATCATATCTCTATACCCAATGATAAAGCAGGGAATGCAGTATGGGCGGGGTTGGTTATTGATATAGCGCTGTGTGGGCATTCAGTGGTTGTGTTATGTTATCTGTACGAGCTTTCATATTGTATCCTCAGTTATCGTGTCTCAAAGAACAATGGGAGCCAATAGCATTGTCGTATGGTACATCTAATCATAGGAAGGAAGCTGAACTACGGGGGCATTGAGTGTGCGCCTCATAGTGGCCGCATGGCAACCTGAATTACACACACATATCATACACACACAAATCATGTACACATACATACCATACACACTCAAATCATGTACATACATCATGCACACACAAATCATACACACACACAAATACACACAACATGTACACACAAATCATGAACACACAAATCATGTACACACACATATCATACACACACAAATCATGTAGTTATCTGTAATATAAATATTAGATAATCATCCCTGGGTCATCTATGACTTGCTTTAGTACTATACTGTGTCATTTCATCCCTTATGTACCTCTGTGCTGCTGATCTCCTTCGGCCTCTTTTCAGCCACATTTTGTTCCCATGATCTGACTGCCGCCATGTCACAGAAAGGAGCCGCCTGTGTAGTATTTACAACAATGGCTTGCTCACTGCTGTCCTGTATAACATCATGTAATAATGACAATCTTCCCATCCCCTGTCCTCCATCTAGGAGAGCAGCAATTACAGCAGTTATAACTATATCACAGCTTCTGCTCTTATTCATCACAAAAGTGCTCTAAACAGAGAATGGGACTCCACATCAAACTCATTCATCCATGTTTAACCTCCTGGGCGTTACACACCACGGGCGATCACAGCAGAGCACATTAAATGCCGCTGAGATTTTCTGCCTTCCCGGAGGTCACTGGTGATGCTGGAGGTGTGCTCAGAAAAAGTGATGCCTCCTCTAATACATGGAGGTCAATGGGGCCACGTGATGATCATCAGGCCAAGCACAGAAGAATTCAGCGGACAAGTGAGTTTTAGTGTAGTTATCTCGGGGTGAGTTTTATCAGCTGAGAAACTTACCCTGAGTTTACTAGGGCAGACCACCCAGGAGGTTACTGAACCTTGATTTGTGCATTTGGCATCTAGAACCATTATCAACTATTATCAATTACAATTAAATTTGTGGGAGATCGCCCAGGTGGAAACAAGCCCTTAGAGTCGCAGCTATGTATCTGATAGGGCTCATCCCCACATCTGCAGTCAGCGCGATTTACAATGCGTATTGAATCGTGGGCCACAGCGGTCAATTGCCCCTGACCGTGGCCATAGAGATGAATGGACACGGTTAAAAATCACGTCTACTTTCATTGATTTCTATCCGCGCCCATTTGCTCTCTATGGGTGCGATCAGGCAGGAAGTGGGGGGATGTGACAGGACATCTAACCACACACCCCACTTACTGCCTCATCCAACATGCATTGAAGCCCAATGTATTACATTCAGTTCTGTACACTTGTGTTCCCGCCCCCAGAACAGAAGTCACACCGGGAGAGAAGCAGGAAGAAGACGTAGAGGGGAGAGAAGCAGGAAGAAGACAAGCTGTAGAGGACATAGGGACACCGGATCATTTCTTCAGGTGAGTATTTTACATTGGGAATCTTATTGAACAGTGTTTTCAATACAGAAAACAGTATTCAACATGATTTTTGTTTTAAACTCCCACCTGCGCCCGGGGGGGGCATCTATTCTTCTGCAGCTACCTCTTCATTTGATCAGAGCCACATGGATCAGTGAGTTTGCGCTCCTGTGGCCCCGATCTGTTGAACCCAGCTCGTCCACTGCTGTTCTAACAGGGCAGCGCTAGATGAGCTGGGACCGTCAGGAACGTCAGGGGGGTTAAAGCCAGATTTCCAATGTAGACAGCAGTAACATCAAATCAGAAACATAGTGAGCATTTTTACCTTGTACACTACTCCCTGTTATCCAGCACCCACAGGGATTGGTAGATGCTAGATAAATGTTTCTGCTTGTTTGAGAAACAATATACATTGATATAATACTCACCTTGTGGGAATAGCATACATGCTGTGTTGGTTTAGAGCCCTAAGGCGAAAAAAGAAGGAATCCTTTGAATCTTTCGAGTGCCATGGTGTACATGGAATGTCTGATGACTGGCATTATTATATTGCCTCTCTGCTTGTTGCTACTAAAGGGCCATACCTTATTAACCTTGATTTTGTTTAAAGTGCACCTAAACCCAGAAAAAAAACCTAGAAAATGTAATTACATTTTTACTTAACTCTGATCTTTCCCAGTGACTCAAATTCATTGAAAACCTAAAAAACATACTTACCTGTTCTGCTCTCATCTGTAAACATCACCATGTTCCATTCCAATGTAGCTGCCAGTCTTGCAGGGATAAATGCTGCAGTAACACGTGCAGCCACCGGGGGCGTCAGCTACAATGGCTGAGAACAAAACGTGAAGAGCTGCAGATTGGGAATGAGCCATCTCAAATATCTCCTAACACCGAGGTGCCCAACCTGCGGACCTTTAGGTGTTGTTTGGCGGCTACCCTTGGTCCTCCACTTGCGGCCCCCAAAACCTGTTAATGCATCTCCACCGACAAGTCCTCTCCTGGAATCTTATAAGAGCGGTAAGAGGAGAAGAGTGACCCAGACACCCCCGTGATCTGGTCCACCGCCTGCTGAGATCTTTCAGCGGGGGGAGGGGGGCTGGATCAGTGTTATCTGCGGCCCTTTAGTAATACCAGAGGCCACACTTGTGGCCCTCCATATCAGCTCAGTTGCCCACCACTGTCCTAACAAGCAAGGATTTTTTTTTCAGATGATCCCAATAAGAGGGGGTTGTTAGCAAGCAAGCAAGGGACACTAAATATATCAGATTGAGATTAGGTGTGCTTTAAGTTTAGGTTGGGGTTTCAATGCCCATTGAATGCACATGACAAGATGCACAGATACAGGGAGTGCAGAATTATTTGGCAAATGCATGTTGTCTTACTCCAAGCTGTATAGGCTCGAAAGCCTACTACCAATTAAGCTATAGGTGATGTTGCATTCTCTGTAATGAGAAGGGTGTGGTCTCTAATGCATCAACACCCTATATTAGGTGTGCATAATTTTGGCAACTTCCTTTCTTGGCAAAATGGGTCAAAAGAAGGACTTGACAGGCTTAGAAAAGTCACAATAGTGAGATATCTTGCCCAGAGGGATGCCAGCACTCTTAAAATTGCAAAGCTTTCTGAGCGTGATCATCAACAATCAAGCGTTTCATTCAAATAGTCAACGGGTCGCAAGAGCGTGTGGAACAACAAAGGCGCAAAATAACTGCACATGAACTGAGAAAAGTCAAGCGTGCAGCCTGCCAAGATGCCACTTGCCACAGTTGGCCATATTTCAGAGCTGGCCAACATCACTGGAGTGCCCAAAAGCACAGGTGATGCAATACTCAGAGACAGAAAGGCTGAAAGACGAACCACCATGAACAGACACACAAGCATTGAAACGTCAAGACTGGGCCAAGAAAATCTCAAGACTGATTTTTCTAAGGTTTTATGGACTGATGAAATGAGAGTGAGTCTTGATGCGCCAGATGGATGGCACGTGTGGATGGTTGGTAAAGGGCAGAGAGCTCCAGTCCGACTCAGATGCCAGCAAGGTGGAGGTGGAGTACTGGTTTGGGTGGTATCACAAGATGAGCTTGTGGGGCTTTTCGGGTTGAGGATGGAGTCAAGCTAACTCCCAGTTCTACTGCCAGTTTCTGGAAGACACCTTCTTCAAGCAGTGGTACAGGAAGAAGTCTGCATCTTCAAGAAAAACATGATTTTATGCAGGACAATGCCTCCATCACACACGTTCCAAGTACTCCACAGGTGGTGGCAGTTTAGTTTTGAATGTCAGGAAAGTATATTTGTGAATGTTGAGATGTTATATTGGTTTCACTGCGTAAAAATAATAATTGAAATGGGTATAAATTAGTTTTTGATAAGTTGCCTAACAATAATGCCCACAGTAATTGTACATGCACCACACACACAGATATCCCCCTAAAAAGCAAAACTAAAACAAACTAAAATACTACTCCAAAAAATTTTCAGCTTTGATATTAATGAGTTTTTTGGGTTCATTGAGAACATGTTGTTGTTCAATAATAAAATTATTCCTCAAAAATACCACTTGCCTAATAATTCTGCACTCCCTGTATTATACAAACAACCTTTATTTTTATAGACGTACCTCCTTTTTCCTATTATAACAATTGTGCAGGGAGCCAAGGAATGACAAGTAGGCACCACTTAGTTAGTGTGACCCACTACTCTAAAAGCCCAGAACAGGTTTAATTCACTTCCATTTATTGCTTAATACAGTAAGGTAAAAGTTAGAGATACGTGTTGTGTTATAAATGTTAATGCTGTGATACAAGGTTGTTTCAAATATAAAGCATACTTGGTATAAATATGTTTATAATTTTTACTGCTGGTACATAATTTTGACCTGGTCGTTTTAAAAGTAGCTCACAAGCCCAAAAAAAGTGAGCACCCCTGGTATATGACAAATGACTGGTATATGACTCTTACACAGCTAATCCTACACAAGAGTGTGTGTGTGCGTGAGGGGGGGGGGGGCAGGAAAATGCAAGAGCCAGAGTATTGATACCTTAGCAAGTGAAGTGCATAATGACTTAAGGGCGGAAAATAATAACCAAACTGGTTGCTGTAACGTACGGCTAAAATCTCAGTTGTGATGACCTTTTGGGGCAATAAATGTAAGTGTATTGTGTTTTCTACGGTAAAAATGTGTTATTTTTATTTCAGCCAGGAAATGAGTCCATCTGATATGCTTCACTTTCTGATTCACATTGTAAGAAGCTGACTGCGGTGAAATCAGAGCAGGCAATTTTAGGAAGTTTCAGAGAGGAGATTGTAGGGAATCAGCAGCTACAGTCGAGCCCATAATTATTCATACCCCTGGAAATTTTTTACTTAAAGTAAATTTTGATTCAACTAGCAAGTGATTTTTTGACAGGATATGACATAGGTGGCTCCCAAAAGATTATAAGACGATGTACAAGAGGTGTACAAAAAAAATCCTCAGCTTTTATTTGCATTTGAGCAAAAAGTGCAAAAATTTTCAAAATTATTCATACCCTTCTCAATAATCCATAGAAAAGCCTTTATTAGCAATCACACGCTTCCTATAATTGCAGACCAGCTCCTCGCATGTCTCCACAGGGATTTTTGCCCATTCATCTTTAGCAATGAGCTCCAAATCTTTCAGGTTGGAGTTTAGCTCCCTCCACAGATTCTCAATTGAATTCAAGTCAGGACTCTGGCTGGGCCACTCTAAAATGTTAATGTTGTTGTCTGACCATTTCTTCACCACTTTTACAGTGTGTTTTTGGGTCATTGTCATGCTGAAATGTCCACTGGTGTCCAAGGCCAAGTGTCTCTGCCGACTCTGCTGTCTGATGTTGCCGTTGAGAATCCTCATGTATTGCTCTTTTTTCATGGTGCTGTTTACTGCGATAAGGTTTCTTGGTCCATTAGCTGAAAAACACCCCCAAAGCATTAGGTTCCCACCACCATGTTTGACAGTGGGGATGGTGTTCTTTGAGTTGAAGGCTTCCCCTTTTTTACGCCAAATGAAGGAAACATCATTGTGACCAAACAATTACATTTTTGTTTCATCTGACCGTAACTCAGAAGACCAGATGAGTATTTGCAAAGGCCAAGCGAGTATGTGCAGTGTCCATTGGATTGTCTGCATTAAGACATTGCCACCAGCAGAGCCCAGATTGGCCAGGATGTCCTTGGTGGTGATCCTTGGATTCTTTTTCACCACTCTCACTATCCTCTTGGCCAGCACAGGCGTCTTTTTTGGTTTCCAACCACTTCCTCTGAGATTTCCACAGTGCAGAATATCTTGTATTTTTTATAATTATTTTGCACTGTAGCCACTGAAACTTGAAAACATTTAGATATGGCCTTGTATCCCTTTCCTGACTTGTGAGCAGCCGCAGGTCCTCACTGACCTCCTTTGTCTAAGCCATGACTGTCCACAAACCAACTGCAGAGAGCTGCTGTCACCTGTTTCACCTGTTGAGTTGATTAAAACAGCTGTCCCCAATTAATCAGGGTAATTAGGATGCTTTAGAACAGCTTGGACTATCTGGAATGATATAGAACATTGGATTTTCCCACAGACTGTGACAGTTTGTGAAGGGTATGAATAATTTTGTAAAATGTTTTGCTCAAATGTAAATAAAAGCTGAGAAATGTTTTTTCCATAAAAATGCCTCCCGAAACTGTCCTCTGCGTCAGCTTCCTGCATGGTAGATTCTGCTGCAGATGAACCTCTCTGTTCCTGAATAAGCCTCCGATTAGCTGTCTCCATCCACAAGTCACCAGCTGGCTTTGGGTCAAGTGTAACTCTTACATTACAACTTTCATTGTCACATTCCAGCTGTCACACAGTGCTTTACCCTCTGGGCGTTACAAGCTTTTTGCGCCATTTTTAATGGCACGAAAAGCCGTTTCCCCCGCAATCGCAGCAGAGTACACTGTACTCCGCCGTGATTGCCGGCTCTCCGCCCAGCCCTCTACACACCGCCGGCGTCTATTTGAGAAGAGTGTGGAGAAGAGAGCGGTGCCCCCTCCATTAACATGGAGCACCCGAGGTCTATACCCCCTACAGACACGGGGCCGGAGGGGCTCCGTGTGTCTGCGGCTGTTCTACAGAGCCGCGGGCACACAGAGAGGCGGCGGTTGTGCCTGATCCCGGTACAGGCGCAGTTTGATCAGCGATCAAACTGCGCCCGAACTGAGTTCGGGCAAACCGCCCAGAAGGTTAATTTGTCCGATTTTACTCTTACATATGTCTACTCTGACTTTCAACCCCCATATCTCCAACACCCTAAGAGGTCCAATCAATTTTTTTGCTTAGTACTTTACATTCCCCAATTTCACACCCCTAACTGCAACCAGGCCCGTTTCTAGCGTTTGGGGGGACCTATGCGAAATAATTACATAGAGCCCCTAATGCGGAGTTGTTGCATGGGGGGGCTGTACTTTCGGCAGGCGAGTTGTTGTCAATCATGTTATGGAGAAGAACAATGTCAAATGTGCTGGAATTTTGACATATTGAACATATCGACTGTCATTTAATATAGAAATACTATACGCCAGGTGGTGAGAAGTGTTTTACTTGCAAGATAACCAGGTAGAAATAGGAAAAATGCCTGAGTAAAGAGTAAACTCATGAAGCCATCACATCTAAGGACTAGCAAATTGCAATTTACTAAATTTTTATTCTAAAGTGCAGTTTCTGTGAATGGAAGAGAAGCCAGTCACATGACTATACTGTACCCCTGGATTTCTTTTTTATTTGATTATCTTCTAATCTTTCATTGAAGAGAAATAGCTCTCAGCAGCCAGCTACAGAAACCAATAGTTGCAAAAGGCTTCTTGATGCTTTATAAATGTCTATTTTAAAGCAGTGTAGCCATGCAAAGGCCATACATAGCATTGATGTCCCATAAAGCCCAGCATTAGCCGGGCAGTTTGCCCGCGGCTAAGCGCGCTCATGCTGCATCAGCAAGAGCACACCCTATAGATTCAGCAGAGGAAAGACATGGAAAAACAGCACCAGAACAGCATCAGACACTGTTTTCCCGTCTTGGAGACATCTCAATTGATCTTCAATGGAGGTGCCTCTGGCGTCACCGTGTGGTGCAACCCGCAGCTTCAAAACAGCACCGTGGGGACGCCGCTCAGAATACACAGAGTGGACAATGTGCCATTTATTAGAATAGGAAGGGTCCTTTCTGCATCTTTTTACCCGCTGTGGACACAAGTCAGTCATTCTAAACAAAAGCACCGTATCATGGTAGTTGGTGAGTCACAAACCTCCCTGGCATTACACCTTTTCTGCACCATTTTTCACACTGTACTCCGCCATGATTTCTCTTCCTCCCCCGGCTCTGTACACAACACCGGTGTCAATTAGCGGCCTGCAATGTGTGCAGGGAAAAGCGGCACAACCTCAGTTTACGTGGAGGTCTATGAAACTGCCCCACCCGAAGACACGGGGCCAGGAGAATCCGTGAGCCACAGCTTCTTAACCTCCCTGGGGTTATGCCCGATCCCGGCACAGTTTTATCCAAGCTCAAACTGTGACCATACTGAGGTTGGGGCATAACGCAAGAGAGGTTAAGAAGCGGTCAGACTCATAAGATTGCCATAACACTTGCAGATGTAACCAGTAAGAGCATAGATGGCCAATTGTGGCCCATGGCAAATATGCTAAATCTGCCTTTTCAGCAGCTGCCCTACCAGCTCCACTTGCCACCCCTCCATCCTCTCACTTTAGGAGTAGATCCTCAACCCCAGAAATGATGCCATGAAGTGTCACTTCTGTATTTGGAACTGGCAGTGCGGCGTGCCATTTCAGCGCTCCAAATACCAGAAGTTCAGTAAGGCCACTTCTGGCATGATTAGGTAAGTGTAATGCTACCTCTATATTTTCCCATCCTGCTTGTGCAAATGATGTGCAGGGTGGGAGGTTAGGAGGGAGAGTAACATCCTATCCCTCTTACGATAGTAGGATGGAGGCATTACTCTCCCTTACTTCCCACCCCACACAGGGATGGGGGAACACATGAACTACACACACATTTAATACACAGGAATAGGGGCATACATGGACTACACACACTGTATGCATCCATGTGTGCCCCCATTTCTGTGTGTACAGTGCGTTTGTAAACCAGGAGTGTCAAAATGGCCTGCAGTGTAATTATATTTTTAAATAAATATCAAGGTTGGCCCAAGACTTTACAAATTTGGCCTGCAGTGTATTTGACACCCCTGCGTAAGGGGCTCAGTTTGATTACTGTATATACAGCCCCACTGCATTAGCAGAATACATTGTATAGGTTCTATTGAGTGTTTAAGACACGCAGCTAACTCTAGCACAAGGAAAAGGACATTATTTTTTGCAGATGCATTGAGCATGCTGCAGCTTTATGTTGGGGTGAACAGCAACACAGTAGATCTAGAACCTTGTAAAGGGAGCCAAAAGCAGTGTACAGACACTAGGTACCATATTTTTCGGAATATAAGACGCACTTTTTCACACCCAAAATCGGATAAAAGTGCCTGCGTCTTATGGTCCAAATTTGCGACCTCCCATGGTCGATCACAACATCTCCAGGCAGATGAGTGATCCGCACACAGCCGGATGTCCCATCTGAACTGTATTGGCTATATTTTCAGAACCCGTCAGATATAACCAATGCAGAGTGTGTGTGGGGAAAGCTGCACGCTTGTAGTTTCCCCACACACAGAGCAGAGAGGGCAGGGAGACCAGAGTGAAGATTCCCCGCCCATCCCCATGTCTGAGGAGATGCCTCAAGTGTGCTCTCTAGGGACACCATTTTTGTGGCTGAAATTGGGTACTGCATGGATTTTCTTTCCTTAATTCATTAAAATATTTTTTTCCCCCATTTCCTGCTCTAAAAACTGGGAGTCTCTTATGGGCAGGTGTGTCTTATAGTCAAAAAATTTGTTATATTGCAATAGTCTTTAAATAAAAAAAATATGTATGTGAAATAGTTGTTGTCCTTTGCTCAACGAATGAACTGGAAGACTGGAACATCTGACCTGCTCAATATTCTATAGAGGACACAGGTAATGCTTTTTCTCCCCTCTTTCTTTAGAGTGCTGTGTGTAGGTTTGTTCTCACCATTGGTAACCATCATGAGTGCATGTCTGTAGAAAGGCTTCATCACACCATATGCTCTATCAAACTGCAACTCATAACACATGTTTAAGATGCACTCCGTTTTACAACATGCCTTTTTTGGCTGCACTTCTGCTTTTTCAATTAAAGTTGTTGGAAGTGAAATTGCAAGTGCAGGCAAAATGCAAACTGGTAAACCAGTGAACCATGCACATTGCACATGTTGCAAAACAGTGCGAATCAGAATTTTAAGGACACAACAAGATTACTGGAAATAGCCTTAATGCTAATACAATACATAACGAATATACGCACTGGATATGTGTATATTGTTCTGTGTATTGTCACAGAGTACACTGGATAACTGCATGCTCATGGAGATGCCACTAGAATCAGGTCAGGTGTTGTGCTGTGCTGAGGACAGATACATCATAGGAGGATATCCACAACTTTCTTTCCGGCATGATCAGATAGATGTGATGTCCCCTCCCTCCTATTTTGCCACCCTGCTTGTGTAAATGATGTGTGGGGTGGGACGTTAGGTGGGAGAGTACTGCAAGTGAAGTGGTCATTCAACCACCAAGGGGTTCTCTGACCCACAGGTTGAGAACTGCTGATCATAACAAGGGAAAGGGCGGAGACAAATGTCATTGCACAAAAGGTTAACTAAATCTGCTCTTTTATTTTCTCAGGCATTCTTCCACCTGAAGAATATATTTTAATCTTCTCCATGTATGAAAGTATATGGTTATTCTATTTTTAATTCTGTTTTTAGATAGTGACATGTATTTGATCACAAGGCTTACTCTGATATCTATAATGAATCAATTAATTCAGTTATGCTTGTAATCAATAAATAGTTAAAAAATGATGGCTGTGCAGAGGGAGGGTCAGAGTTGTCATTTTCTGATGAACTTCCATGTTAATACAGCAATCGGCTGTCTCTGTAAGGCAGTGGTTCCCAAACGTTCCTTGCGGGGCCCTTTTCTATTTGGGACCATTATC
>CM070033.1:96028786-96052539 GCA_036250615.1 Ptychadena robeensis
CCCCCCCCCCCCACTCATAGGTAAGAATGAGGGCTAGCGTGTTTGGGAACCACTGCAGCAAAGAATGTAAATTCTAAATAACTAAATTTAGTAAGAATTGTGTTTAAATTAGAGATAGCACTCGAGTCACATTTAACCAACCAATTACAAGCTGCTGATGTATGAATATTAACCACCTATGAGGGGATAGCATATTCATTGTTTTGAGCCTTTGTTCTAAAATGCCAGACTGCTTCACTAGTTATAAAATTAGCCAAATCCCCTTTTCAAATTACTACTACTTAGGCAATATGATGTATGAGGACAGAGCTGCAGTGTATAAGTTGTAACAGTTGTAACAAACCTGGGCAAGTTAAACTTCATGTGCTATAGAGACAGAAAACGTGTCCAAAAACCAATAGATCACAGGATTTCAAGTGGGAACCAGCATGGTGACCAAGTAGTGGTAGGCAGTAAAAACAGTGGGTAGGTCAGATCATGTCTAAACGTTTTGACAATCACTTAAAAAATTCCTGCTGACCAGATTTCTTAATACACCACGTGTTTCGGAATACCCATTTTTATGTTTTATGCCATGGTATGACCAGCCCATGGTGGCACCTTTTTTTTTCCAGTGGCAGTAATCTTTGAGCAATCAGTATTATGTGTGGATGAAGGGCCATATTACACTAGCCACGCGGTGGTGCGGTACAATGCCACAGCGCAGCACAGATAGTGTTATAATACAAGGTACACAGATTTCCATAGGAAAACTCTGGCGCTGTGTTGTTACTGTAAACGAGCTGCAGGCCGCATATTTGGGGACAAAGCACAAGCGGTTACCATTAACTTGTATGGGAGATGCAAGCGCAGTGTGGTAAGGCAGGGTTTCACCAGTAATGATAGTAAGTCCACCAGGCTCAAACCTCACCACAGTGCTGATGGCGTGAAATTACCCCAAAACTAATTTTAGATGACCGGTAGAGATTTTCCCCCAGGTGCGATATATTTATATAGAAATAACAGGACAGTGTTATGTCAGTGCTGATTAGTCAGAAAGCAAAAATAAATAAATAATAGCAAGCATTACATACAAAATATGAATAAAAATATGACTGATTTAATTACAGACTTGAAAATTTCCAACACATCAGAAAACATCTTTATCCCACAGAAATCTTAACCAAGTAAGAGAAATGCCAACTTACTTCCCAAGGCATTCAAATGACCTTTTAGGAAACAAATAAAAATAAAAAATATAGAGATTTCTGAAGTAAAATACTCTTTGATTGCACGGTTTTGAAAGAATGTCTGAAAGCTTTTGTCACCAAGTGTTTAATTTTAAACAAAATCGATATTTCTTAAATATTTTATTTAAATTTATATATATTTATATATATATATATATATATCTATGTATATATATACACACGCGCGCAAAATGCAAACTGGATTCCTCCATGTAACTATGAGTGTTAAAGGTAAATACTCTGTATTTACAAACTTTAGAAAAAAAGTGAGGTTTTCAGAATACAATTCACTTATTTCCAGGTATTTGTGAATAGATAATACAAGCTTTAAAAGATCAAAAGATTGAAATAACAAAACTGAGGAATTCCGTCATCCAAACAGTGTGTAAGTCTATTTACACGGCACTCTAACACCACTTACTGAGCCCCAGAATGGCCGCTTGTAATTCAGTACACCACAAGCCCTTCTAGGTATGTCCGTTTGCAGTTAATGTTAACCGGCCACTGAAATTGAACGAAATACATACAATCTGTAGAATTTGGGAGAGGGGGAGGAGTAAAGCACAATTTAGTTCTCCTATCATACAAAGTAATGCTTTCTGTTTGTAGCAATAACTAAGAAATACAGCCAGAGCCCTGAACCAAATTACAAAAATGAAAGTGAATTGTTTATTTTGTCACTACAGGATAAACCACCTACAACATTCAATGATATATTGCCATTAGGGGTTGTTGAGGTGTTGATTATAAAATCTTTTTAAGACCTGGTACCTTTTTCAAATGCTATAAACACAGTGTATATCATTACTTTACATATACTCGGCTGCTACAGCTTAGCTGTAAATCCCCCACACACAATGGTATGGACATTACCCTTCCTATTGCCCCCTCCCCCTCTTTTTACTGTACATCAAATACAAAGTTTTATTGTCAACCCTTACAAAAAAATAATACTCTAAAAGCAACCTACTGCAACTTTTAATTAAGACGAGTACATATATTTTAAACCAATTGCTTTAAAGCAAGAAGGCAGTATAAACCTTCTGGGGGGGGAAGAAGAAAAAAAAAAAAAAAGTTTCTCATTTTATAAAAGAGGTTAAGAAATATAAGACAATTTATACATTTAAAAACTTACAATAAATAAGAGATGCAGGCATTTTTCTGTATATTGATAATAGGTTTTATAATCCACACAACATCCTCACGATGTTTTAAAGTCATAGGATGAAACACATCGTTGCTTCCAAGGACATCCGGCGGCGGCGAGTCACATGATGTCAAAGGATCTTCTCGTAGAGAGAGACAGGAGATGATTAGCAGTGTTTCATGAGACTTTCAAAGTAGAACTGGCATCGTATTATAAAGCAATTATCCAGATACAGGAGGTGGCGGTATTTTTAAGTAACAACCCAGTCTGTTGTAAATCCTGCCAATTTTGTATACTGAGTGGCTTCAAAGAAAACAAATATCCTGTAATGCGATAAAAGCCTGGTGTTCCTTGCAGCTTTCTTCGTGAATGTCACAGCATATTCATGATAATGTTATACAACTGGTTGAGCACCACAAAATGAACCGGCAGACATGAACGCCTGTCTTGAGTTGCAGGATCACAGGTAAGCCAGGAGAGGGCGTTATACTGTTCCAGAACAAACCTGAAAGAAAACAGACGTCAGTAAAGAGTAGATAAACACATGCATGTGTACATGGTTCAACGGTGTAGTACATGTGTGGAAGCTTTCCCAAGCTTCTGTCACAGAGACAAAAGAGTGTTTTATTCTGCCAATTATACCCATATGCTAATATTACAAAAATAATAATTAGGGAGGGGAGTTACTACAGAATAGTGTTTTACAAGGTAGGGTCCTCTATTCCTCCTGTGTCATTACCTGTACCTGTGTGTTATATTGTGTTGTATCTCCACTCTAATGTATTGTACAGCGCTGCGTAATATGCTGGTGCTAAATAAATGACGATAATAATAATGCACAGACATTTCTTAAAATACCCATTACATATGTTGAAAGCACTAATTATATCCCAACCAAGAATTATAAAGAAAGAACAACCGACCATTGGTAATAATTCTATTTCTGTATTGACCATGTGCACCCACCCACCCTGGCTCCCAACAGGTGATAACATATATATGGCCAACAACTTCACCCTTGACAAACCACCCAACGTCCTGTATCATTACCTCCCCTGTGAAGTTACAATTTGATTGAGGTTTAGGAGGTTTGTACAAGTCAGGATGCCATCTTCAACTCCACAAAGGGAATATGAAGGATAAGGATATTCACACTAGTCGAAAACGTTTTAGTTCAAGGATGTTTTCTCATAAGAGGAGCTCATAAATCATCAAGCACCTCGCACTCAATAACCAGTGTAAGCATTTTTTACACAACAAAAGAAGCATAGAAACAAATACAAATGAGCAGAATGGTTATAAGAAAATATTCAGCAAGGCAAAAGTCAAGCGTAACCTCTGCACAGGACACAAACGTTTAGCATACTTTTACTAAACTACCACGTTATGTTCGTTCTAATATAACAGAATAGAGATCTTTCAGAATAGCTATATCCTCACCTGAGGACATCTGAAGTCTGATTTGAATCCAGTGGGTGCGAGTGTTTGCTGTGTAACAACTCATCTGATTGCACTGAAGGCACGTGAAGGTGCAGAGAGGCCTAAAAGGAAAAGTTTAAATATGTTAAACATTCTCACATCAGAATTCTCCTAATTATTAGAACAATATCAGTACATATCAGGAATTAGGTGTACCTTGAGTTAACGCTAGCCACAATGCGTCTCAGAACAGCTGCATGCGGTTAGTGTAAAAAGATGGCCATAGGCAAATTATGTGAAGAGTAGAACAACTTATATTTTTATATTTCTCTCTTTTGAATTCACTAGACCAAAAGAGATTGAAAAATAGTATTTTTTTTTTTGGAGGAATTGGAATGTCAGGTCATTTTAAAAATTATCTGTATTACAATGTCATGCTTTTCTAAACTGTGTTCTACTAAGATGCCATACATGCCATTAACCTCCTGAGGTTTGACCCCCTGAACTCAGCTTGGGGTAACTTTGTAATCCCTGGTGATGTCTTCCACTTTTTACAACACATCCCTGGCGTCATCGATGATGGGTGAGCAGAGAATCTTGGGGGATAACTATGTAATCTGCTGCGTTTGCCCGTGGTGCACTTTTTATTTATTTATTATTTTTTTTAAAGTGTGCCATGGGCCAAACACTCAGGTCAAGGACTAGTAATAGCTCAGCTTGCTTCTACAGTACAAAGTAATCAAATGCATATACTGTTGATGTCAAACACAAGTAAACAACCCATTTGCATTGATTATGAGGTCTGTGGGTAGTACCAGCATGTCTGCTTATCCCAGTAAGCCACATACACTAATATATATATATATATATATATATATATATATAGCGCCAACATATAACAGTGCACATATCATGCAAACAGGGAGTGCTACAAAAGTGAAATTGATATTTACCTTAAGAAACAGTGGGCACTGATTTTGTGCTTGAGGACATGCTGACCAAAACCAATCAGGTAGTGGGCCAGCTTTGGCAGTTGAAACAAAGTAACCAAGTGCCAAGGGTTGCTGCAAGATGTTCGTAACTTCATCATGGGATTCTGTGGACAGCAGTCGATCAGTACCTTGACCCTGGAATGTCAACATTTTGAAAAACTGTAAGCACAGAGTAATATGACTAACGAATAAACTCAAAGCTTTGCACTATTTTGTTTCCTCAACCTTAAATGCATTTACCACATATACAGTGCTATGTAAAAACAATGTTCCTGTTTTAAACTTTTTCACAAATCTCATTCTGCAAAGTTAGATCAAAGCCTATTCAGAAAGAGAAGTACATGGGAGGGTGGAAAAAAAATATAGAAAAAGGGCACTACAGCCCAAATTTCTGATTTTTCACATCTTTATAAACCGTATTACCTTGCCAACATCACCTCCATGAGGATAATGGGATCCAGGTGAATGGATTGGAGAGCCACTTGGTGATGCAGGAAATATATTAATGATATCAGGATCCAAGTCATCAGGCGTCTCTAGTACATCAAAAATGCCCATGCCATCTGTTCCATCTTCAAAAGTAAAAAGGTAAAACAGTTAACTATACTGTACACGCACGCACATCACAACTTTTGAAAGCTGAAATGGCCAAGACTAATCAGTAGGGCAGTTACAGTTAATGGGTACAGCAACTATACTGAAGAAATTTAGGAAAATGTTAAATGCATATTAAAGTTAAAACACTTACCATTATTTGAACTAAAAAGGTTCTCATTTGTGTTGCTTGCTGATGCTACTTGCACAAATGCAGATGTAGGGAATACTAAGATATGTGTGCACGATGTATCTTGAGGTGTATTCAGCTGAGAAGTCATAGTTAGTGTGGTGCTTCGACCAAACACAGAACCTGTCGATACAGAATCTGTACGGAAGAAAAAAAATGAGTATATCTGCATCATACTTCCAGTAGCAACATTAGTATTATTGGAAAGCTTTTACCTGACCGTAGGTAATTTTATTAAACCCCAAAAATAATAAAGCATTTAGAGAATACATACCTGGCATGATCACAAATGACCCTTGTGGCTCCATTGCCACCAAACAAGCACTTAGTATGCTGGGAGAGTCTGCTGCTGATATACCACACATCCTGCAAGTATCCTTCAACCTTTTGCTCAGTGACTGAAGATTGCGACGACTCAGTAAACAACTCCAATCTGTAGAACAGATTTAATATATATAGATCAATTTTTTGGACTAAGCAAGTCATCTCGTTACAAGATCAGAGCATAATGCATATGTTTATTAATTCTACTACAGGGGGGGGGGGGGGGGGGGGGGGGGGGGGAGTGGTACACTAAAAAACAAACATCTTCTAAAGCACACAGAGTAAATGTTATGACAAAGTTGCTTAGTTGGTGTGCGCATACAGGACAAAACAAAAAACTGAACATACAGGCAATTACGGGGCTTAAATTCTAGAATATAAAAAACAGCTAACGATTTGGTCAAAGCATACCTTTCAGCTCTCCATGACCAATCCTTCCCAAGCGACCAATGACTACCCTCCATGGTAAAGAACTCATTTGAACAAGACCTTGGCACCATTCCCACAACTTCTGAAGACCACTGCGGCGAGCAGAGCCTTTTTTCCGTCGAGCCCTGTAAATTCAGACACACAAAAATGAGTCTAAATCACAATTTATGGAACAGATACAGCCATCTAAGAGGTTACACAACGCCCACAATTAAACCAGAATCCTCACCGATTTTGCACATCGATATTTATGATGCATGTTTCCAATAGCTCTCCGTAGAGGTCGGTACAAGAAGCCAGGAGCCATTTCTGATCATGTGATAGGCAGTATCCAACAAAAAGAACATTGTATTTTTGACCAGCCTCTCCAAATGTTTCACCAAGTTCAGTCTGCTTATCTTTAACGGGTGCCAGAATAAAAGGTGGCGTGTAGAGCCGAATGCAGTCAGGTCTCTAACAGAGGAAAAATAAGAACACATATACTATTTAATAAATAAGACATTACTGAGAAAATGTAAAGTGAAGAGATTGGCAAAAAATTTTTTATTTTCTTCACCACCCATTATGGCTTTTTTCATTTTGGTAGATTGTGAGCAGTTAACTTACCTGTTTTCCTACATTTCATAGCAACCCATGTGGCCTTATACCAATTGTGTACATGTTACAGCCCTTGGGGGGAAATGCCATTATTCCTGCTTTAACAATTGAGACATTATCAGTGGAAATATTATATTAACCTCCCAGGTGTTATGGGCTTTTCGCAACATTTTTTGTGGCATGAAAATCTGCTGTAAGGGTGATCGCTGCAGCGCCGGCGATGTGTGTGGGTTAATAAAGTGACGACCCTCCACATGGAGGCCCGCCCCTTCGACATAATCGATTACACCAAAGATTCGGGCCGGAAGGAATCCGTGAGCCTGCAGTGCACCAGGAGCACCAGCGCTTATGCCCGATCCTGGCAAGGGTGCAGTCTATTCTTAGAACAAAATGTGACTGTACTGAGTTCGACATGATGCCAGAGAGGTTAAAAAGTAAAGAACAAATAGCTCCTTTATCTATGATGAAGAAATGACCACTAACAATGGATGTATAGTGAGCACATTGTCCATTCAAGCAGACCTACTACCTGGTAGGTCACTCAGCAGTATTGGCTGCAGCTCAGCCGATACTGCAGAGATCCGCAAGAGTAGATAAGAAAACTTTTTCTAAGTGAGCCCCCGCCACTGCCTTAAGTCACGCAGAGGCAGCCGCAATCGAATTTGTGATTCCATGTAGGAACTCATCTGCCCAGTCTCCTCTAGCGAGACTTGTGTTACCAGTAATGAGAGTGTCTCTCCTGTTCAGAGACACATCTCATCACCAAATCAGCCAATTTCCCCCCTCCACACATTTTATTTAAAACCGCTTTAAGAGAAGAAAACTCTGGATAAATGCCCTCTTAAGATCCAGTATATTTTAAAATGGAAAACGGAAGGACAATTCTATTATGCAAATGTTAAATTCACATCAAAGGTTTAAGGAATACATTTACACTTACTTCTGGACTCTTCAGGGCATTTTCAATGGCAAGCCCTGGCCCAAAGCCAGTTAGAGTTTTCACATTTGTTGAATATGGGAGTGGTCTTCGGCACTGTGTAAACACTGAGAAAGCTAGTGACTTTAAATGCTGGGTGTAATTCTGGCGGTCTTCATGCCTTACTGGCTGTACAAGATACTGACATGGAACAATCTAAAAAAAAAAAAAATAAATAATTAGCATTTTGTGGTCTGAGAAAATACACCAAACTTTAGCAAGAGCATACTGTAAAAGAAAAAAATAGTATCACTTTTCATCTAAGGGAAAATGTAAGGGGACAGGTGAATGCGCAATCCTAGGCAGGCGCTTATGCAAATCTTTAATACAGATTTCTACTGCAAACACAAATGCAACGAATACAATCGCTAAGGCTAGGTTATCTTTTTAGTGCTACGTTACAGCAGAATTCAGGTTATGACAAACACAGAGCATTACTACATATAATCAGGTAGAGCATTATGGTCAACCAATTAGGATCCAAATCATGTTTTCAATTTGTCCTAATTTTTTTCAACGCGCATCATAAAACAGATAAGTGATTTGGTAAAATGACATCATACACAACCTATACTACAAATGTGTTTGTCTCCAGGTCCCATCCATTATTTAAAGAAAATAAATGATAAATTTACTAAAAACATCTACAATGATTAAATAAAGCATCACAAACATAAACAATAAGAAAAACAAAGGCTACCTGTACAGAAACTGTATTGCGAAGGTGTGGTGGGAGAGTGTTCAAAAGCTCCAAAAAGCAGCGGAGAAGCCCCAACGTCCAAACACTTGACGAACCTGAGCCTTCATCATGGTTTTCATAATTAAAAGGATCAACAATATACACCACAATAGCTGGTGGGTAGGTGATGGCATGAGACTCCCCATCTGTTGGAACGCCAACTTTATCTCGCTCCATCGTACTACACAAAAACATATGAAAAACAGAGTATTAAGAAAATGAACATCTGTATCAGTAACCAGCAGAAGTGGTCAGAAAAGGACCATGAAAATCAATCCCTGGCTTACCTTTCTGTAACCTCGGATGCAGCTGCTGCAGCAGCGGCAGCTTGTTCACTTGACACTCCAGTGGTTTGTTGTAAGCTCTGTGGCTGCTGCGGCTGCCCTGCTTGATTGTTCTGGGCAGCGCTAACTGGTGTTGAGATTGAGCTGCTGTTATTATTCATGCTCCCATAGGGAGGAAAGTTGCTGCTTTTGTTTCCAGTTAAGGAGTTAGCCACAGTTGAAGGAGCAGAGAGGCCTGGGGCAGTTGCAGAAGGCAAAGTATTATTGTTTGGCGTTGTTGCTGATGAATTATTTGTTGGAGCAGGAGTCAAGGAGGAAGGAGTGCTTGGGTTACCAGTGGACACTGGGGGAGGCGGCTGTGAGGATGATGTCTGGGTAATTGAGGGTGTGTGGTTGGGTTGGCAAAGTAAAGAACTGTCCAGTGGTTGTGATGCAAGGTATGGACCTAAAGAGAAATATTAAACCTCATTAAAATGCACAGAGCGCAGTGCTTAATGTACAAACAAAGTGATCAGAAAAACCTCAACGTGTGTTCGTTACATAAAAGACATACCAAAGACAAATTACTATACCTAGTTCATATTTGCAAACTTGAGCATACAATCGCAGTCTGGTAAATGCTTCGTCGCTGCTGCTAGCTGCCTGAGAAAACCATTCTGAAACAGACTTCTCTGAAACTTTTTTGGCTGCAGTGCCCCCAACTCGCATGATGCCATCTGTCAGTTGTTTGGAAATTGCACGATGCTGTCCAAGCCTACAAGACTGAATTTAATCTTACATTTAATAAAAGTACAGTGAAGGAAAAATATCTTTATCGCAGTAGCAATGAAAAAGTTGATAAACATTTAAACAGTTACACACTTAAGCTATTAAATAGTTACTTTATTTAACAATGTTGCTCAATAGACATCAAGTATAAAATGCATTTTTCTTACCTCATACATTGCAGTGAGATCCCGAAAAAAGCTTTTGGCTCCATTTAAGAGAGCCTCATTCTCCGGGCACACCACTACATAGGCAATATCTCGTTGAGATCCATATGGCTCCAGCATAAGCCTTTCCCAGTAAGGCAAAGCAAAAGGAGAAAGCACCAGAAAATCATAGTCATACCCTACCATAAAAGTAGGAATTGGCAGTGGTTCTGGGGATTCATCCGTTCCTAAGGGGAAAAAGGCCCAAGGGTTACTACAACATTTCAAGGCAAAATTTGTTTTTTTTTTTCTTTTCTTTTTAATGGTTAGAATATGGGTCAGTGATGCCATTGACTGGATTGAAACTGTTCTACATGTTTAGGAGGCACCCATAATTCTATAATGGTTTACGCATCATAAAAGTCAAATAAGAATGTGTATAAGAACAGGCTGTAGGAAAACAAAACAATCACTACAAAGTTAGAAATAGACTCTTACCATATGAGCCACGTCCAGCCATTTTGTGAAACTGTTGCCAAGTTAAAGGTCCTTGCACGCCCCAAGATCGGACAGTCCGCTTTTTCTGAACTGCATCCTGCAGAACAGGTTGCAATGAAAGCAGCATACGCAGGATGTCTTGGGAACACTGTTTACTCGAGTCTATCGCTAAAGGGAAAAAAAAAAAAGTGATGAAACTTTAGGTCACAGACATTAGGAAAATACTTTGTGTATATGATGTATCAAAAAATCCCAAAATAATGCTTAGTATCATGTAGCATCATATAGAACAACTACTAAGTATTAAATATAAAAAAAATTACTTTCACATCTATCAGTCAAGTTTGTCAAGACAAAGCAGGTTTTTTTCTATATGCTTATGTCCTTGTGATGATGAGATGCAGTTAAGTGTGCTCTCTAGTTACACCATTTTGCACGGGACACATATTTGTTTGTAAACACTTAATTGTTCGGAATATCAATGTGTATGCATGGTCTACATTTCAAAAAATAAATAAATTACAAGACTTCATTGTTGAATTAATAAGATATTTGTACAAATAGCCAACGTGACTGCTAAACAAATGTTATCAAGCTTAAAGTTCGAAAGAGCAGTGATCAGGTTTGTATGTGCTTTTGGACACCAGAGAACATATGTACACAAATACAACTACGCTAAACAAAAAGATACAGGCATTGTGTGCAACACACATAGATGAATTTACAACAATGATGGCTTCCCAAATGATATGTACTGGCAAAGGAAACATGGTGCCACAAGACCAATATATATATTGAGCTTATACCATGTGCTGAATAGGATGCAAGAATGAGTTTTAAAAGAAGCATACATGGAACATTTGGAGTCATGGTAGGCAACACCTCAGTACCTAACAAATACACAAATTACTGATCAGCCAATCACATGGTGGCAACTCAATGCATTTAGGCATGTTGACATGGTCAAACTAACTGCTGCAGTTAAAACTGAGCTTCATAATGAGGAAGAAAGGTGATTAAAGTGAATGTGGCATGGTTGTTGGTGCAAGACGGGCTGGCCTGGGTATTTCAGAAACTTCTGATCTTCTGGGATTGTCACACACAACCATGTGTAGGGTTTACAGAGAATGGTCCGAAGAAGGGAAAACATCCAGTCAGCAGCAGTTCTGTGGGTGCAAATGAGGAGACTGGCCAGAGTGGTCCTAGCTGATAGAAAGGCAACAGTAACTGAAATAACCACTTGTTACAACCAAGGTATGCAGAAGAGCATCTCTGAACTCGCATTGAACCTTGAGGCAGATGGGCTACAGAAGACCACACCAGATGCCACTCCTGTCAGCTCAGAACAGGAAACTGAGGCTACAATTCGCCAAAAATGGCACCTGGTAAAAATGTTGCCTGGTCTGAAGAGTCTGGATTTTGGCTGCGACATGTCCATCCCTTTATGACCACAGTGTACCCATCTAATGATGGTTACTTCCAGCAGGATAATGCACCATGTCATAAAGCTCGAATCATCTCAGACTGGTTTCTTGAACAGGACAATGAGTTCACTGTACTCAAATGGCCAGATCTCAATCCAATAGAGCACCTTTGGGATGCGGTGAAATGGGAGATTCCCATCATGGATGTGCAGCCGACAAATCTGCAGCAACTGTGTGATGCTATCATGTCATTATGGACCAATGTCTGAGGAATGTTTCCAGTATCTTGTTAAATCTATGCCACGAAGGATGAAGGCAGTTCTGAAGGCAAAAGGGGGTCCAACCTGGTACTAGCAAGGTGTGCATAATAAAGTGGTGTGTCATGGAAAAGCTACCAAAATGTAAGTATGAAGGCTTCTTTGCACTTTTCATTGGCACAGGTATTGTCACATTGTCTCAGAATGGCATCCTGGAAAGGTCCAGAGGGTCAGAGTAAAGGAATGCATATTAGCATAACCCAGAAGAAAAAGCATGTGGGAATTTAAATGTCTGCTTTCCCAAGGTAAAATAGAGGAACCATAGAAACATCACCAGTGCCAATGGAAAGGCAACAGAGTGCAGAAGTTACAGCTCTTGAAAAAACAAAAAGCACACACCACAAATCCACACCAAGAAATCTGCACATACTGAGCAATTGCCAACATGAGGCCTTTCCACCTGGTACAAAAAAAAAAACAAAAAAAAACAAACTTGCTTTTACCTCCTTAACACACTAATGTTTTCTGTACTGAGCAGCCAGTGGCCCCAGCTTGTTGTCCCTCATTGGGTCCACTAGAGGTCTCCCCCCTCACCTTCGGCAGAGGTCTGAGGTCCCAGTCACTACAATTACCTTCTCAGACACTGGGTCTTGGAGCTTCTACTCTCACACACACACACACCAAATCTCCATTGAAAGGTAATGGATTGCATAAAAAGAACAGCAAGAACAGCTGTGTGCCGGGAAATGCGAACAAACCAGCCAACAGAGTACCCTGGGTGTTGATTAGTATAGTACTGTAGAGGTAGGGTGGGTTTAGGGAAAGTTTTCCTTTGACCAATCCTTCAGCTTTTATCTACTTTTTTTTACCAAAAAAAACAAAAAACAACACGACAAGCTTTTTTCCCTTCAACTTACAAGGTTATTTTTCAAGCCAGGGGTCCTGCTCCCCACTCTATTTGGTTTTACAGTAGGACATCAAATTTGCAAACCACAAAATGTAAATCTTGTTAGTTTAAAAGGGACACAAATGTTTCAGGAGCAAGGCCGTGTGCAGGTTTTAGGTTAAATCCAGCGTGTGGCACATGAATCTGCATTAACTACCTTTTACCAAGGGTGTGTTTCCACAGCGTTCTCAGCGCAGGGGGTGTGGACTGAGCAAAGCGCATTCCTTGATGGGACAGAGCCCATCCAGATACCCGCCTAACACACCAGCTGTATCCATGGCATGGAGCTGGCCGGAGGTTTACGTACTGCACTGTTAACCTTTCGACTGGTGGACTGGCTCCACGCTATGGAGACAGCCAGTGCGGTAGACGGGTATCTGAATGGGCTCCAGCAACATCAAGGAATGCACTTAGCCCAAGGGGTGCTGACAGAGCCCTCCATGCTGCGGAAATATACCCTAATACCAGCAAGCTAAGAATCGTACAGGACAACAAAAGTAACTTTAGAACAGACACTCACCATTTCTTTTAGACCAGCTGTGTAAGCAAGAACTTCTGACAAGTGCTTCATCAACTCTTCCTCCCGACATGTTATCCATGAATTGTCGCCCATGCTCCAGTGCCAAGTAGCAATCATTGCAACAGTCCTGCTCTTCCACACGTGATGTGTAACTCACAATGCTGGTTTTGGTTACTGGCTCTTGATACAGAATTCCAAATGGAGAGAATAAGTTAGTGCACTGATCATGGAGAAGTAGTATTAACTCATCAGGCATTTTCTCAGGATCCCTTAGCCCAGTGTTCTCTGTTCCTGTAGTTCTTAGGGCTTCAAAACGCTTCTCCACTTCTTTACCACAGTCTGTGTGTCGCCCAATTATATCCAGCTCATCCTCCAAAAACAGTCCTGAATTGTTGCCTAATTTCCTATTCATCACCGCACTGAAGCCGCACGTACAGCGATACTGTACTTCTTGAGCAGGATCAGGGATATACACTCCAACATCTGCTCCTTTAATGTTCATGTTGCAGACACAAATACAGCAGCTATCAAAATTGCAATCTTTAAAAAGATTCATCACAGACTCTGAAAGGATGAGGTTGACATAAAGGCTGTGGGCCTCTGGAATTGATGGTACGGTAGCAGGCTCTACAGAATTCAATGGTCTGCAGGTTGATGGTGTTGAAGCTGGAGAGTACAAATCAGAGTTTTCATATTTGACTGACCCCTGAACACTGGCTGGCCCTCCGCCTGCTCTTGGAGTACGTGGTGTTCGAGGCGTCCTTGGAGTTGGAGCAGAAAAGCGAGGAGTTGCAGGTGAAGGAAGAATACCTGCTCCACCATTACTTGGTGGTGCACTATTGGACATTCCAAATGGTGTATGCGTTTGTGGTGTATAG
The DNA here is from genome assembly GCA_036250615.1 of Ptychadena robeensis. Classification (NCBI taxonomy): domain Eukaryota; kingdom Metazoa; phylum Chordata; class Amphibia; order Anura; family Ptychadenidae; genus Ptychadena; species Ptychadena robeensis. Next base: position 96,043,141 of record CM070033.1, read on the forward strand.
GTCTGAACATATTCTTGATCAATTGCACTGCTGACACTGGAGATATTACTAAGAGGAGGGGGGAAAAAAAGTGTCAATATAGGGCTATGAAATACATAACACGTTATGGTATTATAACTTCTAGAATTATTAGTTTGGAAACTCCTAGCTGGAAGCATAACAGAGCATCAGCCATAATAATGGCATGTCAAGTTTCACAGTGGAAAATTGGAACTACTAGCCAAATATAAAGATTCAAGAATCTTACCCATCTTTAATGAAGGGCATTGTAGGTACAGGAGGGAGGAGGTCCATCTTTCCAACAGTCCAACTGGGACGGTAAATACAATCATCTGGCAGCTTGATGGGTGGCAAACACTGGCTGGGAAGAGTCTTTAATGGGGCAAACATGGAACATCCCACCATAACTTGACACGTCTCTGCTTTGTATACAAAGGAGAAATCCTACCACAAAAAGAAAAAAATATGTTTTCTGGAGCAGCAAACAAATACTCCACCCACTACCATGTGAAATTAGGGCAACGATTACATTTAACAAGTAAATAGAGATAGTGTTTTGGAACATTATGTTAGGGCTGAACAGTTAACCCTTCCAGGTTGATAAAAGTGCAGCAATAAAGTTAGCGTCAACGATTTCAATAGCAAAGAACAATTTTAATGTGCTTGAATACCTTAATTTCAGTGTGTTTCGGGCTGCAGAATCCTTCTTCAACTTCTATTTTAAATTGGGCAGTTATACCATCAAGCGTTGTTGCTCCTGGTGTGGAATCCATGTTGTTATATTCTTTACTGTTCATGTTCATAGGAGAGAAACCCATAAAGTGTTGCTCCAAAGATGGTGGCGTGGGATACATTTTATGAAGATCAGCTGTACCTAGAAAAAAATTTAGTATCAATTGTTAGAGTGGTGAAGTATGAAAAATGGTGAGATAAAGAAATCTGCATACATCTTTTACAGATTTCATTTAGCCATTTTTTTGACTTTCCTGAAACGTTATACCCGGAGCCAATCACCTGTTTGCTTTGACCCCTGCACATAAAATACTTGTATGAATAACCTTTCAACTGAATAGGCAGCTTAAGTGAGGTCAGGAATGCCTACATTTTGCATTTTTAACATCCACGTGCTTCCTGACATTCTAACAAATACATGTGTTTTACAGACATTACATCAGATAACACTAAAAACACAAATATTCTTTCAGAACCATCACTCCTTCAGTATTAAAGCAAACAGCCACCAAGAACGCCCACCATACATTCTGGAGATAAATCATAAATGAACACAAAATATGCCAGGACAGACACTGTCCCTACATCCAATAGCAGTTGGCAATATAAAAAACAAAACAAAAAAAACCACTGAACAACATTGGGAGCATCCACTCCATCACATCTCACCCCCCCCCCATGCTCTACTTTGAAGGTGAAGCATTACTCCTTTGACCTGTTACAGTCACATTTACCTGCCTGTTCACATAAATGATATATAAGAGCACTTACTTATGCATGACAAAGGGTCTAGGTTTACAGATTTAGAGTCCTTGTTGCTGTTCTTGTCATCAGTGTTCTGGGCTCTTTTTAATCCAGGCTGAATAAATAAAATCAGGAAACCTTGTTTAAAAAACAGTACAATATAGCAGCCTAAGGGCCAAATAAAAACAAACATTCAATTTAACCACCAGATGTTGGAATAGAGGAAGTGCAGAAAGTTACATACCGCGAGCTCATCTTCATCCGAATTGAAAAGGTTATCCAGATCAGTGTAAGAAACAACAAGGTCAGTTTCATGAAAGAGACTAGTAGACGCTGTTCTGGCATGAGCAGATGATCGCTGAGACTCTGCAAATAACCAGTGATGTTCAATAAACAATTAAATAAAATATGTGTTCTTAACAAGTATATGGAATGGGACCACAAGTACAGTATATACTCTAGTATAAGCCATGAGGAACCTAAATGTAAATATAAAAAAATAATAAAATAAAATAAAGTATAAGCCTAGGGTAGAAATTGCAGCTGCTAAGGTCCTGTATCATTACTAAAGCCCCCCATACGCCTTTAGATCACTCCATACAATTGTCTTTAGATCTACCAAAAACTATATAGGATAGTGGCCTCCATGATAGAATACATAGTGAGTGGAAGGATTAGAAAGGTCCTCATATTACATGGTTTTGGTAGAAAAAAAGTTTATTGTACAGAAATTGTATGGTAAGATTGTAAGGTGTATGGGGGACTTAACAGGTTTTTTGCTTGTTTGTTTTTTAAGCTTGCTCTAGAACCTAGGTGCCCAACCTGAGGTCCGGGGGCCGCATGCGGCCCTTTGGTTGTTGTTCGGCGGCCCCCCTTGGTCCTCCCCCATGCGGCCTCCAAAACCTAACCTGAGAAGTGGTCACACACTGACCCAGCTTTCCTAATCCACTTTGGTGGTCCTACATCAGTAAAATTGTCAATGTTGACCACAGAAACCAGGTCTACATATGAGCGCTGCACCCAGGGGCAGGAGGGGGTGGTTTTGACTGCCTGTCGAGATCTGGTCCACCGCCTGCTGAGATATGTTGATGAGGGTCTGGATTGATGTTATGTGCGGCCCTTTAGTGATGCCAAGGGCCGCACTTGTGGCCCTGCATATCAACTCTGTTGCCCACCACTGCTCTAGAACATTTAGTAAAAACTAAAGTTCCAAGTTATCGTATTTTGCAGACTATAGGAACCACCCAGTTTTTAGAGCAGGTAACGAGAAAAAAAATATAAATATATATATTTACAGTGTGAATCACGGTGCCATAGATCTGTTAATGGAGGCAGCGCCACTTTCCCCAGCACACATGGCCAGCAGCACCACGAAAAGTCCGTAACACTGACTGCACAAACCAATTTGAAATGTTCCTACACTACATCCCCAGCAAATGGTAACATGTAATTTAGATTTTACTTCTCTTCACTCACAGAATTGTATTCTTTCAGCACATTTTGGGAGCGTATACTAGAGCATATACAGTTATCTGATTAACAGACTAATTTTCCTATCATTTTACAATTTAAGTAACGTACCTTGTTTAACCCCTGGGCTAAATAAGGACATCGCATCCTCTCCTTGTGGCAGCACCGCAACATTTGACATGTTGTCGTCTCCCTTTAAAGAGAAATTGAGATATTCAAATACTATACTAAAAATATGCTTAACCCAAAAAACTATAAATCAAACAATTAGGGAACTACTTTCAGATCACAAACTGATGGGAAAACAATGTTTTGGGGCCAATAGTGAGGAATTAAAATCATATTTTTGAAATCTAATAAATTCTCTCTTCAATATCAGTTCCAAAACGTACATCATTTATAAAAATGGAATACAATGGAAAAACAAACATAATTTTATTGAATAAACTAAGCAGAGAATACAGAATGTTAAAGACCTATCTATAGTCATGATGTACAAAGGCAGCACCACTAAACATGTGACTTGTCTAACAGCTTATAAAAAAAACACACAGGTTAACAAAGGCACCATACAAAGGTCAAAAACAAATGTACACCTATACAAATAGTACACTGCAAGCAGAAAATCTACAGCCTTGTTCATGTAATCTGATAAAGTCTAACCCTGCACTAAAAATTGCTGCAAAGGGGAGGAGTAGAATGCATTGTGAGGGACCTGCCACACCCCACTTAAATGTCTACGGTGATAAACAAAAGACAACTTGTTTCGCTGAAAAAGCTACATATTACAAGCATACATTTAGACACATTAGCATTGTTGGCCTAAAGGAAGAGCAAAGATACAATTCTTTAATTCCAACTAAAATATCAGAATATAAAAAGCCAAAAGAAAGAAGTGGTGTATAATGGAAACCACCATGTGTTCCTGTCTTATGCTGGGAATACATGGGTAGATCCCCGTGCGACTGATGCCTAGATGAGTGCTGCATGATGACGTCATCACGCTGCCCTGGAACTTCATCGATTTAGAGGCGCAGCACTGCTTCATCATCGATATAAGCCACAACTTTGGATGGGGACCCAAGGTCCCTATCTAAAGCAATGGAGGTCAAACAAGGTTTTCCAACATGCTTGACCGAACAGGTTTCGACTTCCATTACTTTGGATGGGGACTCCGGGTCTCCACCCAAAGTAGTGGCTGATATCGATGATGAGGCAGTGCTGCGCCTCAAAATCGATGAAGCTCGAGCGCAGCGTGATGACGTCCTCTCGCTGCCCTTATCTGGGCATCGGTCGCACGGGGATCTACCCATGAATGCCCCAGACTAGATGGGTCAAATTTAGTAACAGATTCAAGCAAAGTCGGGCTCCATGAATTTGCACAGCACTCTATTTTGCTTTAATCTATTACAATATTGAGCAGTGTATGCCCATACATGTAGCGAGACACGGACGATTTTGTCCCCGACCAATGTGCTTGAGCGCTAGTCGGTGGCAAAATCGAGAACCAGAAAACGGACATGTCCGTAAACTTTGGCCGATGCCATTCGTTTGAATGGGGACCGGCGTTCCCGTACAAACTAAGGTCCAGCACACAAAGTGTACCCGCCAATAGCGACGGGATGCAGCGGGATGACGTCGTCACGCCGCACTCAGTAACCCGTCTGCCAGCCCCTGCTCAGTACATGTGTGGGGGAGTACAATTGCTGACCAGTAAAGCTAGCCATACACGTGTAGGATTCCATGGCCAATTGATCACTCCCCCGATCGATTCCGGCCAATTAAGAGTATCCATCGCTGCATACCACCTTAAACCAACGGATTCCGGGACGATTCCGTGTCAGATTGTCCACCTCACAAATGGCAATTCCCCCTGATGTGTGCAGAATCGGATCAGAAAGACCAACATGTTGGTTCTCTGTCGGATCCGATTCTGGGCCCCTGAACGATCGGACCTGATCGATTGGACAAGGTGGGCTGCATGCGATTCCGGCACGGTCGTTCCGCGTGCACGCGCCCGGAATCGATCGTGCTGGAATCCGGTGGGAATCCGACACGTGTATGGGGGCCTTAAGAACTTTTGAATTGACTGGAAATCTGTATGGTAACAAAAGAATATATTAATCTGAACAAATATACAAAGGGCACAAACTTACTAGCATAAAGAAGTAATATGTAGTGTAACATTTTGTTATTCTGGAAGTATGCAAAACAGAACCAACCTTGTGTTTTTTCCCCACTTCTCTTTCATTGGACTGTCTTTCCTTTTTAGGGTCAAAGACAAACTCTACATCTCCATCAACAAATGCATAGGGATCAGGTACTTGTTCACTGTCTAATACAGTTATTGGCATACACTGGTTTTTACTTTGATACTTTAGAAGCAATTCTTCTGAAATCTTCAGTGTTTTCTTACAGTGAACCATTAGCCTGAAAAAAAAGCAACAAGTCAGTCTGGCTGTGGAATCTCACACATGAAATGCAGTTTTTATAGAAATTCAGCACATTATTTTATTGTTTCCAGAACAAAAAGGTCACAAAAAAAAAACATATCTTTAAAAAGTACATTATCCGTGCCGGGATCGGGCACAAACCTGTGCTCTTCCACAGAGCTGCAGACACCCAGAGCCTTTCCGGCCCGTGTCTTTGGAGTCATCTGTGACGCCAAAGGGGGTAGGGGGCACCATAGTCCTCCATGTTAATGGAGGGGTGCCGTGCTTCTCTCCACACCACCGGTGTGTACAGGGCTGAGCAGAGAGCCGGCAATTGCAGCGGAAACTGCTTTTCGTGCCATAAAAAATTTCGCAAAAAGCCCAGCATTGCTATGCTAAAACAGTATTAAGAATAAACAGTATTTTCTTTAAATAACACCTTATGTTAAAATAAGTCTAAAAACATTAACCAATATACATAGGGCTCACTACCATATTTATAAAGCAGAAAAATCACTACTAAAAACACACTACTAACCATCCTTCTGAAAATGCATACTGCATGTCTGGCATGCTGCATCCCTGTAATAAGTGCTTTCCAACACCACTGCACCACACAAGAATCACAAATGACCATCCTAGCAGCGCCACAAATGGATATTTCACTCTGGAAATCTGCAATCCAATGATTGACCCACAACGCGGGCACATTTCACTGGGTTTGGCCATGTTCCCACTTAGGCGACCAGCCATTGGTAAAAATCGTGTGTCATTTTAAATCGGGCCCATTCACTCTCTATGGGCGCGATCAGGCAGGGTGGGGCGGTATGCCCTGCCTCCCCACTTCCTACCTGCTAATCACCGTGATTAGAATCGCCAATGTGGGAACATATCCTTCGTGTTGCCACTATAAGTAAATGTCACCGAAAAAGCAAAGCCCTGTTCTGAATCATTCGCAAAATGTATTGAAAAGAAGATGGTCAGATGGACAGGAATAGGCACCCTAAAATTAAAACGTAGATTTACTTTTAAAATAAATCTTCACTCCTGTATAATCAAGCAACAACCGAGAGACCCAGATTCAATCATCTTCTACATGGTTTAGACCATTACTACTGATGGAAACATTGATCATTCCAAAACCACTTTTACATCATTGTGATATCAAACTCCTCTGACCTGTCTACTATACCCAATCCTATGGACAACTTTATATCCATCCAGATCATACTTTATAACTGCAAGGGAACATTCCTTTGCAGAGCAAGCCTTTTAAAATCCCTTTAACACTATATGCATTTTATTTTTTTTAAAGGCATGCGTTTCTGCATATATACAAAAATGCATGCGTTTTTCACACTACATCTGTGTTTAGCATTTTTTTTTTTACAAAATCAATGAAAAATGCATAAAAAATTCATGCAGTAGGACGTTATTTAAAAAAAAACTCATGCGGAAAGGCTGCATTTAAAAAAAATGCAATGCATGTAGTGTGAATGGTGACATTGGTTTTCTATGGAAAAAAAAAAAAAAAAAAAAAAAAAAAATCGCAGCACTGTAAAAACGCATGTGTTTCTAAAAATGCGACGCAGCGCATATAGTGTTAGTGTATGTAGTGTATAGAGGCTAATCTCGACATGTCCCCTGTCCATAGAATGAACTCTCAGTTACGTGGGGGGGGGGATTTCAGTTGAGGGGAGGTGGGTGCACTGACCCACTGGTGCTAAAGCGCTGCCCATTCCATAGCGCTACTGGTGCTGTGCTGGGGTTGCTGGCAGCTGACATCCATTGTGTGTGTCCTCAGCAGTTTTTTCCTGAGGCATTTTAATATTGTTCATATCGATATCGGAATTATATCGTATCGACCAAAATGAAGAAATATATTGTGATATAAATTCTTGCCCTAAGAAAAACTCTACAGTATATACACGGAGTATTAGCAAGTATGAACTCCTAGAAGAACAAGGGGTCCAAATCACGTTTGCCCTAACCAAATAAAAGGTAGTGCCAGAGCGGACATTTTATACAGCTATGGAAGTGTGGGGGTAGTTTTGAACCAAAATTATTTTGTGATGTTTAACCTCCCTAGCGCACTGCCCGTATCGCGCCGTTGTACGGGCAATCAAGGTAGTGTACACAGTACACTGCCTGTCATTTCCGGTATCTCTCCGGAGCTCTTCACACAGCTGGTGTCATTACTGACACCAGCTGCGTGAGAGTGAAAGCCGGCGCTCCTCCATTAACATGGAGGTCTATGGCGCCGGGCCCCCCGCCCCCTTCCGCGTCACCATGATGCGATCGAGACGGTGCTGCAAACCCGGAAATGCTGCAGCGATGAAGACAATCGCTGCAGCGTTCCGGGGAGGCATAGGGTCTCACCGCTGCCTGCTTCCCCTGTGGTTGAGAGGACCCTGTTCAGCGAACGAACAGGGTTCATCTCAACCGCTAGGGAGGTTAAGGATAAAAATAAGTGGGCTATGCTATGAAGGCATTCCTGGTCAACACCATACATCTTATTGCATTCTAACATTATGGGCAACAAAGAGGTTAAAAGGAGTAAAGAGATCATTTGTAGACCACAGAAATAAACCTGCTTGAGTATTATTTGTCAAACACAACAATTTGTGCCTTTTGTACCAGTCTTCATTCAAACAAGCAATTTATATCTAGTTTTTAGCATTCTGGTTTACACGTGCACCTATATTCTTTGCCACCAAGACCATCCTTAAACCTACTGTATGAACATCAATACAGAAAACAAGCGGTTATTTGTTCTTGTATTGGCCAGCCTCCATTCCAGACAAGAAATATCGTACTCACTCTGTGACTGAAGCAAAGTTTTCCTTTCCAGAAGGACCAAAAGCATCCTCCCTCAGCTTATCATTTGGAAGTGGAGGAGGGAGAAACTCGGACTCTTTTCTCTTTGGGAGTTTGTAATACATCCAAGTGTGATCTGCTTCCTGTTCCTCCAGATGAACTGCGGTGCCAACATAAACGGTTTGCTCCAGAACTTCAGAAAACGCTGAAGCAAAGGTTTGGGGTAAGCCATCTATCCTTTCATCTATTGCTTTTGCTGGATTTAGTGGATCTGGTGTGGGCATTTGATAAAAATGCTGACTTTGTGGAGTAGATGGATTTTTAATAGGCTCCCCCCCATCATCAAGACCCTCACAAGGGTGTGGACTCAAGGGAGGTGGTGGGGGAGAGTTGCTCATTTCATTGCCATGCAACTGTGGTGTTTTTGCTACATCGTTGGGTCGAATGTTTGAGAAACGTCCTCTACTGTCTTGGGAGCGCATTCCAAGTCTCTGGTTTGCAGTGTCCGTCTCTAAGCCAACATCATCAAAAAGAGGTACTCTATGATGGAAAGGAGTCAAGGGACGCTTCTGAGGCTTGTCACCCTTTTCCTGTTTTTCATTTGTCTTGTGCTTTTGAGCTGCTTGCTGTTGGGGCCCTGCTGGGGGCACCTGCCCTTGTTGACCTGAATTTCTCTGCTTAAGGTTTTTATGCCTGTAGTGTGTAAAGCAAAAAGAACAAAAATTACTTTTCTGAAATCAAACCACATATTCAAGAAGCATATTATTCAAGAAGTTTTGCATTCCCATAAGGTTGCAGGGTAAAAATTAAATACAAGACTTTTAATATAAGTCCTGTATTCAATACACCTAAGAATAAATAGGTAAATAGGTTAGCAAAGGCACCGTGGTCTGGTCAAGGAACAAACACTAAAAATCTTTTAATCATATCGCGGCAATTGGGCCCATGCATTTCAACGGGCTCTTCCCCACAGCCAAAATTTCCTGCGGTGCGGCACATAATCTAAAAAACGCAGCTCACCGCGTTTTTAATCACAGGGCTGATCGCCCCTGGTCATGGGGGTTGTGTCCCCATTTATTCTCTATGGGCACGATCAGCACCAGATCGCTTGCTATAAAAATCGCTAGTGATCACCGCCCTGCAATTAGAATTACGGTTGATTGCTCATGTGGGGACACTAGCCCAAGTAATAAGATGGGGGGGG
>CM070033.1:96068483-96097336 GCA_036250615.1 Ptychadena robeensis
CCCACAGCTCGGCCGGCCAGAGAACGGACATGTCTGATAATCTCTGGCCGATGCTGTTAGCTTCAATGGCGATGCCGGTCTTCATTGAAACTAATGGCCGGCACACAAAGAGCAGAGTGATGACGTCATCACACTGCAGTCTAGAGCTCATCTGAGCTGGTCTGTCGGCCCCCACTCGGTCATTATGACTGTTTGTTAATTACGACATTTGAAGTAATTTTTTTTTTTTAATTTAACATTTTTTTAAATTCCCATTTAAATTTAGTAGGAGTTGGAGTCGGTCCATTTTTTGCCGACTCCGACTCCAGGGACCCAAAAATTTCTCTGACTGACTCCACAGCCCTGATTTGAACCATAGGGTAAAATGGGGCAGTTATTCCCTTTACGCCATGTGTACACTACAGTCTAGTGCAGGGAACAAAGACTCATTCCCCGCAACTTAGGGTGCGCACCCTATTGATTGACAGAGCAAAGAAGCGCCTGAGACACTGCGGGGAAAAGAAGCAGTGAACACAAGCCCTTATACGAGTTCTCAAACAGCAACGGAAAACACGATGTGCTGTAGTTTGATGTCCCTGCAGGTCTGCCATTTTACCTGCGCTTGCATTTCCATTAAAACAGCAGTGATTTAAAAAGGGCTCCAAGCACATTGTATTAATGAGTAAAGTAGTTTTCCTATGGGACCCTGTGCGTTGACAAAAGCGGATGGCAATGCACATAGTGTTGAAAAGTTCCAAGTCTCTACGACTAAGGAAAACGCATTCGCTTCATGTAAGGAAAGAAATGCGTGCAACATGACACGGAGTAGCAGGCATGTGGTAGTGGCAGAACAAGCTGCATGGCACTCCCAAATACAGAAGACATTTAAGATCAGATCAAATAGCAAACGTCACAATCCCATAAGTAAAAATACTTTGGATTTAAACCCTCCACTGCTTGCATTTAGCTAAAAAGCTATGCTCCACAGTTTATTATTTTCTGGAAAAAGGACAATACTGGATTCTGCAACCTGCACAACCAAATCGAATACTCCACCTACTTCAAACTTAGTACAGCCTTTCTCAACCTTTGAAACACAGAGGAGCCCTTGAAATTAATGTGCAGTCTCAGGGCACCTTGCTAATTATTACCATACCTACAGCTTACACTACATTTGCATGTAAGTCAGTGAGAAGAAGGCTATAAGCATAGGATACAAGACACATCCTAAGGCAAAGAGACCGACCATGTCATCAAGTCTGATCAACAAAGTAGATTTATTGTCAAGGAGAATTCCTTCAGTAACAGAACCGCATACATCTTATCGAGTCATAGAACATGCAACACAACTGTGTGGTTAGCATTTACATCCATCATTAAAGAATTACATGGGTCTTCTAGGTTTTTTTGATCAATTCATATCTGATGGTACTATTGGCACAGAACTAAGGAAACAAATAGATTTTACAACCAATTGATCACATTAGGTCTTTCAAACAATTGATTGTTTCAAACAAGTCGATCGAACAGAAAATCAGCATGTCTACCCAGTATTAGGGTGCTACTACTAAGCTCTGATCAGTTCCAGACACCCCTGTTGGGAACAGGGAATAAGGCATAAACCTCTGAGCCAAACCAATGGTGGGCTAGTATGGACCTGTGCATCTCTTAGATCTCCAAGGATTAGAATAGCGGTAAACTCAAAAAACAAATGTTCCAGTCACTATATGTTGCTGGGCAAGCGTAACCAATATAGGTCTTCAGGAAACCTTTATTATATGCGGGTGTCCTATGTTGGGCAGGCACAGAAGGGGTGGCAATGAAAAGGACCATGATCTAGTCAGTTTGCAAAGACACACATAGCCCCATAAAACCATAGTAACCTGCAAACTGTAGCCACTGGTAACTTTACCTTCTACTAAAGAGACCACCACACGCACACCAACTATACTTGAAACTATTTTAATGCAAAGTATAGAGAGTAAATAAAATGATGTAACCTTTGTGCTATTTTAAATTAATGCCAACCATGGCTTAAATGTAGAGTAAGCACACAAACAGATCCATCTCTCAACAACATTCTCCTAGATACAATTAGAAGTCTGTCAGTAACAGGCTGGATTCAAGTACTTAAAGGGCAAATCAGTATTACAAATATTTGCTCAAATCTGTGTTTGGTTTCCTACAGCTAACTTATTATGTGGCACCAACTAAATAGGGCAGAGAGGAAAAATAAAATATTTATATGGAAAAAGGATAAGCGCATTTTCACCTTTAGAACTTTGAAACTTCGGAAACTAGATTGTAAACACAAGTAGTTTGCTCTGTGGAAAGGGCATTCTGGATGCATATTTTACAATATTTTTTATCTGAAGGTATAAAGCTTGTGCTTCTTAGTTTAGAACACTACATGCACACCTTTAAAAACAGCCCTTGTAATAGCCAAATGTATATCACAGAATGAAATGAGGATTGACTGATTAAGAATTGTTGAAATAAGCTCAGTTACCCTTTTTAAATGTGATTTTCAATTCAACCTACAGAAGTGCAGCAAGAGGGAAGTATAACAGTACAGCACAACTGTGCTTTCAAACAGGCAAATGTGCCCACATCATTATAGGATTATATAGAGGTCAGGGCTATAAACCAAGCAAGCAATAACCTAAGTTGGCCTAGTTAAATTCAATCAAATCCACTGTATAAATAGCTATTATTTCTATGAGATTCGATGTTATTAACTATTTTTCTTTGATACTGTTACAATTTAAACAATTATACTGGTAAAAGGTAGGTCAATTGCACAACTTAACGGTTTAATATGCACTGCAATCCATTTTTCACTACAAGTCAGTCACACCATATCCACATGAATTGAAGTGTATAATAAACACACATTACAATGCATGTTGACATCAACATCTACATGCTCTACTGACTAAAACTTCACAGCTTTTTTTTATTGAAAACATATTCCTAAAGGGGCACAACAAACACTAATGCCGGCCATAGAAGTCTCATTTTCTGGCCGATTTTTCGTGAGATCGGCCGTGCGTGATGACGTCAGCATGCATGGCTGGTCATGCAGAGAATCAGCTGCACACCCTAAATGCCGGCCATCACTTTGGACAGGGATACTGGTCCCCATCTAAAGAAATTGGATAGATCTAAGAAATTTCGGACCGATTTCCCAGCCAATATATGTCAGAATTTAGCTTTTAGGCATTACATTTGCGGCCGTAAAATTGTCCATGAATGTGTAGGGCCAGCTTAAGGAATAGAGACAAAAAGGGAGGAGTTTGTCCAACCCAGGCTAGGCCTATCAGGGTAACCCAAGATGCAGAACCTAAAAGACAACCAGGCAAGGGTGTCAACAGCAGTGAGTAGGATGGCAGACATTTTAATCAGCAGAGGTGAATATTTCTGATGATTTTCTTTTTTAACTAAAACTTTTTGGCACACCTGCAAAAATAGGCAATACTTCCCCCTCCCATTATCTGCACTGCCAATCTCTGCAGGCTTCATAAACTACGCTGGCAGTGACATCTGCAACATTTTTCACTTCCAAGAATAACAGCATGCAAGAAGAGACCAGGAATCCGACACACCCAAAGTTTGCCCGATGTAGGCAATGTAACACTGAACGTTTACCAGCTCTATACCCAGGACAACAACTTTATAATCCATAAAAGCTTTCATTGAGAAACTTATTACCACAGTGCCCATGGAGGAACCAAATCTGAAACCTGTAAGTGAGCAGGACACTAAAGGCCCCCATACACGGGTCCGTTTCCCATCGGATTCCGGGACGATCGATTCCGGGCGCGTGCACGCGAAACGATCGCCCCTGAATCGTGTGAAGCCCACCTTGTCCATCTGATCACATCCGATCGTTCGGGGGCCCAGAATCGGATCCAACAGAGAACCAACATGTTGGTCTTTCTGATCCGATTCTGCACACATCAGGGGGAGTTGCCATTTGTGGAGTAAGCGATCGGACACGGAATCGTCCAGGAATCCGTGGGACAAGGTGGTATGTAGCGATCGGACACACTTAATTGACCGATCGGACCTCTGATTCCCACTGAGATCGCCGGAATCGATCGGATAGGTGATCGATCGGCCATGGAATCCGACTGTGTATGGCTAGCTTTAAGAATTTTCAGCCAATGAAGCTTGTGAACAATGCAAGCCACAATATTTATATTGTTTATGTATTGTTGTCAGGCATAGTTTTGAATGTGGAGTGTCACAAATCTGACATTGAGACTTATACCAAAGGTAATGTAAAGGAAATCCAAATTCATTTCTTAAGGTTTTCAAATAAGATATCTTAAATATACCATTCTTTATTTGTAAAGCCCTTTCTGTAAGGGAAATATAAAAATAACTGATGGCAATATAGCTTTGTCTGATTAGCAGGGGGCAACATTCTGCAAGGTTCTCAGATGTTCTTTGCAGAACATTGCCATCATAGGTCACCTGAAATGCCAATGCTTAGCAATTTCCCAGTCTGTGGGAAAACCTAAGATGTGTTGCAAGAATTACACCATTTACAAAACACTTTTGTGCTACTCGAAATACGAGGATGGGCTATTTTGGTTTTAACTATGGTTCGATCTCCAGAAACTTGCAACTAGCATTAGCGCACTGGCCCCTCATTTGCAAGCATTTTTGGAAAATGCTGTGCAAGTGTCTCCCACACACTTGTGTATGCAAAAGGAGGGGTTTTCACTGGTAACAGATGCGGTTAATGGTCATGGTATCATTTTCATTAGCGAATCCAAGCGTGTCAAGACACACGTGCAGGAAGGCCTTAAAGCCGTTAAAGTCCCCCTGTCCCAGTATTTGTCTACTGGGGAAATTTCCCTGTTTTTTTGCTAGTTGTATTTTGGGATGTTGGCTTCCTAAAATGTGTGAGAGCCCCCTCCGTAACCTATTAGAAAAGACTAATACAGAAATCAGGCTAAATACTTTAATGGACACCTTCATAAGTCACAAACTTGTCTGAATGAGTCTACATGGTACACTTACAGCTGAACTCCTTACTTAATACTGTTTCCATAAGTGTGAATTCTACTTGCATACTCCATTACAAAATGGAAAGCTATTGAACCTATTATCGGAGGTAAGGGTCAGAGCCTGCTACTGCTGCATGAACAGATAGAAGGTTCCAGCCATACAGAAGTAATAATACAATACACATGCCTTTAGAAATGAAGCAAGCATGTAAAACAAGTTTGAAGATTTGAAATACACCTCTATTTACAACTTGTGGGTTTTTTTTTACCTAGTCTTGGGTGTGGCAGGATAAAGCTCATTAACCAACCAATCTGAGATAAATCCATAACTCAAAGATAATGACATTTACAGAAAGCACATTTCTTTGCTCAAAAATAAACATCTAGACAAACGGTTTCAAACACTGTAATTGTGGCTGCCCCACTAGTGTCATGTCATCCTGCAGTGCAGGTTAATGATTGAATGAAAGCTTGAACAACATATGGAGATCTGTGTCAGTAGAGTACCAGTTCCAATGACACTCAATCTCCAGCTACACCTTACCTTTACTGTGCAGTTATAAGTGTGAATGCCGGACTTCTGTGTGTGCTGCAGTGCATTGCAAAGTCCATTCTACATTCTACAAAGCACATTCTACATAATACATTAACGGTTTACCTATTAAGTCATGATGAATGAGATCAGCAAAGTTTGGGTCATCTCCCCACCAAAATATCCAAAGCTCTCTGCGTCCAGGGCGCTGATCTCGTCGCCATACGCTTAGCACATCAGCCTTTAGACATCGACTGAAACTGCTCAATATGGGATCCTCTTCTGTCACTGGGAAGAGGATTGGAGCAGAAGTAGGACCTTGCCATACGTACTGCTTCCATTTGATCCCTGTAAGGTCAGCCTGAAAAATGAAATAAAAAAAGTTTAGTTTTCAACTACATAACCAGAATTATAATAAATTGACAGTAGGGTTTATACCTGCATAAACAAAGTTGAATGTTCATTTAATTGACACTTTTCTGTTATTTAACCAGTAAACCCAAAATTCTGATCAGTAGTACAATGTTACAATTTTGTCATGAATTACTACAGAAATAATCATTTCCATCGTGCAGATGTTTATAAAGTGATAACTGCACCATTTGGAACATTTGAAAAAATAATTGTTGCCACCAGGGAGCTTTGAATGTTTCCAATGAATACTAAAAAGAACCCCATAGCGATATTGTTCTACCAATGGCTCCATCTTAAAATTTTAATAGGGGGGGTGATAAACATTATAAAAGACTATTCCAAACTAACTTTCTTCCTGCACTGATGAAAATGCAGTATGATCAAACTATGGGAGAGAAATATAGATGTCATCATTCCTGACCAAAGAATGACAACTGCAGTCTATATCTGGCTTCCAGATCCCGAACAAACATGCAGATTAGGAAAGTGAGAACTCCTAATCAGCAACTCCGAAAGTACTAAAGCCTCAGGTTCAGCATGACAATCAAGTAACTTAAATTTTCAGGGAGAAAGTGTGAAAAGTATCATGTTTCTCTTGTCATGAGCTAGAAGAAAAACTTTTTGTATAAGTGAAGAGGAGGAAAACAACATATACCTTGATAAGATGACCTAAAAAATATTTAAAAAGGCAACCATATGAAATGAAAACCATTTACCGGTGTGTGAAAACATGGGATCCTAAAAAGGTAAAAGACATGTTGTTGCTTAGGGTCCCCATACACCTGTAGATCGCCTCTTGTTTTACCAAAACCATGTAATATGAGGGACTTTCTAAACCATCAAGTCTACCTGTGTTTAATCGCAGAGGACCCAGCACTACATAGTTGTGGGGAGATCTAAAGGATATCTGACAGAGAGCTCTAAAGTTGTATGACCAGCTTTAGAAGTAGGATGAGTGGCCTAGCTGGCAGACACACATTGGTGAGCTATAATTACTTGAAAGGCAACAATAAAAAGATTCCAAGGTCTAACACTGATCACTTACTAACAGCTGGAATCCAGCCTCATTTCATCTTCCCTTACAGGGACAAAGACGGGGGATGGGTGTCAACATGCTCATTTCATTAATCACAACTAGGTTTCTGAGTGCCAGCATGCAAATAAAGGGTTTGCAGGAACCTCACAAGGTACAGCTTTTCAAGCTAGAACTCGGAGGCGGCTGGCATCAATGATAATGAGAGCAGACATCCATCGCTCTCAAGTGGCATCTTAACTAGTCTTGTAACAGGGGCTTGGCTTTCACACACTAGTTTTATTTTTAAATGTCAGTCCATGCCAACTACGTAGTCTACATCTACCATCACACATGGGCAAGTTTAGAAGATGTTCATGGTATCAAAGAGGAGTGATGCAGGTTGCTACAGAATATTTCATTTTAAAAAATATGAAAGAAAAATACTATAATCCTTTCTAGGACTTTCTTTCCAATTAGGTAATCACATACATTTAAAATTAAATCAATGTACACCTGGTTTCAGTAAAAATGACATAAGAAAACACATTCAGGTTTAGAAAACCATACTGAAATAAAAAGTAACATGAATAGAAGAGCAGTGGATGTGCAAATCTGTATAGCAACAGATTACTACATGAAGGGATTATCTAAGGACAGGGGAAGCTGCAAGAGACAAAAGAAAACGAAACATGGAGATGAAAGGACGCTGTTGAAAGATGCACTACGGCTTGTGATGCAAAAACAGGAGCTAAGAAAAAAATAATACACACACACAAAATACAAATACACAGCACATCCTAAAGTCAGGGCCAGGCCCTACATGAGAGCCATGAAAATGGCTGCTTCCTGCCTCCTCCTTCCCAGGCTCCACTCCCACTGTGGAGAGAATAGGAAGGGCTGAGTACAGCCGAAGCGCTGAACACTCAAGTAACCTTGGATAGACGCTGCAATATAAAGTCATTCCACATATAACGTGGAGTGTCAGAGGTCCGTGACATTTCCATCAGCTCCTTACACTGCAATTCATTGGGGATCTGTGACCTGCAATATAGATCTGTGCTGTACAAACACTAGGCACAGATAAGAGGGGAGAGGGTATACACCTCATCATTCCACTGACACAGCAGTGCACATGGCCACCTCAGAGAGGATAGGCCAATTCTAATGGAGATCATGGATCTGATGACACGCTGAATGTGGCCTACATCAAACAATACACATTTTCTTTAGAAAAGCTACTGTGTGTGTGTATACATATACACATGGCTTGGCACAATGTATCTACACACAGATTTGTGGCCTAGGTGATCACAATGAAATGTAACACACACACACAGGACATGAAGTGCTATCAGGAAGAGGAGCTGTGTTTATTATTAGATCACACAGCAATGTTGTTCTTCCTTGTAGGCGATGTGTGTAATGGTACATACACACCATATACAATGTCAGCGTGCAGTCTGATGGCAGAGATTGAAGCTGATCATCTGTCTGATGTACACACACCCACACATATTTACATTAGTCAGACAGACAGACATGATGAGACACATGGGGCCGTGGAGTCAGTGGCAGGCAGGGGGGCATTGCACACCAGTGCTCCCATACTTACCAGACAGAAGAGGTTGGAGTGGCAATCCTCCAGACTGGCCCCGTTCGGCACAAAACATGAACTCATCCTCACAGCCAGGGAACACACGCCATTATCCCACCCCGAACAAGAAAGAGACACCGGAGCCGCAGCTGTGCGCACCAAGCACCGACCTCCCCGGACACTACACCATGATCACCGCGACCGTCCCGAGGTCTTCCAGTCCAACTTGTGCCCCTACACGTGATGGGGAGTTATAGAATGCCCGCGGCCGGAGCTGTGTGGGGAGAGCAGCTATGGATGGGGATATGGAGATCAATAGGCAGCGCCCGTATCGCTCAGCACGCAATCCAGTCACTGTGCTGCCAGCGTCCGGGCTTTACAAGCGCCGGTATCCGGGCGGTGTCTCAGTCCTCCCTCCCCCGCCGCTGGTCCCCCTGCTCGGGGCGCAGAGCATGGCGGGAACCGCCCGGACACCGGAGCGCTGAGAGGCCGCTGGGCCTGCACCTGAGGGGGGGTGGCGGCTGACACAAAGGAAGAGCAGCGAGTCCGAGGTCAGCTAGACATGGACAGTCCCCGGGTGTTTCTCGGCTTCTTTTCTCACAGGTTCGCCATTTTCCTCTCCTCCTCCTCCCTGTGTCTCTCTCCTTCTGCGCACACACAAAGTAGTTGTCCCCGCCGCTGTGGCCCGCTCTCCCGGCTCCTCTCTGCTCCCTCTTCAATCAGTCCCAGCGATAGGAGCCGATAACTAATAATTATACGATCAATGTCGGGCCAGCTTTTCCATTTGAATATACAGATTCCTTTCTTTAATGGCGGCCGTGGTGGCTGCTCGGCCTCTCGCTGGCGATTGGAGAGGGTGGTGTCATGTGACTAGAAAGCGGCTTTGCGCATTGGTTGGTCTAGACTGTAGCCTGGAACTAAGCGAGTGGGGGAGGTTTTGGAAAGGTAATGACAAGAGGATACCGCTAGGGGGCGGGTGTGTGCTGGAGTTCCGCGCCGCTCGCTGGTGACACAGCGCTAATACAAGTCTGCAGCGCAGCCGGTCCTGGGAAGTTATTTTCAGCTCAGCCAGCTAAACATAACTTCATTCTGCCTTCTACACAGCTCCTCACCTGCTCCAGTGGGCGTGCACACCCGGAAAAGTCACCCCACGGACGGATCTGGGCTGTATTATTTACATAGATTCATCCTCACTTTGTATAGTTCACCAGACAGATGAGAAGCATACACTTTATTCTACCAAAAGTATCATACTTATCATAAGTCAAGCCTCCGTCACGTTTATGTCGACTTTAATTAACAGGTCATGAGAGCTGTGGAAACAGCTATAGGTTAAGCTATAGATGCAGATTCACGCATAGACATGGGCTAGATCGATGGCCGATTCGAGCGCCGTTCGCACTCACGGCCATCTATCTAGTACATATCTAATGCAGTCATCCCCGTTTTCAAGCAGGATCAATCAATCCTGCTCAAAAACAGAGATATTGGACATGACCGTAAACCACAATCGATGTCGACCTCGGTTCCCCATGCAAAGCATCGTCGGAGCTAGATGACACAGCAGTGCTGCTCCTCCAGCTCCTTTGATGATGGGCAGTGGCACAATGATGTCATCACCCTTCTGCTGGGATTCTTGAACAGCTCGAATATCGAGCCCTATATTCCCGGCTTATGTCTCATCTGTTTAACGCGGGGGTCCCAACGGATCCTCTGTTCACATGGCGTTGAGCCAATCTACTGATGCAGGGGTTTACGTAGTGCAGTACATCAACCTTCAGTCTGCGGATGTGTAATGTGCCAATCGCCTGGCCGAAAAATCAGGTGACCCCACCTAGTGAGATAGACCAGGAATCTTCCGCATGTCGGATCGCATAATGATCCAACATACCAGTAAATTCCCGCCCGTCCCCATTCAAAGTAATGGCTGGCACACAAAGGGTGCCTGCCAATCAGCTGAGGGGCCGGTTGCAGAGGGATGACATCATCTATCGAGGCAGAATTGCCTCGTGTATGGGGACCTATAGCCCATGGAATTTAGTGCCCAGCTTATGCACTGTAAATTGTAAATTCCGGCATCTAGCCTTAGCCTTTGTCTCCACTGCGTTCAAATCCCTCCATTTACTACATCTATTGAAAAGCAATGGATTATGCATCAGATGACACATAACAAACATGCCTATCACATGATTTGCCCATAAGAGTAAATATAGAGTGTTAAGCATCAACACAATGCTAAACACAGGCGAAATGCGTCTGCCTCCCCCCATTGGGTGGCATGAACGCTGGAATAATTTATTTTATTGGTTGATGGGGTGAAATAGTTGAACGGTGAATGCCCACCTAAAGGCTATGGAAACCCATCCCATTAAGCTAATGTGCTAATCTGGAGTCTATAAATCCAGAAATCTGCAGTAAGTTAGCAACTTTCACAAATGTTTGTAGAAGCAGCCTGCATCCCTAGGGGCTGGATATATACATTTGTGGCTGCGGAAGAGAATAACATTTGAGGGGGGAAATTTGACATTATCCAAAACTGCTGCCCGATATCTGAGGAGCTGGAGACACAGCACTTCCTGTGTCTCCAGCTCAGCCAAAGCTTTGCATGGAGACCCCGCCGTCTCCATGCAAAGCAACGGACATTCACCATGGTTTACGGTCATGTTCGATATCCATGTCTTTGAGTGGTATTGAGTGGTCCCGCTCCAAAACAGGGATGGCCGCATATGATATGGGCCAGATAGATGGGCGTGAGCGTGCACGGCGCCCGAAACGGCCATCGATCTGGCCCATATCTACACGTGTGTTCCCAGCTTAACACCTAAGCATACGTCTGCCAGGTGACAATTTCATTCTCTTTGTGCTGTATCTACAGGACAGGATTGTTAGATATGGTGTCCTCCAGCTGCTGGATCATTTCCCCACAGAAATGGCCTGTAAAGAGTTATGTAAAGCCATGTTTTTAATCCATTGTACAAGTATCTAACAGTTTTCTTAGGTGTTTTAAATCATTTAATATTATGGAGCACATACTCACACTTTGGAAATGAATAGAATTTTACATCAATTACCAGGGGTGCACATAACTTCTGTAGTGAGCTCCTTAGATGAGTACCAGAAGACGGTGTTTGGTACTCATCCCTTATGTAGGGTGGTCTTCCTCACTGTCCTCTGCGTCAGCCTCCTGCATGGTAGGTTCTGCTGCAGATGGACCTCCCTGTTCCTTATTTAGCCTCCGATTAGTTGTCTCCATCCACAGGTCATCAGCTGGCTTGAGGTCAAATGTAACTCTCGCAGTACAACATGTTTGAACCCCCAGATCTCATATCTCAGTAGTGTGACCCTGAAATTTTCTGTCTTAGTAACTAACCCCTGAGACTACCAGCAGTCCAAATGTCAACCTGTCATATTCCAACTCACACAGTGCTTTTCTCTTGTCAGGTTTTACTCCACCATTTCTTCAACACCTTAAGAAGATTTTTTTTTTTTGGTTTATTGATTTACATTCCCAATTTCACACCCCTTACTGCAACCTTTCATAGTTATTCATGTTACCCTGCAGTTATCCAAGTGACATGAATTGTATACATATAACTACGGCCGCCCTTGGAGTGTCTCCAAGTTGTTAGTACACATATGATCTTTATAACAATAAAGCAGGTACGCAGAGCTAGTTTTTGTCCCCTTTTGAGTACCAGAGTACCACTTATGTGCTCCCCTGTCAATTATACTGGTGGTAGTCAGATCAATCTATACAAGACTGAAAATAAAAAAGTAAACCGCACAAGTCGATCACATGCGACCCTACACTTTTCTCACCTAAAAACTGCACCTCCTTCTGTAATCTCACTAGGTCAGGTCACTGGAGTATTAGCATGAACAGATTGCAGCAGAACATCATTTCACTGTCCAACCTCTTATCTAATAAAAGTCAGTTGGAATGGGATCACACAGAAACCTGACAACCTTGTCTGTGCTGCAGAGCCACAGAAAAGTCAGTCACTGGCAGGATGTGCAACACATTTACATTAAGGCAATGTGTCCACTGCCGACATAAATCCAGCGCAGGGAAAAAAGACACACGTCTGCCGATGAATTTCCCATGGCTTGCGGGCCGTAATTAGATTAGATTAAAAAACATATTAAAGGGTGTGGCTGCGATGTAGTCCAGGACAGACGTGCTCTCCACAGCTCCGGCCATCCGTGCTTCTTATCTGGCATTGGGTGATCTTAGTGGATGGGCACAATCCACAGATCTCACTAAGCTGTGGCGGTGGAAACACCCTCTAGACAAGTACTTCTCGTATATATCTCCTACCAGTATGGCTCCTTCTCTTGCATAGATTTGGCATGTGCAAATTCCCTGTTTCTCCCTTTGTCCGGGAGGTCAGATACCTTCCTTGGGGTATCTCTGATCATAACCCGTTGCAGATTACATTGCAGTTGTCAACCCAAGCTGCGGTCTCCTCCTGGAGCCCGGCTTGGATTTCTGAACCCAGTGTGGAGGCAATTGTTTCCCCCACCCTGGGTAATTACTGGGACCTGATCGTAGGCTCCACATTTCCAGACGTGGTGTGGGAGGCTTTTAAAGCAGCCACTCGAGGGGAATATCACTCTGCCATTAAAGTCACCAAGGTGGCTAACACTGCTCAGATCTAACAACTTCAGTGGAGAGGGGAAGTGCACAGGCCTATCTGGACACCGGCACCATGGCAGACCTGGAGGCATTGCACCAAGCGAGAGGTACCCTGTCCTTACAATTTTCTAATCTTGCACACTGCTTCCTTTTTTGAAAAGGGTGATAAAAATGGCAAATTGTTGGCCATGTTGGTGGCGTATTTTCAGTACCAAACTGTAATCCCCTGTATATATGATGCTGAAGGTGGCCTTCAGACTACCCCCTCTTCCATTATGGAAGCATTTGTGACCTTTTTCGAACATCTGTATCAGCCTGTCCCGTCCTATGACCCACTAGACCTGGATGGCCTTTTGTCCTCCCTTTCTCTGCCACGGCTCCCCCCTGAGACCCAACTCTGGCTAGACCTGCGCACTGCCTTGCTATCTGATTGCATCCCTCAAAATGTCTCCCCACAACTCAATTCCCTTAAAGCCCAACTGGCTGCTTGGCAGCAGCTTCCCCTTTCTCTGATAGGTAGGATAAACCTAAAAATCAAAATACTCCCCTCCCTTCTGTATGTCATACGCAACTCTCCTCTTTGGATGCCCAAGTCGGCTTTCAAGAAAATTTACTCCCTCATCCATTTCCTCTGGAATGGGGGTCCTCCAAGGCTTAAACTGTCTACCCTTCAGATCCTTTGGTTAGAGGGTGGGCTAGCCCTCCCCAACTTTTCCCATAATTTTTTGGCCGGCCAGCTGGTGTTTGTGCACAGCTGGCTGACGGAGGATTGGAGGGATTCCGCAGTAGCCTTGGATGCACAGTGGTCGGCTCTTATGAAACCATTGGCCACGTGATTCATAGGGGGCTTCGCTCCTCACACTGCTTGACTACCCCCATGCAAACTACTCTGCAGGCCTGGAACAAGACCTGTCAGGTTGTCTGGGCATCTAGAGGTATCAAGAAGGTGGGGGACATTGTCCAAAATGGATTTTTGTGCCCCTTTGCTGAGCTGCAGAGTAAGTTTGTTCTGCCATTTGTTCTGCTAGCTGCGCTTCCTACCTCCTTCTTGGAAGTATAAGTGTGGACAGGTTTGGCAGGATGATTTTCCTGCTCTCACTGATGAAGACTGGGAGGATGTGTGGTTGTCTCCATTCACCTATTTGGTGTCCACGCGGGAAAGGCTGATCCACTTCAAAGTCCTCCATAGGATTTACTTTACCCCGGCTAGGCTTTCTGGGATATATGCCTCTAGGTCTGCAGACTGTTGGCATTTTGGCCACTCCCCAGCTGATTTTTTCCATATTTTGGGGTTTTGTCCCAGTGTTGTCGGTTTTTGGAAGGAGGTGGTTGGTTACATAGCAAACCTCACTACAGTACCGCTGACCCCTACAGTAGGTCTATGTTTGCTGAGCCTTGTGGAGCATCTGGCACCTACAGTGGCAGCATGCATGTTCCTCTCAGTTACATTATACTATGCCAGGAAGCTCATTGTTATGCGGTGGAGGCGTAGAGATCCGCAGGACTGGAAGACTCTGGTCAATGACTCTCTACATTTCTACCAGACAACATATGCAAATAGAGGCCACCACTTAAAATTTGACAGGGTGTGGGGGGCATGGGTATTGGACTCCTCATCCACATAAGACTCGCCTGTCTCTTCCTAGAGTGGCGGGCAACAGTCCATAAGGCTTTACCGGTTTTCCAGAGTGTGTGACTGGGAGTGTGTGTGATTGAGGTGTATTGTGCTGTACCAGCTTGTTTCAGACTATATGCAGTTGGAACAGACTCCTGGCCGAAACTGGCACACTTATAACTGTAATGAATAAGTTCATTCTCCTGCATCTGCCTTTATTGATGAAAAAAACCCAAAAACAAATGGACATCACCGCTCATGGCTATGACAGCACAATGTGGTGGGATGGGGTTTCTCATCTGTTATGTGTGTATTTGTACGTTTATGAAAAAGTTCAATAAAATTTAAAAAAAAAAAAAACATATTAAAGTTCAAAGGGGAGTTTGTAATTGTTTGAAGTCATATTTTGTTTTAGGTTTTCATACAATTTAATTCAGTGGTTCTCAACTTTTTATGGTCCGCGACGACACATGACATTGATGTTGCAGAGTGTCACTTCCTGTATATGAAACGACAAAGTGCAACATCACTTACTTTCCCTACTAACTTTTTACCCTGCTTGTGGGCATCAGAGCTGTGCTTGTTTTGATGCTTACAGTGACCTCTGTGATATTGTTATTAAACCCCCAAGGGGGTCCCGACCCACAGGTTGAGAACCACTGCTTTAATCCAATAACAAAGCCACTTTGCACATGTTGCACGTGTTGAGCTAGAATATTCGAAATTTGAATATATTCGATGAATATCCGACATTAGAGAATTCACAATATTTCGCAAATGTGCGCTCGAATATTCGCAATGGCGCATACTCGTTATATTATGCTTCAACATTGTTACATGTTACAGAAGCTGTAAAGCTGCATTACGAATCTTTGGGAAAAATTGCGAACAGGCGCACGCGATGGAAGGCAATAGAAAACAGTTGAATCAAATGTTACTTCGAATGTTCCTTTTTTTATATTCACGAAATTACGCAAATTCAGATATACCATATGCCGCTCAACACTATTTGCACACTAATTTTACAGAATTTCTGCTTCAATAATAATTACATTTGCCTTATGGGGTGGATATCACTAAATATAAAAGTATATATTTTTAAACAGTGCAGGTGTACAATATTTTAGCAACAGGCAAGGGCAAGGGTAAGAGAATAGTTATTTACAGTGGAGGAAATAATTATTTGACCCCTCACTGATTTTGTAAGTTTGTCCAATGACAAAGAATGAAAGTCTCAGAACCGTATCATTTCAATGGTAGGTTTTTGTAACAGTGGCAGATAGCACATCAAAGGAAAATCGAAAAAAATTACTTTAAATAAAAGATAGCAACTGATTTGCATTTCATTGAGTGAAAGTATTTGAACCCCTACCACCATTAAGAGTCTGGCTCCCACAGAGTGGTTAGACACTTCTACTCAATAGTCACCCTCATTAAGGACACCTGTCTAACTAGTCACCTGTATAAAAGACACCTGTCCCAGAATCAATCAATCAAGCAGACTACCAACTCTCCAACATGGGAAGGCCAAAGAGCTGTCCAGGATGTCGAGACAATTGTACGGCCTGCACAAGGCTGGAATGGGCTACAAACCATTAGCAAGAAGCTGGGAGAGAAGGTGACAAACTGTTGGTGCGATTGTCGAAAATGGAAGGACACAAAATGACCATCATCGACCTCGCCTGGGGCTCCACGCAAGATCTCACCTCGTGGGGTGTCAATGGTTCTGAGAAGGTGAAAAAGCATCTAGAACTACACGGAGGAGGTAGTTAATGACCTCAAATTAGCAGGGACCACATCCCACAGAAACATGGAAACACCATTACAAACACACACGCAATGGATTAAATCCTGCAGGCTCGCAAAGTCCCCCTGCTCAGGAAGGCACATGTGCAGGCCGTCTGAAGTTTGCCAATTACCACCTGAATGATTCAGAGAGTACTGGGAGAAGGTGCGTGTGGTCTGATGAGACAAAATAGAGTTTTGGGCATTTAACTAATCGCTGTGTTTGGGGAAGAGAAGATGCTGCTATGCCCCAAAAACCGTCCCCACGTCAAGCTGGGGGGGAAATTTTGCTTGGGGGTGTTTTGGGCTAAGGGACAGGACCACTTAAGCGCATAAGGGGAAAATGGGACGGAGCGGTATCGTGAAATCCTGAGCGACAACCTCCTTCCCATCTGCCAGGAACTGTGAAAAGGGGTCGTGGATGGGTGTTCCAGCACAACAATGACCCAAAACATCAGCAAAGGCAACAAGGGAGTGGCGCAAGACGAAGCACATTAAGGTCATTGAGTGGCCTAGTCAGTCTCCGGACCTTATCCAATAGAAAACCTATGGAGGGAGCTCAAGCGCAGAGTTGCACAGAGACCAGCCTCGAAGCTAGGGATTTAGAGATAGATGCTGCAAGAGGAGGGATGCCAACAGTTCCTCCTAAAATGTGGCGCAAAGCTGTGGTGGGCTCAATCCAGAAACGTTTGACCTCTGTGCTGCAAACAAGGTTTTTCCACCAGTATAAGTCTTTTTTTGTTAGAGGGTTCAAAAACTTAATTTCCACCTCAATGAATGCAAATCAGTTGCTAAATCTTTTATTAAAGTTATTTTTTTCGATTTTACTTTTGATGTGCTATCTGCCACTGTTACAATAAACCTACCAATGAATGAATGATGAAACCTACCAATGAAATGATACTGTTCTGAGACTTTTCATTTCTTTGTCTTTGGACAAACGTACAAGATCAGTGAGGGGTCAAATAATTATTTCCTCCACTGTATATACTTTCGCGATGCATCCAAAAGGTAGAGTGATGAAAAATGTAGACACCCCTTTTCAATTGAATTGTTTAGATTCTACATTAGTATTTTTACTGGGGTGTATTTAATTTCTATGTCCACAGCATGCTTTGTTATTGATGACCATCATCATTGGTCACATAAGGAGAATTATCAATATGGGGGGAAAGGTTGGTATTGAGAACAAAAAGGGGCATACATGCAAGGGTAATGTTGGCCTAGGGTTTAGGGGAGGCTTTGAATTTTGATATTACCAGCATCATCTTGGCAAAAAATATGTGTCTGTCCCAACCCTTTAGGAACATGCAATACAGTGCATGTTTTAAGATGATGGTGGTACCACCATTGATTTGTTAACCTTCCAGACCCCCCAGAGATTTAAAGAACTTAAAATAAAAAAAATTTAATCACATTTTTACCATGTCATGTCCCAATGGCTTGAAGTTGCTCAGAAACCTAAAAAATTATATTTACCCGCTCTGCTCATCTGTGGAAGTCACCATGTTAATTTTTTTGTAGCTTCCAATCTTTGAGGGGTTAATGATACAGTAACACGAACGACCACTGGTGCCAGATACAATGACTTTCAATGAGAGAAATCAGAACTCACCGTATAGTTTGGCCTGCTGTATAGAACACACCCTATGCAGCAAAGTATCTGATGGTGTAAACGAGAACCTTAGCAGTTTTTCCCACCATATGCACAGCACACTATGTCTTCCTTGTCCACGTAACTTCAAAACCAATATTGACAGCAATAAACAGTATATTTACAAACATACTGTGTACCAAGTCCACCTGTTCCAGTTCCTTCCACTGCTGTGTCAACCAACCATATGTTGGTTCTTCTGTGTGGCCAAGACTACTTTCATCAATATAGGTGGACAACAGCTGTGTATATAATATACAGAATTAACTCTACAGTTTACAGGAAATTGTTTCAAAATAGTCCAGCATAACTAACAGCACTGTATAATAATGTAATTAAATTGAATAAGTTCAATAAACTACCAGAGTAAATTACAAAACATATGTTCACCAACAAATCGCCCACAAATCATCTCATAATGTTGCTTTTCCAGGGTGTTTATCTTCTATTTTTTATACATATTAGTATCTCGCGACCGAGATGTGTATATAATAAAGCAACATTATCACACAAAGTGCAAAGATATTTCAGTGTTCTGACTAAACAGAGTGGAAAAAGTGACTGTTGGGTGCATTGACTGACATGCAATATAGTGACTAAAAACAACCATGTAAATAAATTTGTAAGGTGAATTGTATTCCAGATCCCTGTATGTCTTGTTTTACTCTCATGAGTTCATACGACCACCCTTGTTCTTAAAGTTCACTAACTTTGGGTCCATAAAGATCCATACTTGTACTCTTTTTTAATGATATGTTGTAGAGCAGTCCATGCACTGGTACGACGGGAAGGACATGTGAGCTTTCTACATTTAAGCTGAGTCTCTGTCACACAGTTCTATTGGTTGCCAGATATGGGCATTGGATCCAGTGTACAGCTGTCACTGTCAGATTTCTTCTGAAAGGGTGAATGGTGGAATGGTTCTCCCTGAGTTATGACACTAGCAGTGTATGGCTCATTTATGTGTCTCCTTATATTCTTCTGTGTGCCCCCATTAAACCAGTGCGCACACATTCGTTACATGCAGCGCAAGCATTTCAAATACACTTGTATGGAAAGCACTCGCACACTGCATGGGGGTTTTACATCCCTTTATTCAAAAAATAATTTATGATGTGCATGGTTATATCTTCTCTGTATGTTAAAACAGAGAAGATCTAAGAAAAGTTCTGAATCCTTGAATTTTCCATGTCTTGTTCCATGTAGACTTTACAATATTGCAGACTTTAGGGCACAAAAACATCACTTTACATCATCAAAAGAACAACATGCTAACATACCTGTCAACTATTCTGTTTTGGCCGGCAAAGTCACGTTTTTTATGTGGCTTTCCTGGCCAAACCCTGATTACAATAAATCCCGGAGTTTTCCGGCGTAATTTAGGAGGAAGGGGGCACTACTCTGCATACTAAGTTCCCACCCAGGGACGTCACTTCCTTAATTTTTTCCTTAATCGTGTGCATAAAAGTTGACAGGTATGCATGCTAATGGTAAATCATGGTGGTGGAATCATAAGGATGCTGGAACATTGGTTTTAGTCATGTTTTTTTAAACTACCAGTAACTTTTAGCCCCAAACTTTCAGGTGTATGGTAAAATCTGAATATAAAGAGTTATTTTACCTTTCAACAACATCCAAATCAACAAAATAATGGCTTCACTAGAAGAAAAGTTTGGAATGGTCCAGCCAGAGCCCAGACCTTAATCCAATATAATATCTGTAGGATGACCTGTAGAGGTTTGTACACAACAGATTTCCTCATAGAATGCTTTGCAGGGGAAAGTATGAAAATACATACAAGGCAATTTATATATGTATACATAGTCTGTCACATTGTGGAGGAATTTTAGCCCACTATTCCATATCTCATCGCTTACCGTAAATTTACCGAGGTTTGCAGACATTTGTGTATGCACAGCTCTCATAATCTCTCACCACAACATTTCAATCAGGTTAAGGTCACTAATCTGTGCCAGGTTTGCTGGTATGCTTGACATATTTGTCATTTTGCATAACCCAGTTTTAACCATGCTTTAACTGTTCCACAGATGACCTCATACTTGTTGTAAGAATACTTTGGCATACAAAGGAGTTCAATGGCTGTTTATGACATATGTGGTGCTGTGCATTATGGTCAAACATCTCCACTTTGGATTCCTCCATCGAAATGGCAATGTTTTAGGAAGTTTGTTTTTTCTTCATATGCAACAGTGCAACCTAAGCTATGCTGTTTTTTGTAGAATGAAGAGGCTTTCTCCTTGCAATCTTTTACAACAAGCCATACTTTTTTTCTAATTGTATTGTCATGAACCTTTGCTAGGCCTATAGAGTCTGAGATTTTTGGGGAAATCGTCTAAGCATTGCTTTTTTTTTCTATGTTACTGACTTCTTTTAGGTGAGCAATTACTAAAGTGATAAAACAAGAATCAGGTTGATATCCATTGAACATGTCCCTTAACCTCCCTAGCGCACTGAGGTCCAGATTTCTGTACCAAAAGCGCACCATAGACTTTAATAGAAAAAAGTTTTTTACATTGTAGGACTGTAACTTTCCAAAATATGTCCGTACAAGGGTCTAATAGAAATACTGAATATAATATTGTTTAAAACAACAATTAGGTAAAAATAAATTACATAAAAAAATAAATCAAAGGTATCATTTGAATGATAAAATATCTTATTATTTTGTATGATAGATTTCAAAACAGTATGTATTCATATTGATATGTTGTTTATAATAAAACATTTCATTGAATTGGAAATGTGTTTTTTTTTACTTTGCATTGTATTGGATACAGTAATCACTGTATCCAGTACAATTCCCTTTGGCACCCTCTCTCCTGGACCTGGTAACATCACACCAGGGAAGAGGGGTTAACTTTAAAGGGACACATCTGGGGAATCGCACTGTTTTATTTTCTCCATAGAAAACTGTTTCGTGCAACTTACTTTTGAATCTGCATCCTGATGTTTGCATTTTTGTATTACTTTGTTTTTAAATTGATAAAAAAATAATGAAACAGAAAAACAAGTCAGTGTTGGCAGCTCCCAAATTCCTTTCACAACTGATCATAGAAATGATAGCATAATATTCTTAAATTAATATAGATTATATTAAGATAGAATAATTGCTTCAATTGCAAAATTTGAGCAAAATCTTTTTTTTAATTTAAATAAACTTATTTTTCATTTGGAAGTGTAGCCATATTTGTGTCTAAACAGCAGTGAGAATGTTTCCTTCTGTGCCTTAGTACAGCTACATTTGTTTTGTATTGCATACCAACAGTTGTGTTTACATGTGCTAGATCACTTTTGGAAAACTACTTCAACTTGTTTGACATGTACATAGCTGTATTCTAGTACCATCATTACTAATGTAAGGCAAGTAGGCAGGCAGAAAGGAGTGATGTCATACAGGGTCCAAGAAAGAGTTTCTAATTGTTTAATGTCTAATACAACAAATTGTTCCAACTCTAAAAGTAACTGTCGCACCTACAAGCAAATGTTTAGGTTGTGCAACATACAGTTGGCAAATTCCACTTATTTACAAACGTATATGAATGTAATGTGGTCCCAAGGAAAGAAAAGCAGGTATATATTTTTCACTATGGTTATTGCAGCACATTCCAATATTTATCTTGTAGTGCTGGGTATGAATTCCACCTTCTATCTGCATGATATTTATATCATTCTACTTTGGTATAATGAAAACTGGTAACATGTTCTACATGTGAGTCACTTGTATATATGTGTGTTTTTTAAAAGAAAAACTATAATCATAATCACAAATCGCTGTCTCAGGCCTAGAACTCATCCTTAAAGCAGCAGGAGACACTCCGATAATCTGTAATTCTTAAGAAGTGGCAAGAGAGCCACGAAGCGCGTCGATACAATTTTGTACCTGTATCAAATGAAGTTTTATTCTTTTTTTAACAATTCTTTTTCTCTGGGAAACCCCTCCATAAATGTATGCTCAAACCAAGGAAAGAAAAGCACCACTGCTTGACCAACCCTGGTAACTCAGAGGCACCAGAGAGCGATCAAAAACAAGGAAGAGGCACCCAATAAAGACAGTGATGAGAATTTCTATATCAAGCCAAGTTTCTTCATGGTTGTTGGCACACAAAAAATAGCTTGTGTCCCAGCAACTGTTAGGGTATGTTTCCACATCTGTCGGGACCCCCTATGCTAAGCCCAGTGCTTGGAGGGGGGTTCCGACGGAGCACATACACTTTACCTGTTCAGCGAATGTTGTGTTCTCACGGCGTTGAGCGGCTTCGCCGATGCAGGGGTTAACAGTCCGGTATGTTAACCCCTGCATCGGCGGATGTCTGAAGAGAGCATCCGCCGGGCAGGTAATGTGTTTGTGATCCGTCTGGATGCCCGTCAAGCACTAGGCGCTAAACGTAGTCAATGGGTACTTTATTAACCAAATGACCCTGTTTGCTTGATTAACGACAGTACATTTTCTGTTCTTCAAACAACCTCATTGACTTCCATCTAGAACTTCAAGCAAGGTCATTTTCTGGTCGCTTAAAAGCGACCTTGCAAACACCACCCAAAGGGCTAATTTACACTGTCGGTTTTCAACCGCCAGGTAAACGACGCATAAACCTTTTCTAGATTTAGCCCGATGTATTTTTCTGGATTTAGCCTGCACTGTTTTGCAGCCGCTCACAGGCGTCGTCTCCTGCAGGCTGAAAGCAGCTCAGGAAACGACAGTGTAAATTTAGCCTTACCTACAAACCTGACCTTAATTGATGTTTCCACATGCTTGACTTAGGAATTGATTCCTTCTCTTCTCTTTGTTTTGCTTCTGTCCTATGAACCTTTTATAGTACCTACTACATTGAAATTTCAAAAGAAAATTACAAACTCCTTCCTCTAATCTATAATCATGTCTGATCAGTTTTGTTTTTGAAATGAGTGGAATTATGTTTACCCAACCTACAGTGCACAAGCAAACTCACCAACATCTTCTTTAGTGGTTGCAATGGTTTGTATAGACTCCCACAGATATATTGGAGTTTGTTTTGATCTCAACATATACAGTATTAAAATTGTATGCTTAGATGTGCATGCATGTTATGGGTTTTTGTAAACAGCAAAAGATAGTTGACTTTAGACTCTCAATGCATAAACTTCCTAAAGCCAGCCATACACAAGCTGTTTCAATTGCCTGTGGTGGTGGGCACTGCAATTGTCATATGATCGATCATCAATTTTGCGATCGCATGTTACAATCGATCGTACAGCGATCACAGGGGAATCGCAACATGTATGGCTAGCTGGGCACAGCAGGAGCTGATAGAGGCTTTGGGTTAGTTTCCACATATGTCGGGACCCTCTCTGCTAAGCGTATACGTAGCACATTGATATTGCCTGCTCGGCGGATGATCTGTTTACACATGCGCCGGCGCAGAGGCTCAATGTACTCGACTACGTTGAGCCTTACATCGGTGGGGCGGCGCGGCGCAATGAAGACAGATCCTCCACCAAGCAGGTAAGTTTATCTGCTACGTTGGGACCCCCGGGAACGGAAAGGGTCCTGACGTATGTGGAGACAAACCCTTAGTGATCTTCAGCTCTGCTGTCTTCTGTTACCAAAATGCTTTATATCAAAACACTCATAATGGGAACTAAGAAAATATGTGAAAAAAGATTTGAGCTCCATCTGTTGGTTTGAAATGAAAACAAAAATATTCAATATTCATATTTAAAAAAAAAAAAATTTATATTAAAATTATTTATTATTTTATTTAAATACATTTCATTTTAATTAAACTTTATTGTATTATTTTTACCTTGTAAAGTATATAAATCATTCACACTACAGGGACATTTTAACTAAGTTTCTTATACAAGTAGTTGACACCCTACTTAGCATTGTGTATATATAATTATATAGTAAAACACTTGGGTGTTGGAATTGCATAGGTATAAGTATTTGATAATCTATATTATTATGAAATAACAGACTCAATAAAAAAAATTGTCATTTTGTGGTTATTATTATGTCTGGTTTGCGCTCTGACATACCACTTAGTGGTGAAGGGAAGAACAGTAACACATAAATATATGTTCATTATACAGTGTCTAACATGACAGGACAATGTGTACTATTCCATTAAATAAACAAAACAGCCCAGAGTGATTTGTTGAAAGAAAGTGTCACTTCTCAGTGCCGTATATGCAAATTCAAATGAGGTAGAATTGTTGGCAGTCACCCAGAAGGAGCCTGAAGTTTATACAAACAGTAGGAATTGTAATCAAGGCCTGTAAGATCTTAACACTAGGAGTCCCTAATTGCATCTAAAGAGGTACCTGAACTAATCAGAGTGCTTAAGTCGTTGTTATTACCATGTAAATTGGGTCTCATTGTATACAATGTTTCCAGGTTCCGTGTAATTTGACCTCGGTATGAAATCAACCATTTTAAGGCTTGGGAGGGAGCAGGAAGAGAGGAAGGGAACACAGTGGCTGATTAGATACTCATCTAGTGTGCCCAATAAACTCCTATCTGAAGAAACACACACTTTGCTAGAAAAGTTGCTTAGCTCTGCTATTCGTATACGTTGGGGGTGGAAAGTGTGGCATGGGGATGGGCACATGGATCCTTCCTTACACAGCACACTTAATTTACATCACATTAGTGCTCCATTTGCATCTCTATAACCATAGCAGTTGGCTAGATTACAGTTAGATTAGTCATAGTGGCTATTTACTACCTGATGTTCCAGACCGGTTGTATTGCTGGTAGAATTACAGGAGAGTATAACAGGGCTGGAGGTACCAAAAGCACCAATGATGAATCAAGAACAAGGGAGCTTTTCAATAATTTACATTTAAAATATAATTTTATGTAAGTAAATTTATGAATCAATTCATTTATCTCACAATTGTCTGAGACAGATCACTCTGCCTTCAGGTGATTTGAGCAGGTTCACCTCCATTTTGTTGCTTTGGGAATCACAGTGTGTATACAGCCACTGATGATGTACTGTATGTCTGTGAAAGCCCCAATACACGTAGCCAGCCACGTTCAATTTTGTCGCCTACCAATGTGCGTACGTGCCCACATGGGGCCTCAGATCTCTGTCCCCCAAAAGCTCGGTCGGCCAGGGAACGGACATGTCCGTAGACTCTGGCCGATGCCATTAGTTTGAATAAGGACCGGCGTCCCCGTTCAAACTATCGCCTGGGACGCAAAGGATGACCTCCGATACTATGAGAGACGGGATGCAGCGTGATGATGTCATCTGCACTGGGGGCCTTTAGAAATTAAAATACACTTCATACAACATGTCATAAAGCAGATACGAGCAATCTAAGGCCCGGGTGCCAAAATGGGCCCTTTAATTAGTCTTTTAATTTGTGCCTTTCATCTTGGTGTCAGGAGGCTCTGGCTGCCCTCTTTCCCTGTAATAAGTGAAGATAACACCTAGAGTATAATTGTTTGGATTGTTTCCTAGAGGCCATAGTAAGCCTGCAACAGAATGTTTAAGCTTCTATTTATTCATTTTTTTAACATATTCTCTATTTTTAAATTATTCTGTCCTAGCTACAAGGACTTAGGGCCCCTATGCCGGGTGGCCCTTGCAAGCTCTTGGTCCGGCCCCTATGTTACATTAAAAAACCCATAAGTAAAAAAGTTTGCTCACCTCTGTCCTAAAGTCATTTATGATTTGCGCAATGAAGATAATAATGACTGGAATTTATCAAAATATATAGAATATTAGGTAAAAATTACGAATATTGCTGTTCATCACTAAATACCAGTTCGGTTTCCTGCATTTTAAATGGTACCAGAATGTATTTGTGTCGCACTACCATAACAAGACCACACTGCACTACTGCTACATTGCATGCCTTCGTTTTTTTCCTTCAGGCACATTAGGGTATGCAGACACACATCAACTTTTGCTAGATTAATATTTGATTACATGTCAATTTGAATATCATCTGCCAGTGCACAATGGATGAATGGTACTACCACACAATGTGATTGATTCAAAAATGGTTGATTCCTTCCCTAAGCCCTGTACACTTGCTCCATATTGCAATCAGATAGAAATCCATCCAAATGACATGAAAAGCCACAGGATACTTGCACGATCTACTGAAATTTACCAACATGTTTGATCATGGCTGGACCGATTTTATGTTCAATCTCCATCACTTTTGGTGGATCAATTCAGGTAACAAGGAAGACAAAATCAAATGATCGACTTGAACTATCGATTTTTTAAGTTGATGGGAAGGAAAGCTCATACCGTGTATGCTAGCCTTTACAGAACAGTTAATATAGAGTAAGTTTGCTTACGCAGCATGTCTAAATTTAGTTATTCTTGTGTAGTGGTACAGTGTGTCCTGATGTTAATATGCCCTTGGGCTGACTAATCAAAAGAATAAACTATAATGCATGTAAATGTAGGTGCTGCTGCATTGTTTTAGCACCCTGCAATGCAAAGCAACCCAGGTGTGTTGTAGACATGCGCTGAATAAAAATCTGTTATCTGTTTTCTATATAGTACATATAAAATGGAATAAGACAACCCTGGTGGTCCAACGACTACCTTCTGGAATAACAGCAACTTGCTGTGTGGACCGGCACCATGAATGTGACCAGCTGGTTGGTGATAATACAATTGGATCTTTCAATTTCGACACAATAATGAAAAGCAATGACTCATAGCTAAAGCTGTTGTAGCGATCCTTTGACATGTCATTGATTTATATTTCAAACATTTAGGTTTCAGGCTTATGAGCT
This sequence comes from Ptychadena robeensis, assembly GCA_036250615.1. Lineage (NCBI taxonomy): Eukaryota > Metazoa > Chordata > Amphibia > Anura > Ptychadenidae > Ptychadena > Ptychadena robeensis. The sequence goes on from CM070033.1 coordinate 96,095,496, forward strand.
TTGTTTTAACATACACATCATTGTTATAATAAAATGATTACTGTATAAGCCCACTTGAATAAAAACCTGGACAAAATGAATAATGCCTGCCATACATGTACTGATAATATTTATGATCTATAAAAACAGATAAACGATTGCAGCATCGGGATTTATCTATTGATCATAATTTAAGCTAAAATGGTACCACATAGGGAAATTATCGTTAATTCTATCGGACGATGTGCTTTCCAATAGGAAGTGATGTAGGGGGGTATGGAAAGGAGCTGATAGGACAGTGTATAAATAGGTGGCGGCAATGCATGTCATTGGTTAAAGGTTAGAAATCACCCCAAAATGCATCATGTCCAGCGGTAGTTAATAACAGTATTTTAGAAACTAACAAAATGTAAACCATTACTAAATTATATTACAATGTTAACAGCAATTTAAAAAAAATTGCAAATGGTTATTTCATATATCATTTTCACAAACACTCAAAAAAAAACTTTGGTTATGACCAATCCATCCGGTCACCAGCTGCTCCATGCCAGCACCGGAAGTTTCAATACGCTAATAAGCATCATCTGCACAAATTCGGTTGGGAAACCACAAAATACTTGCCCAATGTTCCCAGAAATTCCCAAATTCATCTGTCGTACCATGTGGACCTGCACAGATTTCACGCCGATCAACTACTAACATTGGTCAGGTTTTATCTATCGTAAATATTATCGGTACGTGTATGGCAGACTTAACTGTCACTTAAGTCAGTTAATTGCAGAGCCTCTGAACATGATATTCTCACCTAAATTGCTGGTGGTATAGAGAAGGTTTGTAGGATTCCACCACACCAGGGGAGAGAGGGAATTGTACTGGATACAGTGATAACTGTATCCAACCCAATACAAAGTAAAAAAAAACCCACAAAACACACCCAAATTAATAATTTTTTTTATTATAAACAAAAAACAAATATAAGTACATAATATTTTGAAATATTTCACACAAAATAAGGATTTAAGAGATTTTATCATTCAAATGATACCTTTTACTAATTAATCATTTAAAAATTTTTTTTTTACATAATTGCTTGTTTCAAACATTATTATATTCAGAATGTCTTCTAGACCCTTGTACGGACATATTTTGGGAAGTTACAGGCCTACAACATAAAGAAAAATCCATTAAAGTCTATGGTTGCTTTTGGTATGGAAATCTGGACCTCAGCAGAGCGCTAGGGAGGTTTAAAATGTAGACTTGAGTTGAACCTAATTTATGCAAAAGCCACATGTGCTAGAGCAATCATTTAATAATCCTACAACCCTTCTCTCCATCTCCAGCAATTTTTAGTGATGATATCATGTTCTGAGCTTTGCAATTTACTTACAAAGTCTAGTGCAACATTTTCATCTCTTTACTTGAATATAAGCCAAGTTTTTTAGCATATTTAAGGTGCTGACTAGTGATGGCCTGAACTGTTTGCCAGCGAACTATCTGTGGCGAACATCGCATGTTCGCGTTCGCGCTTTTTCGCGAACATATGGTGAGTTCGACCCGCCCCCTATCTTTTTGCATTGAAGAAACTTTGACCCTGTGAGTCACAGTCAGCAGACATAATCCAGCCAATCAGCACCCCCCACCTCACAGACCCTCCCACCCACTATAGCATAGCAAGGAGAGGACGCCATTACACATGCTGCTGAGAAGGAGACAGTCAGATCATAGAGCTGCTGTTGCTGCATAGGGAACCATTAGCTAGGCAGTGTTCTTTGTCATTGTCAATTTGTCATTCCCGGTGTATTTTTTTTCACCCTATTGTAGGGTATTAATAAATATTGCAGGGCTTTCCATCCATTAAA
>CM070033.1:96123185-96138560 GCA_036250615.1 Ptychadena robeensis
CTTTAAGCTTTTGCATTCTGAGAAGACTAAATATTATGATCATCTGATCAGGCCACCTTCTTCATTCTCAGTTTTTTATTTTAATGTCATATGCCCACTAAAAGGGTATTGGCAGTCTAAGATAGTGTATTGCAGTCATGAAGGGGTGTATGCCACACACATCCTCATAGACTGCCCATATTGTGTAAAGCACATACATCCTAATAGACTGACCCATCTTGTACCGTCCTAAACCACTTAACCCCTTTCTTTAATGCCATATTAATATTTCATCTTTCACATTTCATTTGCAATCAATCTGAACCATGTTGCCAATAAAACCAACATCTTGCCAACACAGGTGGGCTCTAAAATATGCTATTTACCTTTCTATGTTAGAAGAACATAAGTCATTTTCATGACTTAAGAGCGGATTGAAGGGGTTAACTTAGCTGAGAGCTCTCTGCTTATATATATATATGATGTAATGGAATGTACTGCCTTTCTCTGCTAGTGTCAAATCATAACCAGATGGGTTTAGTGTTATATAACGTGAATTCTTTTAGAGACATGTAATGTATGTAATGTATATAGTGAATTCCTAATATGGTCATAAGCTTAGAGTAATGGATGTAATGATATCACTGTATTTCTGTATAAATACAACCATCATTAATAAAGATTTCAGAGTTTTTGTCCTGAACACATTTCCTCTCTGTGTAAGGGACGACTCTCCTGGGACCAGCTTTCGGCTCATGTAGGAGAATTCACGGTGCCATATAGAATAGCAGAAGATCCCTTACAGTATGTTCTTTACTTGATTTAATTTATTTACACTGTTATTTGAATTGTATTGTTAAAATTAAATTTTTGTGTTTTTCCCCTATACTCATTCAATAGTGTGAGAGATTATATTCTTTTTATATTTAATACATTTTATTAAATATAATAAAACAAAGGGCCAGATTAGGTGGTGTAAAAAACATGTAGGGGCCTACTGTTTAGTATTCATGCATTTCTGCATAGTAGACAGGTTTCTGTAGGAAAGCATTCATTGATTCATTCATACGTTCATGTAATGCATCATCTGTTAACAGTTTGCACTTGCTGTGTTGCATGCAGACAAAGCATAAGTCATTGTTAACACTAACTTTAACATTGCCAGTACACAAAACAACATGTTACTATAATGGGCTGCCTTATTGCCTTCCATATTAGAGTATGAGAAATGCTTGCGCTGTGATAATAAAATGTGTGCTGCAGGGAGTTATGCAATGCAACTTAGCTAGTGTGAAATGGCCCTTATGCCTAAAATCCCTCCTACAAGCATTTTTTTACTCCAATGCAAGAATTTCCTGAAGCGATAACGCAGCGCATGCAGTACTGTCCAATGTGTGTGTAAGTGTTAATGGCGACACATAACTTCAGGTACACAAAGCATATGGTGGAAAGGAGCCCTAATTTTTCCCCCCTAGGGATTCTGAATGAGCCAGGGCTTACCCTTCTCCTCCTCTCCCCCCACCCTAGGAATGAAATGGGTCTTGTTGGTTCACAGGAAGAGGGAGGGGGGTGCACAGAATATGGGATTGTCCTGCAGGATCCCCCAGTTCTTCATGCCCCATCCCTTTACCGTTTGGGAACAGGTAGTTCCAACCCTGCCATTCTCTCCCAGTTTCCCTCTGACCCTACACAATGGCTTATATGTGCTTCAGGGGAATCAGGCATGCTGATTCTCCTGACGCAGAGAAACCGCAGCACTCTCTCAGTTTGAAACACACAATTATGTAAAAATTCACTCAACAAACAAAATCTTAACTCAAACATGAAATTCATTCATGGCAATCAGTTTGTTAATGGACCAGTACCACTTCTCACTAACCTCTATAGAGTTGCTAAATTCTGTTGAGAAAAAAAAATCCCACAATTGTAGACATTTTTTTTGTGTCCCACTGAGCTTGACTTAACACCCCTTATCTAGAATGTTCAATTTCACTCCTCTCCTGGTTATGTATGGCTAATTCATATTTCATGCTCCTCTTGTGTAATTAGAAAAGCTGGAATTTGTATATGAATTGCCAAGCCCTAAGATTAAGATTATAACCAAAATAGCTGGAGATGTAGAGAAGGGTTAAAGGAACACTACAAAAAAAAAAAGAAAGTATTGCTCTAACATGTGCAGTTTATGCATGAATTACATTTCCATTTCAGTGGAAGATTCAGCTCAAAAACTTTGACTAGTCTTTGAACTTTATTTATAAAAAACTGACAAGTGCTAAAGCATTTCTTTCTTTTTTTTGAATATTCCCCCAACCGTTATCTACATCTCAAGCAATTGTGGGGATGATACCATATTTAGGAGCTCTGTAATTAACCCGGCAGTTTGGGATTACCGACTTCAGTAATGTTTTTTTTTTACCCTGATCTGGACTCTGGAATAACACCCAGATGTTTAACTGCAGCTGCAGACTGCAGCTTCACTGAGGCTGTGGGTAAGAGTATAAATCAGAATAAAATTCTTCCTGGAAATTTAAGTAATAGCTGTGAAGCATCAATGAGTAACAATTACAGTCTAAGTTTGAATATCAGTTTCCATCACAATGTATCCTTTTAAATTTAGACTTATTTTTAATATTAAACATGAAGACATAAATACACTAAACCATATAAAACAAACTTACAGCATTTGGAAACCCTTGAAAAAGAGGAGCACTGTGAACGCCACAGTTGACGTAGCCACTGAAAAATAAGAAAAGGAAAAGTGATGTAGTGACCAGAAGTTTTTCTGTGTTTAAAATAGCATTTAGATACTATACTCAAGCTAGCTCAGTTTGTTTTCAATATATTTATTATAATTTTTTTCAACTTCTAACAAAAACAATTTCTAAAAATTTTAATTACAACCACAAACAGAAATAGAGATAAAGTGAGAAAACAAAAAATCTAACTGTGTCGTTCAAGCAACATAAATGTGTATGTCATGCCCAAGAGGATCTCATCTGAGTTTAAAGTGCAACAGTCACTGGACTTGCATATTTTCCTGCAGTTATCCAGGTGATATTATTTGTATACATTTACCATTTAACTGCGGCTGCCCAGACACAGAGTGCCTCCGAGTTGTAGAGTACGCATATGAGATTTGTAACAATAATGCAGGTACACATAGCTAGTTTTTGGCCCCTTTTGAGTACCAGAGTACAACTTATGTGCACCCCTGCTTATAATGATCCTTTGAATCTTCTTGATTTGAAACAGCTTTAGGATTGCAGGACCACAGGGCTACAAGAGCTAAACCTGTATCAAATACAAGGTGTGAATAAAATTTTTTATGTCTTGTTCACATTATTTTTGCTATAACAATACGTCTAAAGTTGTCCTAGGACTACAGAATGATAAGTCTCTGTGATGTGGAAAGCAGGATAAAAGGAGACTATGAGTAGTTCGGCAAAAGGAAATGGGCCATGTCCATACAAATCTTTCCACTAAAATATGTCTTTGTCAGCCACCAACAGAGCTTAGAACTGTTTTTGTGATCAATAGGTCTTATTTGACCTTATTGAGTTTAAGTTACTTTAGCAACCAAAATAATAGTAACGATGATTATATTCATAATACCTTTACTTCTCTACAGTATTATGCAATTGAAAAAGCGTTAAATTATATTTTTTATGCAATGAAACCCACAATGATAAACAAGTTAATTATGATTAACAGAAACAACTATTTCTTTGACCCGAGCAGCTGTTATATTGTATAGAAATGTTTATTGCTTAATTCTATAAGTCTACAAATCGTACTTTATTTGGCACAGGAGCTCTGCATTTATTACCTTCAATTAATGAGTTGTGCAAGGTCTGAACATGAGCCAGACATTACACAGCCAGTGCATGTACTCAGGTAGAACTGAACTCCTATTAAATAACATGTTATGGCAGAGGTCCTTTAGCATCCCTGTGCTACAGAATAACTGAGCTCTTTCCAAACATTGTTTATGTCTTTATTTTTTACACAGCAAAATATTTGGGAAAAGATACATCCCTACAATAGGTGAAGACTAAATTATCTCTCATTGGTCACATTTTAAGTGTATTCAGATGTTTTTATTACTTTCCATAGACATAAGAATGCAACCTTAGTTCTTTCTTCCACAATTATGGAAAAGGGTACCAAAACATACCCTTGGTATTTACTATATTATGCAGATAATAGTCTAATTGTATGAAGTCTAATTGTATGAAGGGTGATAACAGAATCCCCCCAAACGTTATTGTGCAGTGGCAGTATATATTGGGCTTCACAGAGTTCAAAGATGATATGTCACAGCTAATACCTACCCAGCGCCTGTACAGTGCAAATTTTTTCTAATTTGTTTGGTGTGCTTTTCACAATGGAGTACTGTATCATATAAGTGAGAACTAAGGCATGATTCATACCAGTCTAATCTGTATTGTATTTCCTTCCTCTATTTGTCCTGGGACCATTGTCAATGGTTTGAATATATAGTTCTGGTTAACTTGACTAGAAAATTTATATCATATGGTACATTTTTGTCAATATTATTATGTATAGAGTAGTTTTCTGAATAGGGTTTAAGTCTTGTGCCTTAATGCAATTATTGTTACCAAACATGACCATAAGTGATTACATCATAGTGAGGAAGGCAAGCCAGAGGAGATAATAGTTAGGAGGGCAAGCCAGAGGAGATAATAGTGAGGAGGGCAAGCCAGAGGAGATAATCGTGAGGAGGGCAAGCCAGAGGCATCACACTGTGTCTTTTTCCACTGAAAACATAAGCTGATGTATTTTAGTGATCCATCCTGGCGGAACATTAGCCCTTATATATCCATTAAGTCATGTACACTTTTTTGACAGACAAGCACTAGAAAAGATAACACTGAAGAATGACAGTTGTATCAGTCTTAAATCATAGTGTGTTTAAAGTTTTATTTTTTCTAAGTACAATTTAAAAACAATTTTGGTCCATGAATATTTACTAGCTGAGCTGATGCATTGCATATAGCTTAGAAGCGTCTGAGAAATAACTTTGGTCTACATTAAGAAAATTGTTTAAAATCAGGAGAGAGAAGTGCGGAATATGTCAAGAAAAACAGCATAAATCTAACAATAGTCTATGCAAGCTCCTGTGAAACTCATTTGAAACACTTTTAATATCACAATAATGTCTCCTTACAAATTGCTTACCATTATTGTGGTAGTATATTTTGAAGGTGCAGAATACAAGTAAAATATGAGAATGCATGCACTACTTGGTAAAGCAGAGGGCTTTTTCTACTAAATAGCTTTAACATGATTTAAATAAACACATTTTGGGGTGTAAGCTTCAGTAGAGCTGGACATTAAAGCATGCCAGTTCATTTGTATGTTCTAGAATTTATGCCAAGTTCCCAAACTACCAAATTGAATATACTCAAGTATAAGCCGAGGGGAGCATTTTCTGCCCATTTTTTGGGGCTGAAAAACTCAGCTTATTCACGAGTATATACGGTACTTGTTTTCATTTCTGATGTGCAATGGTGCAATAATTCTATGGTTAGTAGGAGGTAATCTACTGGTATACACATTTTCATTTTTCCATTGTATCGAAAATGTATTCCTTTTTAACTGAACCGATCAAACAAAAGTGATGGAAAAGTAACATTAATTCGTAAGAACCCCTCAGAAGCAGGCAGGCTGATACCTCAGCCCAGATGGATCTCAGATCCCTCGGAGCTGAGGAGACATACTTTAGACAGGGACACTGTGTCCCTGTCTAAAGTATTAGACCGATTTAAGAATTAAGGACATGTCCGTAATGGCTTAGACCAATTTGGCTGCTCTTTAAGTCTCCGACCGTCGGCCGTGTATGGGGGGCTTAAGGGGGCTCTAGTGCTCTTACCACCCATACCATTAGAAATCTACTTCAATTATGATTTCATTATCAGCTGATTGAAATATACTCAAAAACACCATGTAAGCAAAGTGGAAATAACCCAACTGATGATATTTCCCCCCCAAAATTTACATTCAAGGCATTCCACTGAAAATTTAGTCACAGTTTCCATTGTGCTTATGTCTTGTCACAAACCTTAAAACCCCCTTAAAATGGCTAGTGCCAAAGCTAATCACATGTGAAGCACCATAAGAGCTATATGTGTACTAATGTCTACTATTGAGATCTCCCTTCTTATCATATATAAAGATGAAATCAAACTTAAGTTTTGCTTACACTTTAACTCTGGAACAAATAAAGAGTAATACTAAAACACGTTTAACATTCATTTTTTATCTGTAGCATTAACCCTCAGGGCGGATTACATTGTATTAAACTTCATTGATGACACCCGGAACATGGGGCGGAAAACCCACATTGCCTACAGTTCATGACACCCATGTTTTAGTTAAGGTATATGTATATGTTAAGGCATTATCATGGGAAATACTGTAATCTTTGGGATACCATCTAAATAGTTGTATGCATACACATTATATATATAAACATATTTAATGCTAGGCACGCTTTAACCGCCCTAGAGTTCGGGACGGCAGCACCTCGTCCAGCGCTGCAGCTGCTAGTATAGCACTGGAGGAGGTGCTGCCGTTCAGCACAAATCGGGGCTCCGGGAGAGCATACTCACGCTGTCCTGGTGTCCCCGTGTCCCCGATGCCTCTTCGAATGCCTCTGCCTCTGGTGTCACCCCCCCCCCCCCCTCCGAGTGACGTGATGACTTCACTCGGGGAGGCGGCGGGATATTTGAACAGTAAATAGCATGAAAGCAGTTTTCTATGTAGAAAACTGCTTTCAAACTCCCCCTATGTAATAAACATCGCCAGAATAAAGTCCCTGATGCCCCAGATGTGCCTATTTGCTGTAACCCTTTCTTCCCTGGTGTGATTTTATCACACCAGGTTAGAGAGGGTGAACTGCAAATGGGCACATCTGGGGCACCAGAGACTTTATTTGGGCGAGATTTTTGTGTTTTCTCATTTTCTCATTAAATGTATAAAAAAAAAATTATTTGACATAATTGTTTGTTTCAAACATTATTATATTCAAGTATGTCTATTAGACCCTTGTACGGACTGATTTTGGGAAGTTACATGCCTACAACATAAAGAAAAATTTACCATTGAAGTCTATGGTGCACTTTTGGTACAAAAATCTGGACCTCAGCAGTGCGCTAGGGAGGTTAAATACAATAGGATTGCATTTTTTTTTTTACATTCTCATGCAGTAACTAAGCAGAACAATACAGAAATAGGAGGATATGACTAAAATACATAATGTCTGACGTATGATTTGAATAAGAAACAGTGCAGGGATATGAGACATGATGGCAAGAGTATTCCGGTACTGTTCTTGATCTGAATGAATTCCCTTTTTTCTAAATGCAGATAAAAGATAAGGTAAGTCTGTTTCCGAACTTGGCTAGAAGATGGCACTGCAGCAGATCTTTGTGTTCAAGTATTTCTGTCAACAACATCATTAACTAAGCCCCTCAATTTCAAAGTAAATAAAGGCATCTGGGTCTCTAGCTCAGCACTGTTTGCATATTTAAACCTCATATACAGATGAATTTGCAGTGGACCAAATTTGCATATTAATGAAGATCTAATTGCTCTTTGCAGTCAGTTCAGTAGCAAATGACTTTAGTACTGTTTGCATAGAAAAATTCTTTGCTGGAACAGATTAGAAACTGTATAACATTTTTAGCAGAAGATAATGTTTTGGAGTCTGGCTTTGAGCTCCCCCTCCTAAATAGTACCAGCTATGAATTAGAGTTGTAATGTTTATACAGTAATGAGTGAGAATGACTTATACAGAAACCTTCCAGCATTCTTTATTAAAATCTTTAGGAAAAAGGGGAACAATTAAGGAATGGAGATACAAGAACAACTCTACACTTTTACATATCAGTTTTGGACGGCAAGGAAGGGTTTTAAGATGTGTTTTCCTATTTAAATCGAATCTGTTCAGAGTCTATTGTTAATGTTATTTAGCTCTAAGTATGCGCTATATTTATATTTCATTCTGGCTGAAGATGGAAAAGCTTTGAACTGTATGGAGATGGTTTGAAATTGAGCTATATATTATTTCATAAGTGATATACTTTCTAGTATATGAAATGCTTTCTAGCATATTTCATAGTGTACTTACAGGTATGGAAGGAGAAGTGTTTAAAGAAAAATGTGGCAATGTGGCTTGCTATGAGTTGAGTGTTGGGGTCACTTAGAAATAAATCATTAACGTGATGATGATTTGCAGGGTGGGAAGAAAGGAGGGAGAGTAATGCCCCTCTATTTCCTAGGTTAGGATGGGGGGAGCAATACAACCTGGTTGTATAAATCATTTCTGCTGCTTGTTAGCAGAAGTTCTGACTCTTTCAGGGAACATGGCGACCCCAGAGAAACAGGGGTCCTGACCCACAGGTTGAGAACCGCTGTTTTAGAGACTCCTTAATAACTTGGTACCAATTATTCAATGCAAGGCTAACATGGTCCCTTAACTTGAAGGGGGATCAAAGTCTTAACCAAGTAACTACATAACTATTAGTTTAATTTATGTAGTAGGGAAAATACTTAAGCATTATATAGAACGGTTTCCTTAAAAAAACCTTAAGAAAGAGTTGGACATAAGGTATGAAAATGAGAAGGGGAGAGTATAAGCAAAAAAGCAAAGTGGAACACAAAGTCGAGTCTGTCTAACCCAAACCAAGCATACCACCATTTGATTCAATTAGGCTGCACTACAAAAGTAGGTTTTTTATTGAAGTTGGAGTGAAGGTAAGGATCGGTTCAGAGGGACCAGGTTCTCCAAAATCTATCTACACCGTCATTAAAGCTGCCAATTTCTCACCAAATTTTTTTAATCTTTACTTTGTCAACAAATTTTTTTTGGGGTTGTGATTACCTATAGAAAATAATCAGTAAAATGAAATAAACAATTGAGATATATCACTCAAGGTTTAATGAATATACATGACATATGAGGTTCACTTTATGAATGTATTCATTGAAAATAAATTAACTTTTTAATGACTATCTAATTGACATGCATAAGTAGACTGACTACTGTTCTGATGTATCCAGAATGTTTAGACTGGTCACATTTTCTTTTTTTATGTGGCCAGGTTCAGCATGTTAGGTGATTATATAATCTCACAGTGAGCTCTCCAACTTTCTGTTTGTTTATTGTTTGTTCCTATTATGTAAGAGCACTGAAAACATGGAACATTTTGATGATGTACTTGGATATAAAAAGAAAAGCTGCATTTGATTAATGATGTGGTAAAGTATCTTGCAGAGATAAATATAAACTGAACAAATGTGCTATACACAGACAGTAATTTTGAAAATTGGACTTGACTCTTCAACCTCTACATATTAGTTAGCAAACTGTAGTTGCAGGAATTTTATAAATGTCATAGCAATCATTGTCAACTAAAAATCTGAGTATAATTGCTATTTTCAGCATAAGCAATTAGAAAAATACTCTCATTGCTACATACTAAATACATTTCCTCAATCAGTGGTTCTCATTCTTTTATTCTTTAAGCCCCCCCGCTGTGTCCAAGACTAGCCAGGCCCCCCAACCGCAACAACTACCTGCAAGAAATTTGCAAGTGAGGTCACAACACTCCTGCCCTAGGGGACTGTCTCCTCCATTCTAACTTGTTTACAGACAACCCTTCATTATACTTCCAGCAATCGTGGGGGTGATACCATGTTCATGTAATTAACCTGCAAAGTAAAAGAGTAACATTTTACCTTGATGATGGCACTGCCACTTGTTTACATTTCACCAGCCCAAGTACAGCTCAGGATTACCACTTTCACTTTTCACTTTAGCTGCATGGCGAATCATTGCAAATAATTGCGAACAAGAGCGTGCGATGGAAGGCAATAGAATAAAGTCAAATCCAATTTTATGAATTTTGAATGTTCCTTTGTATATTCGCGAAATTACACAAATTTGAATATACCATTTGCTGCTCAACACTAGACTTTCAATTAAGTTTACAACAATAATGGATTGTTAATATCATTATCTTTCATTTATATAACGCAGACATGTTACACAGTGCTGTACAATAAATCATAGTTAAGATGCAAGCATCAATAAGTACAAGGACAGAGGCGTACAACCTAGTACAACAAAGTAGGGTAATGTAAATGGTTGAATAATATGGGAAGGTAAAAAAAGAAACAAAACAACAGACAAGATACTTACATTGAAGGAGGTTTACAAGGATTGATCTCTCAGGGCCATGTGTTTCAGGATGACCTCACTTCCTGGTTGGGGATGTGATCACTTTCTGCTTACAGATGCTAGAAGGCTCAACAGGAACAATGGGACATATTTCCAGCAGAGGCTCTTTTTCAACCATAGGGGGCTTCTTAAGATACAAGCACCAGCCTAACTTGGTTGAATTGTTCCGCTACTTACAAATAGAGATGGTCGAAAAATTTGCAGTGCGAATTTTTAAGTAGAGGTTCACCGTTCGCCGAAATTTTGCATAGTCGAATTTTGATGGGGTCATTTCGAGTTTTCGCCGAAAAAGTCAAAAATCAGCCTGATATTTCGACTGAAATCAAAATTTCAACTTGAAAAATAACTTTTGATTTGCCGTGCCGCTATTTCGCATGCGAGTATGCGGGAGTGATTGGAAAATTCGCATTGGCGTAAATTCGCATTGGCAAAAATTCGCATGGTGCTAGCTAACTTTGTCAGCTTATTGCAAAGCCCCTGAAAATGGTATCCTCACAAAAATTGCTGGAGTTGTAGAGAAGGGTTGGGGGGACATTGCTGGAGATGTAGAGAAGGGTTGGGGAAATATTTGAAAACAATAAGTTTTGCTCTAACATGTCAAGTTTGTGTATAAATTGGGTTTAAATCTCAGCTCTGATTGTAAAGCTCTGCTACTATGTACACTGAATCTTCTATTATAGCTCAAGCTCATACAGCAAATCCAAATTTTCCACCTTATGTGAATTTTTGACCTTATGCAAATTTTAGGCTTTATGCGTATTTTTGAATGTTTATGCAAATTGTTGGCGTTATGCAAATTTTCGACTTCGACTAGAAAAAAAATCGAAATTTCGCAGTCGAATCGAAATTCGATTGGGAAACTCGAAATTTAAGTAGAATCAAATTTTATTAATTTCGACCATCTCTACTTACAAATTACAGATAAGGTTAAAGACACTGTTACCTAATCATGACCTTGCCACCCTGCATACCCCTTTTGAGTGAACCTGTGACCAATATGCTCTTGTACTAAAACTGATATCTACTCTCTTTCTCATAATAATAATATTAATAATAATAATATTAACAATATTTTTTTACTTTTGAGTTAACTCTTTAGGCGTTTTAATGCCAATTTTATAACATCTGGTCTATTACTGTTTAGCCCCTGTTTGCTGTACACTAATTTTATTCATTTATATGCAAATGTTGTTTGTTTTATTTAAAATTGAAATAAACAATTGGAATCATGGTTAAATAATATCGAGGAGGGCAGTATCTTCAAGTTGTTATGTTAAAACACAAATATAAAAATAAAATTAAAAAAAAGGGCAATGTGTCAATGTCTCTTTATGTGCGAAATAAGAGCAAAAGCAGATGTTTTACTGCAAGAATTAAGATAAAAAATTTAAAACTGGCCCGCAGCAGGAGAGTTTCAATAAATGAAAACAGGCCAAAAGTTGATCTCTAACTTTTATTTTAACTGCAGAAAAAGAACACTCCTGAAATTGTTGGTGATTTCATTTGAGATGGTTGTGTAATGCAGTCGCATGCTGTGCACAAAAGGCAGAACCCCAAACCATTGATTAGTAATTGTGCTTTATATACCTAAAAAAAAGGTTATCTACATAGAATAATAAATAAATCAACATACTCCCTAAAAAAATGAAACCCTAACATGTCACCAGCCATGGTGTTAAGGTCATGCAGTACATTATATAAAAGAAATATCCCTGGGCAGATCTGGAAAACAGTTTGCTGGGACCATGAGTTTTCAACCTGCAAATTCATCATAAGGATAAGTCTAAAGCTCATCCCAAGTACAGAGTAGTAATCTCAGCCATCATCAAGTTAAAAGTACTGAATTTTTTTATATAAAAGTTAAGCCCCCCATACATGTTTAGATTTTGACCCGATTTTTTGGCCGATTGAGACTGCTGATCCACAATACCTGTCTACAGCAGCGGCTGTCCTCCTACTGAAGAACAGAGAACACAAGAAGAAGAACACAAGGACAGCTGAAGACAGGTAATGTGGATCGCCTGTCTCCTCTGTGTTCTTGGCTCTGTCGGCCCCTTGCGCTAAGCGCACTCCTTTGGGACCCGATGAAGCCAAGAACACAGAGGAGTCCATAGTAATTAAATCGATCTAAGAATTACGGGCATGTCTTAGATGGTTTAGATTGATTTGGTAGGTGATTTCCGAATAACAACTTTAAGACCATAGACCTCCATGTTAATGGAGGAGCGCCAACTTTCCCTCTCACGCAGCTGTTGTCAGTAATGACAGCAGCTGCGTGTAGAGCTCCGGCGAGATGCCGGAAACGACAGGCAGTGTACTGTGTACACTGCCTCGATCGCCCGTATCGCGCCGTTGTAAACGGCGCGATACGGGCGATGCGCTAGGAAGGTTAAGCACCTGATTTTTCGGCTGATCGACCACCGTGAGCGTGCACGGCGGTCGAACGGCTGAAAAATCTGGTGGAAATCTAAACATGTATGGGCGGCTTTACAGACTAAAATCTACTGTAGATACTTTCAGCTGCTATAAACTAGTTAGATTGAAATCTATGTTATTCAGTGCTTATAATGTATTGATACAATCCCACAAATTGATCACCTGTTTAATTTCCAAAAAATGTGCTTCCTGAAAACATAATTATGTGGCTTTGTGGTAAAAACATCTAATCACTGTTTACAGCAGCACTTAGATTCAGTACTATAATCTTATGGAATGCACCAATAATATAAAACCTCTGGAATTAAACCTACTTGTATCCACTTTTAAAGATTTGCTCTTAATTCTACATATAATTAATCATTTGTGAAATGTTTCAGATTGTTTTTCAAATGTACCTGTCAAACAGGGAGAAGACGGTCCAACCCAGTGGTGGTTGAAGTTCAAGCTCTTGTCCGTTTTCGGATTTCACGTGGCCATGCTTGTCGCTGTCAGCATGTGGAACATATGTGGCAGCCATTCCAAACAGCTGTACTAGAAGAACACTGTGAGTATCCAAATAAGGATGCAGAACCTAGGCAAAGTAGGGATTTGCAATGTCAGCAGTATACACAAGTTCAACTTTTGCCAGCTTTACACAAACGAACAGATACAATACATAAAACTGTAACTAGAAAGTTGCCAAAATAAACAAATATACAACTATATAGGGTACAACAAATATAACAAGTTATTCCAGCCCACAATGGATATGATCATACCGGGCCTGGGTTTCATATAGCGATTAACATCTTCAAAGCCTATCGTGTAAACACAGCTAATGCAAGATATCAAACTATTTCTGCACTTTGTAATGCCTGCAACATTTCATTTCCCACTTGACATCTAGATTACATTATACACTAGATAAGGCCTTCATTATACAGTCAGGTCCATAAATATTGAGACATCAACACAATTCAAAAATGTTGGGCTCTATACACCATCACAATGGATTTGGAATAAAACAAATAAAAAAGTACTTTAACTGCAGATTGTTAGCTTTAGTTTGAGGGTATTTACATTCAAATCAGGTGAACGGTATAAGAATTACCACAATTTGCATATGTGCCAAAGGGACCAAAAGTAATGGGGCAATACACTTCTCAGCTGTTCCATGGCCAGGTGTGTGGTATTCCCTCATTATCCCAATTGAAGATAAAAGGTCCAGAGTTCATTTCAAGTGTGCTATTTGCATTTAGAATCTGTTGCTGAGATCCAAAAAACTGTCACTATCAGTGAAGCAAGCCATCAATAGGCTGGAAAAAAAACCCAAACCCATCAGAGAGATAGCAAAAACATTATTGGGAACATTCTATAATAAAAGGAACACATCGGTGAGCTCAGAAACACCAAAAGACCCAGAAGACTACAAAAAACAACTGTGGTGGATGACCGAAGAATTCTTTCCCTGGTAATGAAAACACCAGTTGGCCAGATCAAGAACTCTTCAGGAGGTAGGTGTATGTTTGTCAAAGTTAACAATCAAGAGAAGACTTCAGTGAATACAGAGGGTTCACCACAAGATGTAAACCATTGGTGAGCATCACAAACAGTAAGGCAAGATGAGAGTTTGCCAAAAAGCCTTCACAGTTCTGGAACAACATCCTATGGACCGATGAGACCAGGTTAATGATTTATGATTATTATTCTGTTCCATTACTTTTGGTCCCTTAACAAGTGGGATGCACATATACAAACTGTTATAATTCCTACACCATTCACCTGTTGAAGTACATTGTGTGTGTTTCATTCTAAATCCATTGTGGTGGTATATAGAGCTAAAAATGTTAGAATCGTGGCGATGTCCCAATATTAATGGACCTGACTGTATATATAACATACTTAGTATATATGTATTTATCCTTTTTTTAACTTTAAAGTTGCTGTCTATTGAACAACAGAAGTAGCATTAATTCTTTCCAGCGTAGCAGGAGAGAAGGAAACAAGTAATCACTTTAATCAAGTTTAGAATCCCCTTGGAAAGAATATATCGGAAAGTATTTTCTATTGAAAACGAATACAATAAAAAAGAAGAATATCTTCTTCAAGATATAATTCTGCGTGTGACTTGACAAATATATTATAATTTTGCTAATGGATACTGCAGTACACTTTGTTTAGGAAACAATCAATACAGTACACTACAGAGTGCTTTGCTTGTTGCAAGTAGACGTGTTTAAATAAAGTGACTTCTCAATTAGAGAGAGGTTATTGAAATTCCACATTTTGTCAAGAAGAGAACCAGATTTCATTAGTCCATGCTTTCAAAGCAGTTAGACTGCAATGTGACAAATATTAATAAATATAAACAGCAGTTTCTCTCCTTCATCATCACCATTTGGCAATTAAAGGGAAAAAAGTAGTAAATCGTTCAGGAAATAAACCCTACTGAGGGTATAGCCAATTCTCATGGCAAGAGTTATTTTCCAGGAAATCCTTTATTGGAGGTTTCTTTCAAAAGTTTGATGTTTTTATATTGTTTTGTACAAAAATTAAACCCCTTTGAGTACAGTAAAAGATCCCTGTACTATTAACCTCCCTAGCGGTTGATCAAACTGTGCCCGTGCCGGGATCGGGCACAGCCGCCATCTCCTTGTGTGCCGGCGGCTCTGTAGAAGAGCCGCCGACACACGGAGCCCTTCCGGCCCCGTGTC
>CM070033.1:96148782-96167778 GCA_036250615.1 Ptychadena robeensis
TTGTGCTTTCCCTGTCACCTAGTGTCATCTTCATCCTTCTTCACATCAAATTCCATCCCTGGTAAATATTGGGATTGGTAAATATGTCTGCAGGGGAGGGGCACCTTAGTAATGTCCAACAGAATGGGCGGAAGTGGCTTCAGGTGCCAGTACTTAAGATAGTGCCTTAGGGAATGAGGAAGTGAAGATTGTAAGTACCTTTTTTTCTCTGTGTAGCAGTTTTCACAGATGTATACTGCTGACAGGTGTGTAATATGTCAATGTAATGTATGTGGGGGATTTTTTTTTTTGAGTTTACAACCACTTTAAGTAAAAAAGGATTATTTGTAAAGTTGGGAGTATCATGATGAATGTTTAGTGAAATATTTCACTTCTAAAACTTCAAAAAATCTAATTTGGTGTTGTGCTTTAACCTTCTGAGCGTCTAGCCCGAGTTAACTCGGGCTGAGTTTCATGCATCATGAAACTCAGCCCCAGTTAACTAGAGCCGCGCTCTAGGTATCGCCGTCTGCTTACGGCGGTCGGGAGCACCGGCATGTATGCTGATGCTTCCGGGTCCGCCCCCGATCGCGTCACCAGTGACGCGAAGGGGGCAGGGGTAGGCGGCACCATAGACCTCCGTCAAACTGGAGGGGCGTCGCTTTTCATCAGCATAAGTCCGGCGTCTCCAAGGACGCCGGGCTTATGTTAATGACCTCCAGCTGAGCAGGCAATCACGGCAGAGCATATTGTGCTCCGCCGCGATTGCCCGTGGCACGGTTATGAAAAAACCTTGCCACGTGGCAAACGCTCAGAGGGTTAATGTTCTATGTGCAGTAAACATTATTACTATTATTACCAAGCAGCATTATTTTATTACTTAAAATATAACACATTGATGGTTTAGTTTAAAGATATTAGTATTTAACAGCAACGTTTCAATCAAAAGTTGCGATATTCTACTGAATTCAGAACTGCAATGCCCTAATAATAGAACTCATCCAAGCATACAGTAACAGCACAAAATAGATGAACAGCTTAATGTGGAACTGTATTGTTCTAGGAAGACTCCTGAAGAGAGTTGGCAAAATACTTGATTGCAGCTCATGGCTTATTGTGTCTGTGCTTTTTCATCTTGTAAATGTAATGATTCTAATGATTCTCATGATACTATTTGTTTAAATGGTAAAGGAAATAAAGTGACTGTTTTATTCTAGAATAATCATCAACATATTTTACTTGCAGTCTGTAGTTTCTATACCTTGGGTCTGCTCTTTGTCCATTAATTGTTGTGCAATATCCTTCACCTGTTTTGTGAACAGGGTGTCATTTTGAAATGTGGACATAATCTCCATTTCTGACCTTGTAGGTTTAGCTTCATCTGTGAAGTAGTATCCTGATGCATAGCTGGGCACAGGCTTTGAGCTCTGCAAGAAGAGAAAGCATATAGAGAATGTGTCAAGATTGGCAAAAATAGAATAGTTGGCATTGTACACACTGCCATATGTTATGCTGCTTCAGCATTGCTAAATCAACATAATGATGCCTGTAATGGTTTGTATTCATGCTTTGACTGCATACACTGTTCTTGAAACAAATTTTCACACATTTCAGCTGCGGCAGCTTTTAATAAAATGCTATGGTAAAAGTATAAAAAGAAAGAATAGCAGAAAACTGCTTCCTGCACTTTAGCATGCATGGACTGTTTCATCCATAACTGCAGCTTCATAACTGGTATGACATTATATGTCAAAAAGCTAGATAGTGACCAGAAGGGATTAATATTCATTTCCAGCAATTTATGTTAATTTAAAGCAGAAATTAAATATTAAACATGTCACCATTTTTATAGCAGTTGGATTTAAACATTATTTACACATTTTGTTAATATTATTGATATTGATAAATTCACCACAAAAAAGATTCTAAAATACTATATTGTCCTAAAGAAAATGTTGCTTGTTTGTGGTTCAGTGCTGCTAACTGTACAAAAAAATAATGAATTTGGTCACAAGATCACAAAAGTGGCATCCCTGAAATAAACTGGTCCAATCTTTTAAAGCAGCTTACATCATCAGTGAACTAGGAATTACCGGTAGGTAATAATACTACCAATGGAGACTGGAGCAGCATTTTATTTAATGAAATGTATATATTATTTTTATTTGATACCCCTGCAATAAAATATAAATTCAGTGTTTTAATCATGATCACACTAGAATATTACATATAATAAAACATTTGCAGATTTACCTCCTGGGATTTGACCCCCCTGGGTGTGTCTCGGATTCAGAAGTAAGAAGAAATCAGAAGGTACCCATTATGTATGATCTCTACTACAATTAATTATTTTTACTTTTAATTCTAAAGAGCCACACAGACCCTAAATGTAACCAATTACTGCCCACATTTAGTATATTTCGTTTTTCAGTGCAAATGTTGGATAGGGAATAGGTTTTACATATCCACCATCTGAATTCAATGGTGAAATTCAGTCTCTTTGTCTGCCACTGGCACCTTGTTTCCCCACTGATGATCAGTTTCTCTGCAATCTTGATCTTATGGTCAAGTTTACACGGACACTTATCCAGCTCTGTGTTTAACACTGTCTAGACACTCCCTGCTGTCTGTGTGCCTAAAGAGTTTTTTTTCCGATCATTTATTAGGTGGCTTCACATTGGTGAAAACGGCTTAAAAATGCCCCCTCCTCCTCAGCAGAGCTGGCCTGCTCTAACAAGGCCTACTAGGTGTTATGTCAAAACAGGATCCAGTTGTGAAATGGGGGGATTACACATCATAAATTCTCTAAAAATAAAAACACTAAAAATAATAATTTACACTCCAGTTTGCACATGCAATGAACATGACACAAGGCATTTAAAGAACAACCAGAAAACCAAAAATCCAGTGCTGTAAAAACGCCCACAAATAGTGCCTAATACACCCAAATAGGGCTCATTGATTTTCCAATTGCTATGGCATTTTTCTAGCACTGAAATATTAGAAATATTTAATACAGTCAAATAAATTTTTATTGAGTGTGGTCAATGAATGCAACAGCATACCCACTGCCCACAGGCTGTACCAGACAGTGCCAAGCTTGTGGCAAAAAGGGAGTTTAGTCCTCAAAAAGGTCCGGAAATACCTACAAAAATGCCTAATAAGAATTGTTCAATGATTTAGCAAACAAAAATATTTTTCTAGCCAGGTAAATGACTAGGTCTAGCTAGGTAAATGACATGTGTTATGATCATTTGATCCAGTTTTCAGGGTCTCTGGGTGTGGTACAGAAGATGGTGGGGTTGGCATATGTTGATGAGCATGGTCTGGGATATCCAAAGGCAAGGGAAACTCTGTTTATTACTGTTAACTGATTTGGCTAAATGTATGGTTGCCCTATAGGCATACATGTCAAAGCTAAATTATGGGAAAAATACGTAATTTATGAATTTATTAACTATTGCCCCTTTAACGTTTTGTAGGTGAAAAGTAGTAGAAGGGAAAACAGAGTAGAAAACAAGAAAGTCAACGATAGAAGGAATAATAGGCTCATTCATTGTTCTATTCAAAACTGTCTGAAAGCCTTTGTGGTTCTTGGTATTGTATGGAAGAAAAATCTGGATCAGTGCTCCAGTAGATTTGATTATCTGGATATGATTTTGGAGGCTTATAGAAGGTATGTGTGCCTAGCTTTGCTTCACTATGATAAGCAATTCCAAAAAAAGACGAGAGTTAGACCTTCGCTATGCTGAGACAAGAATATTGCTTTATGGATGTGGGTTATGACAGTATCCACGTCTGCTTCATCCATCCTATCTATTGGTTTACAAGTCTGTGTTGTTTGCAGTTCAATATCTGCTTTCATGCGGTTTACATGCTAGATGTCTGTAACAATATGGCTGAGCATTATCTCACTTTGAGCAGGAGCACTTTTACTGGTGCCAGAAGCAGATAGTCTGAGCTGGTAGGAGGGCACCTTTGGGACATTAGCTTGGGAGATTAGTGGGCTGGGTGAAGCAGTCATTTGCGGGGTCTACCAGGGGTGCTTTATCACTTTATCAGCTTACATTGAAACTCTAAAGATTATAAGATTCTTCTTGAATTAGGGCAACAACAAAAGATGTGGCTGGGGATCAGGAAGATCACTGGGAGTCACAGTGTATCTGAAGATATATTCTTCCTCATTACCATGGTTATACTTTATTTCTGCTGTCACAACATTATGCACAATTTACCCTGTGTTTTGTTTCGCATCAATACAAGTGCATTATCTGGATGATGGTCTTTGGGCCATAAAGGTGTTTTACTTCTGGATAACTTTTTTCACCTCAAATCAACATATAGCCATTAATGTCTAAACCTCTGGATAAGTGAGGACACCCCTAAGTGAAAAATGTCCTGTGTCCAAAGTGTCCAAAGTGTTCACAAGAGCTTCACAAGTTGCCACTGGTGGAGGAGAACAAGGTCTCTAAAATCCACGAGCTCATGATGTCATCATGGAGGAGAAGAGGATTCCATTGGCAACCTGTAAAGCTTTAGTGAGTTATACAAGCTGTACAATCAATTGGTCTTGTCCGAGTCATATCCATTCGGGTTTGTCCCAAACTCTAGGTGAGCCGGAATCAAGAGAACCCAATATAACCCCCCCCCCCCCCCCCCCCCCGCAAAGCTGCAGCATTTCTGGGGTTTCGATTGCGTCACGGTGACACTGAAGGGGCAGGGGGTGAGCACTGGCATCATCAATGATACAGGGGCAGGGGGAGGGAGGGAATTTCAAGCAGTCTACTATGTACACTGCCACAATGACCCATACCGTAAATGCTCAATATATGCTCAACTATAATAAAAATTTAGCATATAACCCCATAAGCAAGCAGATCTGCTATCTGATTTCTTTTTAATAAAGAAAAAAACTAAATTTGTTTGTAAGTTATGTTGCATATATTCCTTTGTATCAATTTACTTAAAAATGTTTTGATGCATGGTATAGGGGAATGTGCTCTTTTAGTGATAACCTACTGGTTTATAATTACTGCTGTACATGGTAGGTTGTTTCCTGGAGCTATACAAAAATAGTGTTTGGGCTTCTAAGGTCCATGCCTCTCTAGGGAAAATCATCACAGTTTAATACTTTCCTGGCTGTATCTCAGTTGCGTTTGTTTCCTTTTACTATGCTCTACCCTTTGTTCACATCCTTGCAGTTATACAATTGGCCTGGAGCAGATTCTGTTCTGAAATACATACAGGGAACCAAATTTCTCCCTCTTTAGAGTTTGCATTTGTGACACAATGCTATATGCTTGAGCACTTTTCAGATGAACATAGATGTGCTCCAGTGCTCTGACCTAAATATGCCAATGACTATCATTTGCAAAATGAAGATGGTTTTAGAATCCACATGTATAACTGATTATTGCAGCTGCTCTTTGAAAAGGATGTAGTTTAACAGTAAATGCCATACTCATTCCTCTGAATGCAGCAGTCCACAGACACTTGAATCTAATACCATTTATGCACTGCAATAAGCTTTTACAAAACTTTATATATTAAATGGTTATGAAGACTTAATTCTTAGAAGACCACTTTTAAATTCTCTATTTATAGGCGGACATGACTGGTACAAATGACCTAATTATGTAAAGACAAAGAGGTCTATTTATGAATGTTTTCACTTAAGATTCTCATAAATTCCACAAAGTATTCAGACATTTTAATTCAAATTTAATTAGAGAAAAAGATGTTAAGTTGAAGTGAGAATTTGGGGTGAAAACATTTCTGAACAATCTCAATCTGCCTGTTTTCAATCTTTCTTTTTAGAAGTTTATTTTGAGTATTTTGTGTCATTGATTTAAAATCCAAAATTACATTGTAATAAGGATATACACTTCTTGAAGATTCACATCTGCTGGAACAAGCAATTTTCCAATGACAATGACAATTATACCCTCAAAGTAAAGGAAATAAGAACAATTTATTGTGTAAACAATACTGCTGCAATGCATTTTCGACTGGTAATCAATGTATGAAATGGTAAAATAACAGCATCCATTACCACAAGGGTTGTTTCTAGCATTAAGGGGGCCCAGTGCTCCGCATTCAGGTGATCAACTCTTGTATTTATTGATGATGTAACTGCTGACAAAAGCAGCAGGATGAATTCTGAAGTGTTTCTGATTCTCATATTCAGACAAATGCTTCAGAACTCATTGGATGGCGCTTCACAGTGCAGATGGACAATGACCCAGAGCATACTGCAAAAGCATACTGCTGCAACCAAAGAGTTTTTTTAAGATAAAGAAGTGGAATGTTATGCAATGGCCAAGTCAATCACCTGACCTGAATCAGATTGAGCATGCATTTCACTGAAGACAAAACTGAAGGGAAAATGCCCCAAAACAAGCAGGAACAGAAGTCAGTTGCAGTAGAGGACTGGCAGAGCATCACCCAGCATGAAATCCAGCATCTAGTGATGTGTGTTCCAGGCTTCAGGCTGTAATTGACTGAAAAGGATTTGCAACCAAGTATTACAAATGTAAAGATTGATTTATGATTATTATTCTGTCCCATTACTTTTGATCCCTTAACAAGTGGGAGGTACATATGCCAACTGTTGTAATTCCTACACCGTTCACCTGATTTGGATGTAAATACCCTCAAATTAAAACTGACACTCCGCAGCTAAAGCACATTGTGTTTGTTTCATTCCAAATCCATTGTGGTGGTAAAGAGAGCCACAAATTTTACATTTGTGTCCATAGACAGACATGAATTAAATCCAGCAAATACCCCATTATTGAAATGCAGCAATTACCCCACATAAGAAATGCAGCAATTACCCCAGATATCCAGTGCAGCAATTACACCAGATATCCAATGAAGCAATTACCCCATTAAAGAAATGCAGCAAATACCCCACATATGAAATGCAGCAAATACCCCACATATTAAATGCAGCAATTACCCCAGATATCCAATGCAGCAATTACCCCATAAATGAAATCCAGCAATTACCCCACATATGAAATGCAGCAATTACCCCAGACATCCAATGCAGCAATTACCCACATATGAAATACAGCAAATATCCCACATGGGAAATACTACAAATACTACTTTCCCCACCGGCCTGTGGCCTGAAAATGTTTGTGGGTAACCAGAGAGCCCCCCTTACAGATAGAGATCCAGTGAGCCCACCTGTAGGTAGCCAAAGAGCCCCCCTTATAGGTATCCACAGGGACCCCCTTATTGGTAGTCAGAGGGCCTTCCTTATAGGTTGAGAGATAGAGAACAATCCTTATAGGTAGCCAGAGGTACTCCCTTATAGGTAGCGAGCCAGAGAGCTCTCCTTATAGGTAGCCAGAGGGTCTTCCTTATAGGTAGAGAGCCAGTGAGACCCCCTGTAGGTTGCCAGAGAGCCCACATTATACCTAGTTCCTCACATTGACAGCAGCATGTATCTCTATGAAAGTGAGTGACAGACATGACAGTAGTATGTATCTCTATGAGAATGAGGGACAGACATGACAGCAGAATGTATCTCTGAGAATAAGGATAGAAATGACAGCAGTGTGTATCTCTGAGAATGAGGATAGACATGACAGCAGTATGTATATCTGAGAAGGAGGATAGACATGTTAGCAGTATGAATTTCAATGGGAGAGAATGGTAACCATGGTACAGCATTTCCTAACATTTCCTAACATCTCATGGCAGTACATATCATACATCCAGCCCTACACAGACCTCATTACTGTAGGCTCTGTCCCTCACTGACTTCTGCTCCTGCTCTGCAGTTGAGTCAGAGAGAAGGGGGGGGGGAGAGAGGAAGGGGGAGTCCCTTCCTACGAGGACAAATCGTCAGTACACTGGTTGATGTGGGGGGAGGTTGATGGAGGTAGTGGGGCCCGACGGACAGTAAAAAAAAGTAGGCAGGCAGGAGAGACGGCCCCCATTGTGGCCACGGCCCCATAGCCTGCTATGTCAACTATGGTGATTCCTACACCACTAGATAGTTTTTCTTGATCTAAAGCCAATGCAAAAATCACTTTAGTCATAGTTATTAAAACAAAAGCAGAGGCATGATGTTCTCTTCAATAATTCCTATTTAACACATGATTATTGTAGGGTAAATATGACAGAATGAAATACAAGTTTCAACATCTCACCTCTGTTATGATAGTCTAAAATATTATGATTTGTACATAATTAAAGGAATATTTAGGATAGAATTTAATGAAGAGAACTTTAAAATGTGCAAGAAAAATTTTACCAACATAGCGTGCCAGTATTATCTTTAGTTTTATCACAAATTACTTTACTTATTAAATATTAAAGTCAGTAAGCATGTATAATGCAATTTAAAATTGATTTCAACTTGCCTCAGAGTGTGGTAGGAGTCGAACCAAAAGTGAACAGCAGGGAAAGGCAGGATATTTTTGGAAGTCTTCTGGTGTAAGTGAGAGCAGTTTTTTGGTAGATAAACCTGTTCTCAGTCTTAGTTGATATCCTCCAACATTGAGCTTCCTTTCATCATTGAATACACGAAGCATGCAATTCCCTAAGTATAAAGAAACATAATCAAACACTGATACGAGCATGCAATAACATTTGTACAAATTGTATGCTATTAACTATTAAAGGCTAGGGGTCTTATAATTTTGGATGTCTCAATTTTGTTCTTTCTTGTTTTTAGTCAATGTATCAATAAAAATTTACTTAATGGGTTTTTATAGTATATGTGTTTCCAAAATAACACACACTTGCAGTTAATGGCCATTTTCATGGAGAAATGAAGAGTGCTGTTTAATTTCACAAGAGGGCTAATAATTTTGGCCTCAACTGAATAATATGTACTCTCTAAAAGCAGATAAATAACACTTCATAGACCAAAGTACTGACAACCAACTCTCAATGTAAGTGTTTCATTTAGACTCATTGCCACAGGTATATATATTAAAAAAACATGCCTATAGCCAGTCTGTTTTTACAAATGTTAGTAGAAGAATAGGTAATTAAAGAGCTGATTCATATGTGGTATTGTCACAGGAGGTGTATAGTGCATACTGCAGCACTCCAAATTTAATTCCAAGCATTGGTTTAAGAAGTGTAAAGCACAGGTCAATATTTCTATTTAAGCATCTTCAATCAGATGTTGATCAAATTCATCAATTCCTTTTTTACTGATTTGATCGACCATAAGTGATGGAAATGGAGCACAAATTTGGGGAAGGTCCCCAACACTGGCCGATTCCTGGGGCAAGGCAAAAGCATCCAGACATTCCCAAGTAGGGTGTGCATCTCAAAGTTAACAGCTGACCTACCTAAAAGATGGGTAGAGACAAAAGTCCCAGGGAATGGTAATATAACCAGTGGCAGACAATGAGGAGCCCTCGATGGTTAAAGAGAAGGCCCTAATCTAAACAGATAAGAAACCTAATGAAATAATTAATAAGCTTGATAGTCTAGGATGGTTCTAACAATAAAAAAAGAACAGACAATGAGCAACACCTGAGTGGTAGGAGCACCTGAGTGTTGCTCCTTGTCTGGAATTAGTGGCCTTAAAATAGGGCATACAGAGAGGTTAAAAGTCATGGGCAGACCCAGGGGGTGGTATACACAGACTTGGTCATTGAAGTAAGTACACATTGTTTTTTGTTGCCACTAAAGTCCCTATTAGTAATCATTTTAGGGATTTTTTCATAAATAACTGAACATTTTGTGGTGTGGTATATTAACGTTTCACCAACTATCCTTTTTTTCTTGTATTGATCAATATGAGATTGACAGTCTATATTTTTATTGCACAATTGAATCAGCTTAACTGACATCAGAAATCTGACAAAGTTGAAAATGTCACTGATCCGACTTCTATGTGCCAACTGTAACACTTGGTGGAGGAGGGTTTATGATAAGCAGAAAGATAATAGAGCAAGTATACCTGATGAATTGCATATAAACCAGGTAATCACCTTATTATGAAAGGACAGTTTACACCTGCCAAAGCTACATTCACTATTTACAAGATATTGGTAGACAATCACAGAGCCATCATGCAATCCTTGACAGCATTTCTTTATGATAATTTTCCATGCAGTTTTATATTTCTCTTTAGTAAAGGTGTTTTCTGCAATAGCGTGTTCTGCTTTCTCTCCAGAGCAAAGTCTGACCAGCTGACATTGCCATTATCATACATGTCATCACTAATAAATAATTATGCAGAAAAAAATAAAAATAAATAATATATATGTCTTGGCTGGTGGATCTACTATGTGAATACATACATACATATTTTTTTTCCAAGAGTGTAAAAATCTCATGTAAGGTTGCACATGTTGCTGAAATAAAGAATTAACACAGCTATGATTATCCTGGAGTAATATGAAGCTGACAAACCATGGACAGTGCTTTTACTGCAATCTTTGCATCATTTCTTGTAACGGTAAACTTAATTTTTTAACATAACAAGGATAGCTGACCCCATTCTTGAATTTTTTTGAATATAATAGTTTTAATTTAGAGCAAAATATTACCAATTATAGCATTATTTCCAGAGTCCACAGTAGACACTTGAAACAAAATACACGAAGTAACATGTAGTTGATGATCCTGTGTGTTTATTGTTTGATGAAAGTGGAACATGGGACTTCGAGCTGGACTGTCCATTCTTGAAATGGCAGTAACTGAAAGCTCAGCTTTTCTTCCAATATTTAGAACTTGACCAGTGACCTAAGGACCCATATGTGTTGTGATTAATGCAAAATACAGTATGTAAGCAGCAGAATAAAGCAGCTAGTATATCTGGAAAGTATCAAAAGGAAAAAGTACTTTCATTTAAAATTATAATGCTCAAGAATAAAAATATATTTTAGTCAAGTTAAAATGATAAAATTAGTTAATTTGTTTAGGCTGTTGTTCATAAAGTTTTTTAAATCAACCTGAAATTTAACCATACACAAAAAAGAAAATACAATGATTTATGGCATTCTCAGAAGCATTTTCTACAAATGTAATATTGACTTGAAACCATTAGGTCCAAACATGGGCATTTAACAATAAACATTTACCCACCTCCCGTAAGCAATCAATGGGCTACTTAGTTATATTTGCGCATTGTGTTTCTGTAGGTCCATTTGGCTTTCTTTCATAGCATTTTAATGGAAATTGCAGATAAAAGGATGGGCAGTTGATAAATGTACACCACCCCCTATACGAGCCAACACTAATCACAGGCCTGGTAGAGTGAGAAAAAGATGGCAGGTAAACACATACTAAGCATGAAGCCTGTCTGGGCAGGGAAAATATGGTTAGGGCCTATGTGAATGTTAGTGTACATACTAACTAGTGTCATACAACTCGATTTTGGCTTATTTAATGATTAGTCGCATGCCACCAAAGTGTAATGATCTGCGGTCAGGCTCAGAGTCCAGTAGCTGAAACAGCGATGAAAGTAATGGCAGGATCAACAGGTAGCAAGAGGCAACAAGCGTAGGTCGAAGGCCGATGGTGTCAAATCACAAGGGAGCAAGATGTAGAGTAGTCGGATATTGAAGCCAAGGGTCGGTACACGAAGGAAGATGATGAAGGCACAGCAGGCAAAAGCAGGAAGCAAGATACTGGCTGGAAGCTCAAAAATCTGGCATTGAATCCAAGTTAGGACCTGGCTCTTATAGGAAGTCCATGGGAGGGGCCAAGGGTTCAGGGTTCAACGAGAACAAGGTAACAAGTTGTCTATGTACAAGGTATCCGACAGGTACTGAAGCAAACATTCGGGTGGCTCAAGGGATAGAGCTGCAGCCAGACACCGGAGTGTCATTTGTTGAATGGGTTTACAGCTCACATGAATATATTAAGGAGCATAATCATTTATCCACTAGTCTCTTAATATATGCACTCACCTTAGTAACAGTTGCACAATCAGGTACATAATGCAAAGCATCTATGTATAAATCAAAGGGCTGTTGCAGTTCTGATGAATGTGGCAATACTGTGGATTCGTTATGGGGAACCCAATACGGCACAGTGCTTAGATTGTAATCTATTGTGTTTCTACAAAGAAAAAGTAAAACAACAAAAACTAAATGTGGGCTAACCAATAGACATGCTATTTTCACAAAACATATTTCAAACATTGATGTCCTTTAAGATCTTAACAATAAGTGTGACAAATTATGTGATATAGCAGATGTAGAAATGTTGGGGTACACTGATGAATTTAATTTCTTACCTGCTGTTTTCTGTTTCACCAATAATATGTTGTTGTGAGACCTTTGTGGGGTCATACACTGTCAAACCAATAGTTGACTCATAAGATCCTAGAACAATACAGCAAATCTTTCAATGTATTTAATTCTGATAAAAACATTTTGCATTAAAAAATAAGAACATACCAAAAAATGGTATCCAGTTTTTTTGCACAGTATAGGTCCTTTTGTTCATCCATTACTACTTTGATATTCCAGCAGTTTAAGGATAAAATGGTTCTCACAGATGAGACTCTTCTGCACATATTATAAAGCAATTCAAAAAGGGAGTCACCAGAAAGAGGAGACTGAAAGATTAAAATCTAAGAATCTGCCTTTGCAGGCTAATTTGGAAAACAGCTATGAATATATTGCAAATCCAAAATCCACCTAAAACTACCATTTACCATGTAATCAATGGTCTCAACTACACTATATCAACACAAATATCTTAAACACTATAAACCCAAGACCCGGGGTATTAGACTGACAGTGATTCATAGTATTACTATGATGTTAACCTAGGACCACACTGGACATCAATACCCCCTGATGAAGAAAAATCGAAACGATCGTTGGGGTGAGGGGTGGATTCCATGTATGCTATGTTATTGTATAACATTCTTATGTCCGTGGGCCTCATGTCGAGGCAAACTTAAATAAATAACTAACGTTCTAACTAGTTGGAATTACAGTAAATTTAACATATTCTTTGTTTTTAGTGTGGCCCTTAAAAGTCCCCCTGCCCTTGATTGTCAAGGGTAATTACTATACGGGGTTGCTAATTTTTTAGTTCACCCCCGTCATTTGTTCTTTTAAATTGATTTTTGGGATGTGGGCCACCATATTTAGGGAGATGCCACTACATTTGTTCCAACATTTTAACATAATGTCCACCTGCTGTATGGATATACATATATTAAATACTGATATTTTACATTTCATTAAACTTTTTTTTTTAATTTTCATTTATTACAGTAAAGTATATTCCAGTATATTCCTTTGAATATATAATGATGACCTTGGGGATTTCAAATAAAGCTTTTTTAATGAAAAATATAGTACAGTGAATGCAGTATGCTTAAAGTATTTTGATTGTTACTTTGTAAATTATTTGATTGGTTTTACCTAGCTAATGCAAGTATCTTAGCTAAATTTTTTGTTATAAAAGGTTAATCATTTCTAACCAACCAATCATGGTAGTCTAGTGACTGAACAACCATTCTTTGTTTAAAAAAAAGGCTGCTTATAACAGCCACAGGCATTTTCATTACACAATTTATTGTATCTGACAGTGCCATGTACATTGTCATGTGGTTGGTATTTAATCAGTCTAGCATTTTTAATTACCTGATCTGCTGATACCTGGAGTGCTTTCATTAATATTGTCAGGCTCTTTCCCAGGATGTAATGATAAAAGTGATGAGAATTCCCTGGGTTTCCATATTTCTTGAGTGCTCATTGCATCCTTTTCAAAAGCATCAACTTCTACCCATCCAAGTGTTTGGGAAGCTTAAAAATTTCAAGGCATTTTCATATTAGGAAAATTCATGTAAATGTCTGCCTTAATGCAAAACTAAATGTAATAAACAAGTAAATATATCAGTTTGCTGCTGCTATTAATGTAAAGCTGAATAGGAACTATTATAACCCTGTCTGTGTGTCTGGGTATTCCAGAATGCATAGTTTACACTTCACTTCATGTGCTACTATCCCAAAACATATTTAAACTCATAAAATATGCATCATTGTGTTAAAGTTAACTCGTTCGCAATGTATATTTGATAATAGTCTGTGGAGGACTGAGAGATCAATTTGGCTTTTAAAATTTTATATTGAACTCACATATTTGGCAGTGTGCAAATAGCTCTTTGACATTGAAGTAAGGTTCATATAGCCAGCAGTGGGGTAAACAGTTGAGCCAAATCACTAAGTATGTTACATTTTTGTTGTCTCTGGCATTAAACTTTTGAGCTATTTTGTGAAAAGTAACATCATATTGGAGTCAGAACTACTGATACCTATACCTTTTCTGAATGTGAACAACACTTGATAAACACGACAACCAGGTAACTGGCTTTTAACGTAATTAGATAAAAAATAAAAAGCCTCAATACAAGTTACATTTAATGTATATCTAAATTCAAATGTTTTATTCTTGATAGGGCATTTCTTTAACCCAATACCCTTCCAGGGTAAATTGTATCAACTTTATTGTGATTGAAATCTATGTTCCTGTAATGATATACATCAGAACCACCTTCTTCATCTACAATTTTTAGAGATCAGAGCTTATTTACCAAAGATAATAAAGACAATAAAGATTGTTTACTTAGTAAAGTGAGTTTTTGCACGGGAATTAGCAGCTTTACTTAATGAATGAGGTAGAAATTCAGATTGCCCAATCAGAGTACCCAATCATATGTAAGGGAAAACAGGAATTTACATACTGTATTTTTCGGACCATAAGATGCACTTTTTCACCCCTACAATTGGGGGCAAAAAGTGCCTGCATCTTATGGTCCAAATGCGCGACCCCCGTGGCCACTCAGCCGTCGGTGGTCGCACCTTGGCTTTCCGCCAGCTCTCCCGGCATGGAGATTAGCCGGGGGAGCTGGAGGAGCTGTCAGATGTGAGATGCTGGCTCTCCCATCTGAACTGTGTAATTGCCTATGCAAGCCCTGAACTGGCATAGGCAATTAGGAGAGAAGTGTAGATGAACTTGCATCTACACCTATCTCTTCTGTCCGCGGGAACAGCAATCAGCAATCACTCTGCTGCCCCACTGACACAGAATCAGAAACATCGGGAGAGAAGAGCAGCCCAGCCCCCCCCCCCTTCCTCCTGCCTCCTGCCGATCAGTGTGAAGTATGAAGTTCTGCTGTGAGTGTACTGCTGCTAGTGACACCTTCTGGCTGAATTGAATATTGCATCCATTAAATTCATTGCATTAACCCAATTGATGTGAAAACTTATTAAATCTTTTTTTTTGGTTTTCCTGCCCTAAAAACTGGGTGTATCTTATGGTCCAGTGCATTTTATAGTGCGAAAAATACAGTAATTTGTGTTAATAAATACCTTGCTAAGTGTATAGTATACATGCTTTCAGTAAATCACCCTCATAATGTTTTAAATAAGTATTTAACCCACTTTTGTTTCTTGATACATGTTAGTATATGCATTTTGTATAGAATGCCAACCTGAAAGGTAAAACAACCAACCACTAAACAGTATTAAAAGAACGTTAATCCCAAGATTTCTATTCCAAGCATGTTTATATTATAAAGTCTTTAACACGAGAGAGCTTGTCCTGCAATACAATCAGTGAAACTGTCTTAATCAATATATTCAGCTCTAAAAGGGGCCACACCTTTTTCTTTAGCAAAATACACTGCTTCCATTAAAAGAAATGGTGCTTCCCTGGATTCTGTATAATCTGAGAGATCTGTTGATTCAAATTCAGTTTTATCTGAAAGAGGAAGTAAAAAGTCATACATTTTCAACTGTAGTGGCTTCACCAAGGATAAATAAGCATATAACTGTAAATGTTTTAGTGCATATAGTTAAGAGATTTTATATAATCTTATAAATTGAAGAAGAAGAAAAGACAAATAAGAAGAGAAATGAAATAAAAGTACCCCGTAACCCCTCCCACCCTCCCCTTTTTCCCTAATTTAGATTGTATGTTGGTTTTTGGTCAGGCCCTACGGGGTCGCCTTTGTGTCATTTAATATGTTGTTTCTTTTTTTTGTTTGTTTCTTCTCTCTGCTTTGCACAGCAGTATTTGTGTATTCTGTATATGTGTATGTGTTAAATATCTAATAAAACTGTTATTGGAAAAAAAGAAATTAAATAAAAGTGAAAAAATTGAACTAAAGAAAAAAAGTTGCAATTGTTTTGGGGTTTATTGACACTTTAATGTTTACCATAGTATCAAAAACATTGCTCCATTTTTTTTATTACACTGTGTATCTGATTAACCCTTTAGCCATTGCGTTTTATTGGACTGACCGCCTGTTGAGATGGTTGAATGTTTTTTAAAAAACTTCAACGATTTCAAAATAATTGCAAAGTCCCTGAACATGCTATCATCACCAAACTTGCAAGAGATATAGAGAAGGGTTGGGGGATTACTACAAGAAAAGAAAGTATGTCTCTAACACAAATAGTTTTTGCACAAATTAAGTTCAAAGTCAAGTAAAAATTTGGAAAATCTAAATTTCTACTTTACCGTCGAACTTAATTTACTACTAGATAGACTACATTTGCTAGAGCAAGACTTTTGTTTTTCAACACAAACCCTTCTCTACATCTCCAGTAATTTTGGTGATGCTACCATTTTCAGAGGCTTTGCAATCAGCTCACAAAGTTATTAAGTCGAACAATTCCACCCTCTCTAACCGCCTGTGTACGACCTTTAAATATGTTTTTGTACTACTCTTCTGTTTAATCCTTACTCCCTGTTCATTGGACCGATCTTCTGTTCATGCCTTGCACTTTCTGGATTTCCTCCCTAGGGGTTCCTGGGGTATTTCATCAGTCTCTGCACAAAGCATACTTTGTGCGCTTAAGTCCTGAGGAAAACTGAAGTAGGGTAAGCGTATGATGACTGCAGTTCAAGCATGGGGCTTGGCTAAAGTTGAAGAATGCAGTTGAGATTGGGGTATCCTACCTGAACTGAGATAAGTGATCACCCTGAAACCCATAAAAGCTTTCTTATTTTATTTGTTTTTTGTTAAGGGAACACTGGTGCCTTTATCTTATCTTTAAATTTTTGTTAACGCTCTTGTATAATTTCATGGCACCAGCCATCATTATCTTGTTACCCTTTTCTTGAATTAAGTCATGCAACTAAGCATTTTGAATGTGGGTTATAGTGTGATAAGAGGAATTTAAACTTTACTATAGTCCCTTATTACGCTGAAATGAACCGTGTATAATGTAAGTAAG
Source organism: Ptychadena robeensis (assembly GCA_036250615.1). NCBI lineage: Eukaryota > Metazoa > Chordata > Amphibia > Anura > Ptychadenidae > Ptychadena > Ptychadena robeensis. The sequence continues at coordinate 96,165,951 of CM070033.1, forward strand.
CAGTGTATGATGCTTAGAACAATTATTTATATAATGCTTATACTGTATATATACCAGAAAAAAACATAAAAAGTTCAGTCTCTTTACGCTAACTTAAGGTAATTTGTAGAACACTTTAGAATACTTGGTAGTTATAGTCATGTTTTATTAAGAAAATTATCACTTACAATAAAAAATAACAGAGTGGATTGGTAAATACAAATTTATGAAGAAACTACCAAGATTATGTGCTATGCAGTTGATGATGCTGACCCTAGTTTCAACCTTATTGAATGCTGCAAGTTAGATAAATGAATATTTTATACTTGCATGCTGAATTTTAAGCATTTGGATATAATAAAAAAAAAACACAAGAGCATGAAAGTGTTTTGCATTAACATTACAATTTGCTGGATTTTCAATGTTATTATAAGCTCTCAAAAAGATGAAAAACGATAATGAGATACTAGTGCGATTGTAAAAACAAGCCCAAGCTCCACAACAGTCAACTACAAATGCTCAATTGTTTGACAGCAAAGCTATCACCACAGACCAGAATGCTGAACAATTCCACAAAGCCCATTAATAAATTTATTTCCAACCAGAGGTTTAAAACCTGAAACCTCTTTTAACCTTTAACAGTATAAATCAGTGAATGAATTTCTTTAAGACTGCTCAAAAAATAACTGCTTGTGTTATGTAAATGCATTCTAATGGATTCATACTTATACTGATTGTTCATGCTGATTCTGATTGCTGTAAAGATGAAAGCTTGAAAACCATTTTATTTTAATGCATGAGGAGGTTCTGTATTATCATTTGGCTGCTTGCAGGTCAGGTCAGGTGTCAACAAATAGTTCTTGCACGTTTAATCCTGCTTACTACACCACACTTGCTCAAAAAATCCTTTATCTTACACACATAATCTTGGATATATTACACACACACTTGTGGGTCATTGGTTTGAGAATCTGTGAGCTGCCTACATTGCAATTTCTACTCTACATTAAGGCCCCCTATACACCTTACAATCTTCCCATATATGAGGAGCTTTCTAAACCTTCCAATCAGTATGTATTCTATCAGGGAGGACCCGGCACTACATAGTTGTTTGTAGATCTAAAGGAATTTGTATGGAGTGATCTAAAGGTGTATGGGGGATTTACTAATATAAACTAATATAAGTTGAGGTTTAACATGCAGAGGACATGCCCTTAAAACACCTAAGTGGCTGCCCATTAAGCCCCCCATACACCTTCAGATTCCTCTATACAACTTTCATGAGATCTACCAACAACTATGTAGTATAGTGACCTCCCTGATAGAATACATAGTGATTGGAAGGTGTAGAAAGGTCCTCATATTACATGGTTTTGGTAGAAGAAAAGTTGTTTGTACAGAAGTTGCATGGTAATTGTATGTGGTGTATGGGGGGCTTAAGTGTAATGCTCATTCGAGTACCAATTCTATTCCATGCTGATTCTTTTCTGATATTTGTAATAAAACTGTGTGCTCTTTTTTTTATTTGAAGTTAAACGTATCACACTAGTGCCAGTGTGTTTTGTGTTTGTCTTTTTGGAACACAAATCGAGATACCCTGTCTTTTGTTTAGTGCAGTGGTTCCCAAATTATTCAAAAAACACAGGTCCAAATTCAAACTTTATTAGAAATACACCTCCATTTTTCTCCCTATTACACACACACACCAATCATGCAGAGACATACATCATTTACAGATACACACCAACCATGCAGAGACACCCATTATACACACACACACTAATCATGCAGAGACTAAAGCCCCCCATAGACGGGCAGACTCCCGGCCATAGTTGTAGCAGACCAACCT
>CM070033.1:96169376-96199748 GCA_036250615.1 Ptychadena robeensis
CCCCCCCCCCCCCTTGCAATACCTCTGCGCCCCCAGTTTGGGAATGACTGGTTTAGTGCTAGGTGTGAATCTGTGACAATTATGGCATTTACATTAATTTATCAACCATTATATATATATATATAAAACCATTAGATATAACTTACCATTAAAATACATAAGATAAGTAGGTAGTTCTTTTTTGTTGTCATTTTGGGTGTTTACATTTTCAAGCAAGACTGTCTTGGAGCATAACTTATTAACTCCATAATTAAGAGAAACCTTCAGGATCACACCAGAGGGATCAAAATCTTTAAACCAAATCTGTTAAAAGGATCAAACATAAAGATTAAATATATAATTTATGGAAACCCCAAATTAAGAAATAATGTATTTGTTATGATTGCCATTTAAAACTACTTACACTTGAAGATTTGCTGGTTTCCTCTATTGGTAAGACCTTTAGAACGATCTCTTTTATTCCAAATGATAAAATCTTTCTGAAATTTCTTGCATCTATTTTATCTACATGACACAGAAAAACATTCAATCTGTTAAAAATCATGAAACTTTTTTACTGAACAAGTTATGTTATGTTTATTTACTCTCAATGCATTAAAGATAAGGTACATGTAGATGCTTTAGTATTATAAACCATTTGAATGGAACTAGTTTTAATATACTTTGATATTTTTAATTGTTTCATCTTACAAATTACAAGACATAGAGAAAAAACATTGAAGAAATAATTTTTTTATGAGAATTGTGAGCACCAAGTATCAATTGCCCACATTGACACAACCCATATAAATGCTTCTGTTTATAATTTTTACAATTAATCCTGCTGAAAAACAAAAGAACATTTTGTTTCAGTATTTGCATCTGGCATTACATACCTTGGAGCTTTGGAAACAGTTCACAGACTTGCCTGCACATAAAAAATACTAATTAGTTGGTTTTAATAATTCATTTTTTCCACATTCAATGCACATTGCAATAAGCAATACTCCAGGTGGAATTACACATGTAATTACTTCTAATATGTATTTATTAAACAACAAGGAATATAATGTGACAGGACAACATGCACACACACACACATATATATATTTATATTAATTTGTTCCCTAAATAAGTTGAAACAGTAAAATGCAAATTAGAAAGAATGCAATGATTTGCAAATCATTTCAATTCAACATATACCTGAAAATAGCACAAATATCAAATTATGAAACTGAGAAAACTAAACCTTTTCTATGTCAACATATATGCTTAATTTAACACCACCAACATATTTCTAAATAAGACTGGAATCGTTCTGTTCTAATGAAATCTCTCTATCTGTATACAAACAGTAGATTAACAGGCAACAGAGCAATAATAACATACCATATTTTTCAGACCATCAGACACTCCTATATAACAGATACCCAAAAACACCTTCAGCTTTCTCCCATTCTTCTAGCGAAGGTTCCGTGCTCCGACTGGCAGAGCGGGAGTTATGGAGGCAGGGATGCTGCTTCTGACAGCTTCCCCTGCTCCAGCTCCGACCTGCAGCTTCTGTCTGTAAATTGGGCAGCTTCAGTCCAACTCACATACAGTGCAGATGGAAAAGCCACCCGGCTTTTGGCTCTTCTGTTTGCCACTGTATTTGAGTTGGTCTCAAGCAGCCCAGGTAACAGACAGTAAGCACAAACCTGAACTGACTTGATAGCACAGTGCTCCAGCTCTCTGTGTGGGAGAGTTGGCAGTGTGAGTCCAGCTCTCACATACACAGTCCTCCAGTTTCATCTGACTCTGCAACTGCATTGTTTATGTCATCAACGGTAAATACAATTAAAAGATTCCAAACCACTGTGCCCTCTTCAATTCCCATCATTAAAATATTCAGAAGGAATAACTAAAACGAATCAGTGAGATGCACAAAACTTAACATTAACATGGTTTGTATTCAAAGTGCAACCGAAGCAAAGCAACTGTGTAGCTGCTATGCTTGATTGGCTCAGTTGCAGTTCGGCATGCTCTTTTCGCAATGAATTTTTCGCATCTCTCTCTATTACTCTAACACTTTTTGAGTGCACCTATGTTTGGTTAATAGCTGGGATTGTTGTACTAATATACAGTGCATCTGGAAAGTATTCACAGTGCATCACATTTTTTTTTCACATTTTGTTATGTGACAGCTTTATTCCAAAATTTTATTCATTTTTTTTTTCTTCAGAATTTAACACTCTATAATGACAATGTGAAAAATGTTTACTTGAGGTTTTGAAATAAACTGAGACATCACATACATAAGTATTCACAGGCTTTGCTGAATACTTTGTTGATGCACCTTTGGCAGCAATAACAGCCTCAAGTCTTTTTGAATATGATGTCACAAGCTTGGCAAACCTATACTTGGCCAGTTCTGCCCATTCATCTGTGCAGCACACCTCAAGCTCCATCTGGTTGGATGCAAAGTGCAGGCATTTTTAGACCTTTTCAGAGATGTTCAATTGGATTTAAGTCTAGTCGCTGGCTGGGTCACTCAAGGACATTCACTGATTTGTCCTTAAGTCACTTCTTTGATATCTTAGCTGTGTGCTTAGGGTTGTTGTCCTGCTGAAGGATGAACCAGTCTGTGTTCTGGAGCAGGTTTTCATCCAGGATGTCTCTGTACATTGCTGCAGTCATCCTTTTTTTTATTTTGGCTAGTCTCCCAGTTCCTGCCACTAAAAAATATTCCCACAGCATGATGCTGCCACCACCATGCTTCACTGTAGAGATGGTATTGGCTTGTTGATGAGTGGTGCCTGGTTTCCTCCAAACGTGACACGTGGTATTCACACCAAAGAGTTCAATCTCTGTCTCATCAGAGCAGAGAATTTTGTTTCTTATGGTCTGAGAGTCCTTCAGTTGACTTTGGCAAACTTCAGATAGGCTGCCATGTACCTTTTAATAATGTGTTGTTATTGTCTGGTTTCTGCAGAGATGATTGTCCTACTGGAAGGTTTTCTTCTCTCCACAGAGCATATCTGGAGCTCTGACAGAGTGACCATCAGGTTCTTTGTCACCTCCCTGACTAAGGCCCTTCTCCCTGGAAGTTTAGATGGCCAACCAGCTCCATCATTATAAATGATGGAGTCAACTGTGCTCATTGGGACCTTCAAAGCAGCACACATTTTTCTGTGACTTTCCAGAGATTTGTGCCTCAAATCAATCCTGATTTTCCAATTGTGGGATCTTATATAGACAGGTGTGTGCCTTCCCAAATCCTAAACATTCAACTGAATTTACCACACGTGGACAATTAAGCTGCAGAAATGTTGCAAAGATGATCAGGGCAAACAGTATGCATGTGATCTAAATTTTGAGCTTCATGGGAATAGTTATGTACATATGCATATATATACATATGCACTTATGTTTTCTAAAAAAATTTTTTATTGTGAATACATTTGCCAAAATCTCAAGTAAACATTTCATGTTGTCATTATGGGGTGTTCTGAGAAACAAATTAGTTTAATCCAAAATTTGGAATAAGGGTGCAACATAACAAATTGTCGAAAAAGTGATGCGCTATGAATTCTTTCTGGATGCACTATAGATCCAGCATAAAAAGGGGTTAACATTTTTCCCATTCACACACATGTGAATCTATCCACATGATGACGATTATACCTATCCAAGTCCATGGCCACTCAAAAGATCAAAGACAAACCTACCCAGTACAAGTAAAAAGAATTTTGGCTCTTCTGTTCTTTCCAAAAAGTAAAACTAAGTTTGGTCTTTAGATATAGTTCAACTGAAAGACAGCACACAAAATGTATCTGTGCAAAAGCTAACAGAACAAACTGTTCATATCAAACTTGTAGTTTACTTTCACTAAACCAAATATAGGTGACTTTATTTATCACTTTATGACACTTTATTACACATAATGGAACATATGGCTTAAGGGTCTTTTTCTTAGAAGAACGTTTTATACTTCAACACAGTTCTGAGATTATTGTTGACAGATACAGCGTTTAGCTACAGTCATTCCAGCAGATGGTGCATTAACTTTTCACACCATTACTTAACTTCATCATCTTCTGAACTTATAAGATCATATCAAAACTAGAACTATTGTTTATGCTATTGTCTTTTAAAAATTTTCTTCATAAAAACTGAAGTTAACAATGTTAAAAATGGTAAAACTTCATATTAATTATATTCAAGTTTGTTAAAGTGAAGTCACAAAGTCAGGGAAACACTACTTAGCATGTAAGTTTACACATGTAAAAAATATTGTATACATTGTCATACTTTCACTGTCTACACATGAGTATTATGTGCCTTTATTAAAGAACGTGGCTTCTTTCAGTTTGAGAATGTGTTCGGCATTCTACATTTTAACCTAAGTGATCATTATATGGTCCTGTTCACACATAAATGTATGTCACCACCCATTAGATACGTATGAATGGGGTCTAAGGCTGAAAGCACACCTATACCCTTAACATGAATTGAATTCTTTTTAGACAAGTAAACTGTTGCCAAATGTGTGCAAAAACAGATAGTTGTGAACCCATCAGTTGTGACGCTGTTTGCTCAAGAGCCCTAAGGCAGCCATCCATGCATCAACTTTTGCTTAATTGATCTTAGATTTAATCCACAATCAATGGTACTGACACACAGTGTGATGTATTCAAAATGATTCATTTTCTAAGTCCTGTACACATGGCTCATAGAACAAATGGGATAGTCCATTCAGGTAAAAAGGAATAGATTTTTTAAAGGATTCACTTAAGCGGTGGGCTCCTTTAGCAACAACTATGTAGTGCCGGGTCCTCCCTGATAGAATACATAGTGATAAGAAAGTTTAGAAAGCCCCTCATATTACATGGTTTTCATAGTTGAGTGTACAGAAATTGCATGGTAAGATTGTAAGGTGTAAGGGTGCCTTTAAACATCGATTTTTTTAACCTGAGTAAACAGTAAAATTAAACTGCATATTACCACCTTAATTTGGCAAATGTTACAATATGCATTAAAATTGCACACATCTGTGTTCAGGAACATGCTAAAGCCCCCCATACACGTTCTGATTTTTCGTACGAATTTTGACGATTGACCAGCATGGTCGGTCAGGGTGATCGATCGGGAGAATAATCGAATGCGGAACTATGGCTTGTCAGTAAATTTTGGTAGATCTGCTGTTAATAAAATAGTGTCGGGCCTATTGATCGGTGATCATTTTAATTCCAAATTTTTCATGGCAGCCGACCGATCGGCCATAACATGTTGGTGAAAATCAGGTGACCCGATCGGACGAAAAATGGTCGGGAGAAAAATTGGAACGTGTATGGGGGGCTTTAGTAATACTTTGATCCAATAAATATGTTTTTAAAAATGTAAAACCGTTACATACACATACATATTTGTATTACCTAAAATTTAATCGATTCATGCTTGGGATATCTACAAGCAGTCCTCCTTGTTGTAAATGAACCCAAGCTCTCTGTATGTCAGCTGTGAATAAGTGATATCCATTGTTCAGCAACACCTGATATATATAAACATAAATACAAATAAATGTTCTTCTGCAAGAGACATTTCTGTCATACTATATATATATAATTTTAACTAGAGATGGTAGAATTTCATTTTGGAAATGTCACTATCTGACAGATCCGAGAGGGGGGAACCTATAAAAAATGTGCTATGTGGACCAATGATTTCTAGCTTTGCCCCTGCTCTTCTGCCCTAAATTTTCTATAGAAAATGCAAGGTAGGTAGCCTAGTCACCAACCTAGTCTACAAATAAAAAATTGGGCACAAAACAATCCCCTTTTGGATCTGCTTTCATTGAAAGGGCTTAGAATTCTGTTTTTGTCCCATATAACTGTGTGCGTTCATTGACATGCTGTAAGGGGCCAGAAAGAGAAATAAATCTGCTTTAAATAAAATGAGAAATTATTTTACATTCATAAATAAAGTAAACAGTAAAGTATATGTTTTTATAGGTTTAGATTTCCTGTATAATCATACAATAAATAAAGTATGTCATTTTTAAGTGACAGTTTAAAGCTCATTGACTTGTTAAGTAATGTCTGCAATAACGGTGGTTCAGAAAGGTTAAAAACACACCTCATGTGTGTAATATACTTGAAAAATTAATCAATAAAAGAGATTTTGTCAAAAAAAACACACCTCATATTTAAATAATAGCATATTGCAGCTGTGACATGACAGTGATTTACCTGTCTGATTGCAGGATAATTGTCAGCAGTCAAGATGGATCCTCTCAGTAACATAAGTAATACTAAGCAAAAGCCTTCCATCACTTTACGATTCCAGTCCTGCATAAATAGTTGATCCCATATTAGCAAAACTGCTGGTAGATCCAGGAAATTTACAAAACCCTGAAATAAAATGACAAATTACATTTTGAGTGTGTTTACTTGGCATCATAATATTCCACATAATATTACAATACATGTGCCTATAGGTTCACAGTGATATACAAGCATGCTCTGCATTTATGTAAAAATATAAACTATGCATTCCAGAAAAAGGTTGCAGCTACAAATGTATTGTCATGTTTATTTCTTTTGTTGGCACTGGCAGGACACCTAAAACAGAGGGAAAATGCCAAACCTGTCCTAGATAAAATTATTGACTTCATAAATCTGAATTCAGGGTAACACACTCTTTGGAAGAAATTAAGTTAATGACATTATGCTTTAATGAGTCCTTTACATCACTGTACTAGTCTCACCATAACCTTCATGGTTGTTCCTCTATGTACATCTCTTTACCGATATTTTTGGTTATTTATCATACACAATTGCAGGGTGCTTTTTGGAAGTATGCTTTGGGTTTTTGTCCTACATTGTCCTCCTACATTGTGCTCCAGATAGATTTCTTTGGCTATCTTCAGCTTTTTTTTTTTTTTAATAATACAGCGCATAAAGTCAAGGCTACCAGTACCTATTGCCTAATTGCTCACAATGAGAAACTGATTGCCAGCATCATAAAATTACTTTCCCTAAGGCCAAGTTTCCCCAGAAAATCAAGAGATGCAATGGAAAGATGCTGTGACAAGGTCATATTTCTGTTACACTGCTTTCAGTGTATGAGAACATATGAACTGATTGTCTTGTGCTATTAATTCTTTCTACAGTGATTGCAAAGGGCTAATACATGTAAAATGCAGATCCATATGCTGCTTATATTCAAATATATAAATTTTTTAATGTGTTGATGATAAGAGAACTGCATCAATGTGTGTATTTTCTATAAACCTAGTCCAACAGCAAACTAACAGAAAAGCCCATTTTTTTATTATTAGTTTGATCCTAAATTACATGTCAGCACTGAAAAGAAATGGGGCAGAGAGTAATGCTTATGAGTAAAACATTGCAACACTAATCATATTGTTTGCTCGGCTTCAATTGTGCTTACCTCACCCATCCATTTTCTTAGGATGATAACTGGATTTGCCAGAAGTTCACCTTGATTGACTATGCCCATTTTGTGTCCAGCTGCATATAGTTTCATAGCTTCTTCCCTTTCTTGAGCTATCAGGTCTGTCAAAAAGTCCTATAATAAGAAACACTTAATTTTTGTCAATCTAATTGCTGGACATCAAACACAGCTGTTTTTAATTCAACATATGCACATTTAATACCATCTATATAAAAACTGAGTGGTAACTGTAACTTAACTGTATTTTAACAAATAGGAGGATTTATGAAGAGAGAAAGAGGACCAGTAGGGACACTATAGTTAATGTAATAAAAGTGACATCATCAGGCAAACCCCTAACACAGAGCATGTCAAGCAATGGATTCTGGGTTAAGTCCCAGATTAGTGGCTTTGGCCGCCTCACTGTCATTTGCAGGATGCCTCCTTGGTCCTCGATCCCCCTGCTAGTGGGCATCGATGGTTATTATGATCCACATGGAGACAACCATAGAATAAGCCGCAAATCCTGGCATACTTCTCAGTGGCACTCATTATTCCTGAAGAAGCCCCCTGAGTGGAGCGAAACATGTAGAATACAAGAGCCCAAAATTGTTCTTTAGACACATTGTTGCAACAAGGAAGTACACCTTCTATGAACCATTGAGGAATCTAAATGAATATTGCACTTTGTGCCATTGATCATTTTATCCTATGTGAATAAATTGTATTTTGTCTATAAAAGAAGTCTGTTGTATGTTGCACCTTAAAAGTGCCACCTCATTTCTGAGATGTGTTTTATGTACTCTATGACCAGTACTGATTGTTTCTTCTGAAATAATTGGGATGTGGTGCCTTTTCAACCATAGTAATTGCCCACCCTACCTTTTCTATGTTTATGCTATATATTATGTAATTCCAGAAAATCTTAATTGTAATTTATTTAAAAAATATATATATGATATTTATTGCTCTATAAGATGCACATTTTACCCTTTAATATGGTGGGAAAACATCTGTGCATCGTATAGTGAGAATATAAGCATGTTTCAGCAGTTTGCAGTGCTGGAACATGCTGCATACTATTAATTTGAAGTAGAAGAGGCTCATAACTCACTCATATAGACTCATATAGACTCAAAATCCAAACGCTCAACGCTTTGCCTCCTCACCCTGGAAAATGTTACATATTGTATGCGTAAAAATGTAAATGTAGATGCACACTTCCCTTCCTCCCGAGTAAATACCGTTATACAGAATGTCACAGCAGTTAATATATTAATTTTGTATGCACATATTGGTTGGTTGGTTAGCAAGATGGTAGAAATGTATTGTAATATGATGTGGCAATAGTCTGACCCATTTATTTATTTTTTATGATGTTAGTCTTACCCCACCCCTTTGCCAGTTTGTTCACAAGTATGTTGTGTTTTGTGCCTTTAAGGGTTTAGCCAAGGAAAGTGGTGGGCAGAGAGTGCTTTTGGCCTTAGCCCAGCACTCCCTCCAATGGGGATCTCTCTTCAAGGGGAACCCATCAGTACTCACTACTTGGGGGTCTAGAATCCAGTTTTGACCCCCAAGGGAACAATAATTTCAATCAGGTGGTTTCGGCTGCCTGAAACAAGCCCTTAGCCTCCTTAGAGGTGGGGCAAATGAAAGAACTTATGCTTAATGGTGCTTAATTTGTGCACTCTTTTTAACTCTGTGTATAGGACATGGATCATGTGTGCTTGCACATACCAAGGGATTCAATAAAAAAATATCTGTTTACGCATACTCTTCTCTGGTAGCATTTACAGAAAATACAACCATGTTACTGGAATGATTTAAACATATCTAAAGTATTATTAATGTATATTTTTTCTTTTTTGCTTTTATTTCTGATTTTACTGATGCATAGCTGCTAAAGGCAGCCAGAGAGTAAAAGTACCTCTTACTATCTTCTTCAGTGTGAAAGTAAATATTTTTGTAAAAGTCAGGTTTTAGGACAGAGTGATCTGAGTCTGACAAACAGTGAAGGGTGTTCAGGGCAAGGTCCTCTAAACCAGTGTTTCTCAACTCCGGTCCTCAGGGACCCCCAACAGTACATGTTTTGCAGAAGACCACCAAGGTTTAATGAGCTCTGCTGAGACACGAATTACCTCACCTGTGATTGTTTCAGGTTTTCTTCAAAACATGCACTGTTGGGGTCCCTGAGGACTGGAGTTGAGAAACCCTGCTCTAAACTAGACTATGGATATACTATAATTTCCCATATGTAAATACAGTATGCTTTTGTGGACTGGTTATGACACCTCTCTTGAATCTTTTAAGGAAGGCAACAGACTTTGACATCGTTTACAGTATATAAGCCTGGAGCCTTACGTTTAATCTTGAACTTGTCATAATATACCTACCATATTTTCTAATATTTCTAGAAATTCATGAAATATATCAAGGTGGACAGATGGAGGTTGGAGTAAAAAAATGGATATAGAAACCATTGGTTATTTACTGTTAAGTATTGCTCTAGCATAGGTAGTTTTTGTATAAATTAGGTTCAAAGACAAATCTAAATATTTAAATTAATACCATGTTTACAGGTCTTGCAATTAACTCACACAGTAAGGGACATTTTGATGATATCTATACCTGTCAGGGACCACACAGCATTGATTATAAAAATGTCTTTACCAGTGCCTGCAGAAATGTTGGAGGACAAAATGAGCACAGCTACTCATAAGAATGATTTCAGTTAAAGTGGAGCTGGTGAGAACAAGCAATGCTGCACATAGGACTGCACAATTAATGTTGAACTCGAAAATTCTAACTGCAAAAATATTTGACGAATATAATTTATTTGAGAATTCACAAATATGGCGAATATGGTGGTGGATGTTCGAAATTTTGAATATTCGCGATATTATGCATTGGGAAGCTTATCGACATGCATTGCGATTTTATATTCGCAATGCAAAAAAAAATAGGTAAACACGATACAATTATAGTTGCGAATATACATGGAATATTCGCGAATATCAAATAGAATATCAGTAGAATTATTCACGAAATATTGCAAATGCAAATATTGCCTATGCCGCTCGTCACTATGCACAATAAAGAATCCTGGTTGAGCATGAAGGTGGGTGTTAGGTTTTCCATTCACCTTTAGATTTCTCTGTTAGATTTCCTTTAGATCTCCTTTTGTTTTACCAAAACCATGTAATATGCCTGTGTCTGCCTGTGTTCAATCGTAGAGGACCCTATAATACATAGCTGTTGGTAGATCTAAAGGATATCCGACAGAGAGATCTAAAGGTGTATGGCCAGCTTAAGATTAATTGTGTTTAGGTGGGTTTGTAACCAAAATGTACAAATATGTTTTGAGTGTAGATGTGTAAAGCAATATTATTTAGTTTAAGTTCTACAAAAAATTAATAACAGTATTAATTCCTTAATTATAAAAAGAGGTGAGTGAGCTCTGCTTGCAATGAAACGTTTTGGCCATGTGTTTGATTAGGCCTATTAACTGGCATTAAAACAGTAGATGGCACAGGAAACTTCAAAGCTAAGGGAAAACCTAAAGATTTCTCCAGGATTAAGTATGTAATTAGTCCACAAAATGTTCAACACTAAAAGAAAAATCTTGCTCGCAACATGTATCCACAAATGATTAGACGTTTAACTTTTTAAAAGTTAAAATTTAAAAAAATTGGTTAGAAAAGGTAACTGCTAATATTGCAATACACTTGCAGCATCTAAATGTTGACCAATTAATATAATGCATTTTACCACTAGGGTTTTTTAATCTCTTTCTCACAATGAAAATGTATTCTAATTTGAAAACATTAGGATGCCACCATTTTATTGTCAATATTTGCCAAATAAATTGGAAGAAAGTATTGAAGTACATGAAGCCAGAGGTAATGGAGAAATGTGTTACATGGAGATGCAAGACATTCAGGTGAATAGATCCAAACTAATGTAAACTTCATATGTGCATATGCAAAGAATTCCATGAATATATAGCAAACAATGCATCATATGCAAAATAATGAATATATGGTCAGTGTTAATTAGAGATGGTCGAATTTTTCGACTTCCTAACTTTGTGAGCTTATTGCAAAGCCCCTGAAAATGGTATCATCACCAAAATTGCAGGAGATGTAGAGAAGGGTTGTAGGAGCATTTGAAAAAAAAGTTTTGTTTTAGCACATGTCATTTTTGCATAAATTAAGTTCAAAGTTAAAGTCGAAATTCCAAATTTTCGAAAATTTTACTTGACTTTGAACTTAATTTGTGAAAAAACTATTTGTGTTAGAGACATACTTTCTTTTTTGCTGTATACCCCCAACCCTTATGTACATTCCCAGCAAGTTTGGTGATGATGCCATGCTCAGGGGCTTTGCAATTAAGTCGAAACCATCGAAATGGTCAAAGTTTTGAAAAAAAATTCGACCATCTCTAGTGTTAATTCAGTGTAATTGGATTAATGATTTAAAAAAACATTACTGGGTCTGAAAGCTCCTCCACCAATGTGAAAGATCCACACTTTTCTATTAAGGATTGTCATTCCTAAAACACAAAATATTATATAGATGGTTCAATATGTTTTACATACCAATAACAGAAATGATAAATAAGTTAATTAAAAACAGAGTAATAAAGCATTACTTTTTTCTTAATTAGTGATAGATAAGTTTAGAGTACTAACTTCAATACCCTTTGGTAGCTTTTCACAATCTTTTAACCCTTGATATATTTTTCAGCTAAACAGATCCTAAGTATAATGCTGCTCAGCTTTCCTGCTTCTTGAACTCCTGCTCTGCCGGTCGGAGCATGGAGTTCTGACCAGCAGAGTGGGAGAAAGTCCAAATTTTTTTGAGCCAGAGGGAGGTAAAATAGTACTGTTTTTCCCACCCTCCCCTGTCCACATTGATGACAGTGGCGATGTGGGCTGGGAAACCGACGACCCTCCATTAACATGGAGGTCTATGTTAACAAACTCTGGACCAGCTGGATTCGTCTCCACCGCTAGGGGGGTTAATGGCTTTTTTATAACACACATGGCTTACTTTTTTCTTACATTTGTTTAATTTCTGATGAAATTTATAAACACAGAATGACCTGAACAATTTAATAGTTTTACAAAAATATCTATTAACTTATTTTGGACAAGCTTCACTTTACAAAGAGGTGACTACCACGTGACAGAGTTTGGATTAAATGATCCTCTACTACTAATATCCGGCAATGCTGGATTCTTACCATCTGCCTTTTGAGATACTAGAGTGGCTTTCAAAGGCTCCTGAATCAGCTGTTGTAATTACTGCACTGACAACATATGTCAATATTCAGCAGAGGAGAAACTGTTCACAATTAATTACCCAGAAAATACTAGAAATGCGGATTGTGAGATTTCTTATTTTGAAGATATCAGGAGCTTTTCCAGTGTGGCACAAATGAGCTAGCTTGCTTAACAGAGCATCACATTCCTTACAGTAGAAAAACAACAGCAAATGCTGTGCGACGACACAAACTCTCTTGGTATTAATAGAAAATCTACGCTCTAAAACACCTCGTACCCAAGAGATCTAATGACTAAGCTAAGATAGGAGCTAACTAATAATAAAGACAAGACATTTCAGTAAAGAAAAAAAAAGGAGAGATGTCTCTCGACAGCAGTAACAACATAAAGGAGGAAAGAATTGTGTATTCTCCATGGGTAAAATCATGATCAAAATGTTATCTGTTAGGGCCCCCATACACCTTTAGATTTCTCTGTCAGATTTCCTTTAGATCTACTTCTGTTTTACCAAAACCATGTAATATGAGGGACTTTCTAAACCATCAAGTCTACCTGTGTGCAATCGCAGAGGACCCTATACTGGTAGTTGTTGGTAGATCTAAAGGATATCTGACAGAGAGATCTAAAGGTGTATGACCAGCTTTACCATTAACATTTGGTAGTCAGTTTTTCAGACAAATAGACAGTATATAAAAATATATCTCCATAAGTACAGTTAAAGGTGTAGACTTATTTTAATTTAAACTTTTGTATTTATTGAAACTTGAATTGAAAATTTTTGAATATTTGTTGAGGTGTATCTAAATCTTCCAAAAATGTACATATTACATCCTCACTATGTGATAATAGAAAATTCTTTAGCCTATGAACTATTGAAGTTATTGGTAAAATAGTCAACAATTTTGAGCAGATCGAGTTCAGTTTGATGTATTACAGAAAATATATTGCTGGGTTTAAAATTTTATTTAAAGCAAGTATTACCGTATATACTCGAATATAGGCCGACCCGAACATAAGCAGAGGTACACAATTTCAGAAGGAAAATCTGGAAAAACTGAATGACTTGAGTATAAGCCTAGGAATTCTGCAGCTAAAGCTCAGAAACACACAGCAAATGTGCTTTTGTTAGGAGATGTTATTATTTAACTCAAAGTAAAAAAGTAAGTTAATTACAAAGCCCCTGAACATGATATCATCACTAGAATTGCTAGAGATGTAGAGAAGGGTTGTGGGAACATTGAAAATAAAAAAGTATTGCTCTAGCATATCAAGTTTTTTCACAAAAAAGTAAAATTTGATTTTCAACCTAATTTATGCAAAAACGACATATGCTAGAGAAATGTATCTCCAGCGTATTTGGTGATGATAGCATGTTTGGGGGCTCTGCTATAATTCATAAAGTCCACTAGAGATGGTCGAATTTTTCGACTTGCTAACTTTGGGAGCTGATTGCAAAGCCTCTGAAAATGGTATCATCACAAAAATTGATGTAGAGAAGGGTTGTGGAAACATTTGAAAAAAAAAACATTTTTGCTCTAGCACATGTCGTTTTTGCATAAATTAAGTTCAAAATCAAAGTCAAAATTCCGATTTTCAAAATTTTTACTTGACTTTCAACCTAATTTGTGAAAAAATTATTTGTGTTAGAGACTTACTTTCTTTTTTGGAATATACTCCCAACCCTTCTCTACATCTACAGCAAGTTTGGTGATGATACCATGTGCAGGGGCTTTGCAATTAACTCGAAATCGTCGTTTTGGAAAAAAAATGGGACCATCTCTAAAGTCCACCTACAAAATGCCACGATTTTCATTTTAACCTGAATATAAGCCGAATTTTATTTTTTGAGCACATTTCAGGTGCTGAAAAATTCTGCTTATATTTGAGTATATACGGTACTGGACTTATATGAATGAATTTTTGTGTATTTTCTGAAAATGTAAAGTAAAGACCTAAAGCAAAACCTATTGATAATTATTCTAAGGTAATAGGTAATAGGTAGTTTTAAGGTATTTGTTTTTTTACAATAAGTGGGGATTTGTTTAAGCAAAAATAATGTCATTCAAAATTAAATTTCCATTGAAAATTTCATAAACTTACCCCAAACATTTAACTGAACTTTACTGATGAGTTTTTCTGATGACTTTTACCAGCTTAAAAAGCAATGAAAATCCAAAATGTATAAATTGTTATCAGAATAGGAATTGAGTGGGAGTTTTCCAATAAAGATATTTTTTTCAAATTACACTTTACTTTAGAGTTATTTCCTTTCACTTCCTGTTGTCAACTAGGACAAGGAGTGAATATAATTTTTTCTAATGGGAAATAGAGAGAAAAATACCTTGGCAAGACAAAAACAAGATTAAAAAAAATATATAAAGCTTTTGATTTGAGATGCACTTCAGTGCTATGGGGTAGCTATAAATAGTCACAGGTTCTTGTGTCTTTCAGTCCACAGCTGTTATTTACAATAACCTATTAGATTCTAGCTATATAAAAAAGATATTAGATTGGGTTTAAGTTGTTTGTATAGACTTTTAACTACAATCAAGCACACTAAGATTGGTTCTATATGTCAGAACACCCACCATTTTCATGAATGCTGGATACAGATTCAATGCCTCTAACAAAGTCTACAACAGATGCTGTATGCATGAGAAAGCTATAAGGCTTATGGCTAATTCATATGATCCCATTGTGATAATGGTCAAAAATACAGGTTAGTGGGCTCTAAAACAATGTTCTCCTTAATGGCATCCCAATGAACATGTTCTGCCACACACTACTATGAAGTGGACCAATGATTAAAAAAATAGTAAATGTATATTTATGTAGCATTAGGAAGTCTAAATGCAACGCACATTAGTATAACACGCACCACAAAAAATTATTGATCTAAAAGTTTAAAATGTGCTCTGATCTTCACACCAATAGAAAAACACAGTCTGTTTAAAATAATACTACACAAACATTATATGTTTTAATTTTTTATTAAACATAACATGTAAACACTCACAGTGCAGGGTGGAAAAAGTATGTGAACTTTTGGACTTCATAACTGATTGACCTTACTTTGGCAGCAATAACCTCAACCAACCGTTCCCTGTCATTGCAGATCAGACCTGCACAATGATCTGGAGTAATTTTGTGTAAATGGTGTGAACCGCTTTCTTAAGGTCATGCCACAGCATTTCAATTGGGTTGAGGTCAGGACTCTGGGCCACTCCAGAAGTTGTATTTTGTTCTGAAGCCATTCTTTTGTTGAATGAATTGTATGCTTTAGGTCATTGTCCTGTTGCATCACCCATCCTCTGCGGAACATTAGTTGGCAGACAGATGGTCTTATGTGTTCCTGCAAAATGTCTCTGGAACTTGCTGCAATATTTTTTTGGTTAGCAATGGCTTCCTCGGTGGTGTCCTCCCATGTACTTCCATTCTTGTTTAATGTTTTCTTTATTGTATATGTGACAACAAAAATTTTAGCATGTGCCAGAGATTTCTGTAAGTCTATAGCTGACACTCTAGGTTTCTTCTTTACCTCATTAAGCATTCTGCTCTGTACTCTTTCACACCTAGGGAGAGTAGCAACAGTGCTAAAATTTCTCCATTTGTAGACAGTCTGTCTTACCATGGACACATGAACATCAAGGCTTTTGGAAATACTTTTGTAACCCTTTCCAGCTTAATGCAAGTCAACAATTCTTGATCGTAGGTCTTCTTGAAACCAGTAAGCCCAAAACTGGTGTGTGGTCATTAATAGTGATGGCCGAACATCGGCCTGGACTGTCCGCGAACAGGCGGGTCGGACTTTTAAAAAAGTCCGCCTGTTCGCGGACACATTCAAATTCCCCGCCTCTAGGTCCCTGGAACGCATCCTGGAACGCATAGTTCCTGGTTACGGGAGCCGGATGTGACGTCACTGACGTCACTTCCTGTTCCGAGCCGGTATTTTCACTACAAGACCGGCTTCATGCCCGGTCTTGTAGTGAAAAGATTCTTCCTCCGGCACGATCTCGCAGGTTCTGATCCTGCCGGAGGAAGAATATAGATCTTCTTCTCGCCGGCGAACGGGGCGGGTCGAACACCCGTACTGTCCGCCGGCGAGAGGATGGGCGAACATGCCTTGCGGACAGTTCGGCCATCACTAGTTATTAAAGGGCAGGACAGCTTTCAGCAACACATCCAATATCATCACACTGATTGGAGTCAAGGTTGGCTCACTCCTGGCTCCAATTAGCTCTTGGAGAAGTCATTAGGCTAAGGGTTCACATACATTTTCCACCCTGCACTGTGAATGTTTACATGTTATGTTCAATAAAAACATGTAAACACATATAATGTTTGTGTAGTATTATTTTAAGCAGATTGTGTTTTTCTAATGTTTTGACTTAGATGAAGATCAGAACACATTTTGTGACCAATTCATGCAAAACTCCCAGAGGGTTCACATACTTTTTCTTGCAACTGTATATGTGCAGCTTATGGTCCAAATATGTAAACATCCTAGGAGCAATAGTTCTGGGTCCCAAGAGTCTGGAATTTGTTCCATTCTCCAGCTAAGCCAACTGACCACTGACAGTATGGAAGATTTTATCTGCCTCAGCATTAGCAGTACCTATTCCCTTATGGTAATTTATGGAGAGACACATTTTACAATATTAGACTAACTACTTACCAATGAGCAACTATTAACATATGGGAGGTGGGATGAGTGTCACATAATCAATTTACTGCAATGCAGAATGAAAATAAACAACTCATGATATTAGAATAACATCAACTCACTCCGCTATTAATGTTGTTAGCTCAGTCTGTTGCTGTGAATATATAATGTGACATATTCCATATGAAAATAGCTGTGTAAAAGCTGGGTGAACGGAGACAATTAAGATATCACGAGTTGTGTATTTACATTAACATTCTGCATTGCAATCAAAAAAATTATGTGACACAGGCAAATCTCTCCCACTATATGTAAATAGCTGTTCATGGGTAAGTTGTAAATGTTAGATTATGTAATTTGAATATGAAAGTTTCAGCTCTGCACACTCTGCTGAAACTAGGACCTCCCTCCTGCCAGTGGACTTTTTCCTTGGCTGAAGGGAGTAGAATAAAGCCTTACCTCTTGACACTGACTCTTTGGCTTGGTGGTGCTGTAGAGTGAAGGTTCAGACCTGCCTACTTTGCTGGAGCAAGCTGTATAGTCACTTTATATAAGAATGGCTGTCCGACTCCAGCTGTCTTCTCTACAAAACGATGGGGTTGTAAGGTACTTTCCTGGCCGACAATCCTACATTGGTGATCCCAGGGATTGCAGACAATCTCAGCACATACATCATGGTGGAAATCAGTGTTTGACCAGGGCTGCATCCCCAGTGGACATGTTTGACACCAGGTGAACTTGTTCAAGGTTGAATTACTACCTATGCAGGATATTCACTTGCTAATCGTCCACCAATCCAATAGCACTAGTTGGCATAATGTGATAATGTGAATCGCCTGTGAACAGTGACACTGCCTGATTGCCTGGACTCTCCTTGCCCTGACCCTGGATTGTTAAAGACCACATCTCTTGCTTTGTCCTTTTGTACCACACTTCCTCAGACTGATTCTTGTGAATGACCTTTGCCTTGTTTTGGACTACCCCAATAGACTGTTGAATGGATTTCTAGTATTGGTAGGGGTTGTGTGCATTACATGTGCATTACAGGGGTTTGTGGTTTGGTTCATCGTATAGTGTGAAAACATGAAGAAAAACTCTATTACAATAATTTTTGTGGATCTGTTTAAGTACTAGAGATTGTATATCAATATTTTATGTGGACTCCTTACACGTGTTGTTTGATATGTTTACTTAAGAGAGGCTGCTAGGGGAAATGCAAGTTGTCATGCACTAAAATATACTTTACTACAACACATGATTACATGCGCTTCCCTGTGCTGCCACTGACATCAATTATTAAGCATGAACGCAAATAAACAAACAAATTTGTATGGAAACCTTTTTTTTACACAATGAACTACAACACAAAGAATTGAACAGGCTTATTTGCTATATTATTGCTATATTTTCACGCACTTACATGCATTGGGAAACACATAAAAACCTATAGGTGTAAACAGGGACTTAATAACAAATTTCAGTCATGGATCTGTAGGAAGGAGATGGGTTTACTTCCCAATAGATTTACCTGCCCTGGAATACCATCTCCTGCTATTGTGTTTTGATATTCTCTTGATTAATTTCTCTTTGATCTCACATCATACCAAAAAGAGCAAATTCAGACTGCAGTTTTCTCTCCTTTTTTGACATTTCAAAATAGTTTAGAAATAGATGCCTATTTTATTAACACACAGGTGTTTTGTTGGTAATAAACATGCCATATTTCCATCCAGAAAATTGCAAATCAGATCACAGAAAATTGATCATTAGAATTTCCCAGAATTGTTATTATTGTTATTAATATGCTTGTATTATTATTATTATTAATAATAATATTATGCTTATATTATTGGGCTCAAGCAAACAGTTAAAACAGAACAGAGGAAAGATCCACCCACGGGCAGACTTTATATATGTACTGGGTAATCATTCGGACTGGCTAATTACACAGTGCTCGGCTCTGTGTGTGTGAGCGCTGCCAGCGTGAGTCCAACTCTCACAAACAGGCAGAGATGGATGGGAAAGCTGCTGGCTGGCAGCTCCATCATCTGGCTCTGCTCTTTATTGTTTATATCAGCAGGGCTCCATTGATATAAACAATGAACTACAGATGAGCGGCTGTGGGGGGTCACCTGTCGAAATATATAATTATATACATGATTCGACATTTCTTGATAGTGAAGAGGTAGCCACTATCAACTCAATTACTAGCAGAATGAGAAGAAAGCAATACTCTTACTCTTAACATTATTATTTCTAGAATGTAGTAATTCTGCAGTACAAAAGTCCTACTTGGAAATAGTTTTCTATGAGCAATATTTAGCAGTACACATATATAATTTTATGTTAGTGTCTAAGCATATATAATGTTCTGTCAGTGTCTCAGTGACTAGTGAGTAATTTATGGTATAGAATGGACAATATCAAAACAATCAATTAAAAATACATACTTTTGAATCGAAAGTTATATCTCTTTGAAAAGTATGTTGAAGGTGAGTAAACAGCTCCATATCCTCAGTTTGCAGGGTGTCCATAACCCGTTCAGCCATTGCAAATATTTCCAGCCATGAAGGAAATATGTTTTTAATCAGAAGATGTAGATACATGAATAATTCATAAGGATGCTCTGCTGAAAAAGCAAAGTTATTTTTTCACAATGTAGAAATAAATCTAGTGAAAAAAATCAAACACTCACAAGACACATATACATAATAACAGACACACATGTGTGCTCCAATGCAATAAATTTGACTTGTTTAAATACAGACTTGCATTGCTATTTCAGCATAACAACATATTTAAAAAACTGAGTACGCTGTTCTCAGAAAATATAATGCAATAATGTTATTAAGCAAATTATAGCCATATTTCTTTAGGCAACCAGAATATGATTGGATTGTGTTTAAACAGTTCACGAACAGCTTACAGTTGGCCTTGTTGAAAAAACATATGTTCTACCTTGTCACACATTTTTACACATGGTATATTGCGTTATAGATCTATTCAGACAGAGTTTAGGCCAACACACCCAGATCCTAATAAAAAATATATAATTTCTAGTTTCCAATGATTTTCCAAAATGGAAATACAAATAGGCTGCCCATAATCGGCTTGTTTCTCTGGTTGATTAGCGAAAGCGTATAGCGATCATTCAGAAATCGAATGAAGCCCACCTTGAGTGATCAACCCCGCTCCAAGAAAATATTGATCGAACAGAGATCCGCATCAGCATTTCCCTGTTTGATCGCCATTGTTTTGTAAGAGGGTCACGATCCAAAGTATCGACCAGGGATCGATTCCCCCAGGTGGTGTGCATCGATTCCCCCAGGTGGTGTGCATCGATTCCCCCAGGTGGTGTGCATCAATTCTCAAACAATGTTATTGTTTGGATGGTTCTTGTGTAAACACACTGCAATCGATTGCAAAATGATCGCAGAGGAATCGAGTTATGTATGGCCGGCTTTAATGTGCATTATGTCAAAAGTAAAATATGTTTCTTTGTCTTTGGTCTTTCTTTTCTTGAACAGCTACATTGACCTAGGAATATTCCACATTTCCAGGTGTACCAAAAATCTGAGTGCTCTGTTGCATGCTGCACCTGTAATTATGTTATTTGTTATGGGCCTGTATTGATAAGCTTTGAGCTTAAAGTGGACCTACCACCAGAAGTTCATGTTTGCATGCATGGGACTAGAAGTGCCGATATTAGGGAGGAATGCATAAAGAAACAAAAACAAAAAAACATACCTGTAATGAGTAATATAAGAAGGTCCCTCACAGCCCCTCCTCTCTCCCTGGTTGTGATGACACAGAACACACCCAATATCTGCATAGAGTGCAGTGATAGCTGGGAAAGTTCTCGGCTCTCCGTTGAAATGAACACAGATACATATTCCCATAGAAAACCATTATATATGCCCCCAGTGGCCACTCACAACATTGCACCCTGAGTTAACCCCCCAGAAGCCTGGCAAATAAAGATGGAATCTCTCATAGTCCAGCTAACAACAGGTAAGTATATTTTCTTAGGATTGCGGAGCGCTATGCCACCATCATACTAGCTCAAATTTTACATATATATTTTTAATAATAGCATTGATGCAACAGGCCCAATAAAAAGAAGGCTGAGAGCAGCCAATCCACTGTGACCCATTGCATAACCTAAATACATAAATATCTTTTAAGAGAAAAATGCAGGGTATCCTAGAAATGATAGCTCCCCAAATATTATCCTCCAATAATTTGTGACCACAAACAAGTATGCCAACAAAAAAAAATCAATACAAACAGATGACAGGCATGGTATAGATGTTTCTCTAATTTACTTTAATAGCCTTTATCTAAAGCTAGCCATACACGTGTCGGATTCCATGGCCAATTGATCACTCACCCAATTGATTCCGGCTCTCTGTCGGATCCAATTCTGAGCCCCCGATCAATTGGACGCGATCACTCGGACAAGGTGGTATGCAGCGATCGGATCCTCTTAAGTGGCTGATTGATTGCAGCTCCCATTCCCGCTGAGATCGCCGGAATCAATTGGGTGAGTGATCAATTGGCCATGGAATCCGACACGTGTATGGCTAGCTGAACTCTTAATTAATTTACACATGTCTAAAAACTAAGCAAATGAAAGATAGGAAGGTAATAATTCAAAGATATATGCAGCTTACTGTATATTCAAATCTCAATTCTTCTGTAATAGTGTAACCTTAGATCTTTCCTATTGGTTAATAATGCTGTCCAAAAAATTTTAGAGCCAACATAGAGGCTTATGGGTGTTGGGACAAGCTTGAAATGTTCATAATAAGTGGAGATTGGCATATAACTTCAACAGCCTACAATAATGGATCTAGAATTGATTTTAGCATGTGATTTCTACTGGGATAAGAGATACAAAACATAAATGTCAAAAGGTTTTAATTACTTAACGTTCCAGTCAATTTACCTGTAGATCGTTTTTGCTGGAATGCAACCTGTAGTGGCAAAAGCCAATGGATAAGGTATGGCTCATATGTGCAATTGTAAACATAAAGAATATTTAAAGACTTGCTGGCCTCATCAATCATTTGTTCGTGTGTTGAAAACTGATACATAGATGGTGTGCTTCCATACTTCTGTTAAATAGGATAAAAAGCACTAATTATGTACTTTTAGAAAAAAACAACCTGATAGCCTTCATTATTCAAAGCTCAGTTTGTATCTTGCAACTACAGAGTACCATATTTTAGTTTGTTCCTATCACAAGGACCACACTTACAGTATTTAATGAACACATAGGTTTTATTGATAGGCTGTGTCTCTGCGATAATATCAATGCAAGGTATCATGTTGATATTTATGCAAAGTGGTGAGGGTTATGACGTGCTGTTTATACAGCTGTGTCATAGTCCATTGCTTTGGAGCAGCGTCTCCATCGTGCCAAAATCCCTGCAGTAGAGATGTAGCCTTAATTCCATGAAAACATAACAAGGTCAGTAAAAAGAAATTACGGAAAATTGTTATTTCATACTTACCTGTAATTTTCCTTTCCTGGCTATCACCTCATGTCACCTCATGTCATGTCACCTCAAACTGGAGAAATTCCTGGACCCCAGCAACCTTGGGCCCCACCCCCCTGCCAATGTGCTCCACAACCTGACAGACTGGCATCCGTGGTCACCACGATCCCGGGAATCTTCTCCAAATGCTTCCCTCTGGACAAGTGAGAGTCTACTGTCCACCAGTGAAGGGACCGCCGGACTAATGGTGGTAGATCGATAGGCTGTGCCAGGGATCTGTCGCTCCACTGCTGAAGGAAATTGGCCTGGAAGATCCGGCGATGCCAACTCGCCCAAGGCACTGCTGGAATGGTGGAAGTCAGAAGGCCAATGAGCTGCATGCACTCTCGGGCTGGAAGGTAGCGCGACCCCATGACCTTGTCGACCACGGCCTGTATCTGAAGGATCTTTCGTCTTGGCAAAGAGACCATTCCCCTGCTTGTGTTGAATAGCATTCCCAGGTACTCGAGTCGGGGAGAGCTGGCTCTTCTGATGATTGATAAGCCAACCGAAAGCCTGTAGAAGTCCCGATGCAATGACCACATGCTCGAGCAACACTTGCTAGAATCAAGATATCGTCCAAATAGTGGAAAACATGCAGCCCTCGTAACCGGATCAAAGCCACTTCCATTGCTAAGGTCTTGGTGAAAGTCCTTGGGGTGGTATTCAAGCCAAAGGGAAGGCACACAAACTGGTAGTCTGCCTGGCCGACTGCAAACCGCAAGAACCGATGATGGGCCCACCAGATGGGCACATGTAGGTAAGCATCAGCCAGATCGATAGTCCAATCCCCAACTCTCACCACCGAGATTATGGTGTTGATCGACTCCATGCAGAACGGTGGGACTCTGATAAATGAATAAAGCAATTTTAGATCTAGGACCGGCCTGAACTTGCCTGAAGCTTTCTTGACGAGAAAAATAGGGGAATAAACACTTGCCTTCTCTTCAGACTTCGGGACTGGGACAATAGCTCCTGCTTGTAGCAGCTCTGAAACATAAGTCCGTAAAAATTCTACCTGTCCTTGCGATGTCGGCATCCTGGTCTGGACAAACACGCCCTCTGAAAGCCTGTTTTAAAACTCTATTCGATAGCCCTGTGAAACGATGTTTAAGACCCATTCGTCTGTCACCCACTGTGCCCAGGTATTCGCAAAGTGTCAAAGCCTTGCCCCCACCGGAACAACCTGGGTGGCACACCTGTCAGAATGTCTTGTCAGCAGGCTTCGCCGCCTGCGGCCTTGGCTTTCCAGATTTGGCAAAGGAAGCCTGAGGAGCCCTCCATGTGCGTAAATATTCTCGGCCTGGACGGTAACTCTTTGCCTCTCTGTACTGGTCTCTCTGCCTGCATTGGCCACAAAACGGCTGCCGATTACGCCTCTTCTCCTGGGGAATGAGACCTGACTTTTTTTCTTGCCCTCTTGGTCGCCTGCTCCAAATAGGAGCTTCCCTTGAAACGGAACCGCACAGAGGCTCTGTTTTGACGCTGAGTCTGTCGCCCAGTGTTTGAGCCACAGAGCCCTTCTGGTCATGGATTAGTGGGACATAATTCTGGCTGCCAGCCGGACCTGATCCACCGCAGTTTCAGCCACAAAGTCCGCTGCCACCTTCAACTCTTGTAGGGCCGCAATAAGAGAAGACCTTTCCAGGCTCCTCCATGTTGCTGCGTCAATACTAGAGACCCTGACCCGCAATGCCCTTGCTACGGATGTAAGGGCCACTGCTGGTTTACAAGCCAATCCAGCCACTGTAAAGACCTTCTTTAAGTCCAAATCGACTTTCCGATCCATAGCGTTCTTAAATGTGACTGAATCGTCAAAGGGTAGAACCATGTGCCTCGCCAAGCACTGAAGTGCCGCATCCACTCTGGGAGGATTATCCCAGTTCTCCGAGCCAGCTTCCTTTAAAGGGAACAGCTTGTTTATCCGCTTCTGGAAGCCTTGCTTGCGATCCGGGTTTGCCCATTCTTCCTCTAATACTTCCTTTATTTCCAGCATCGGGAAGCATCGGGAAGCCAACAGAGCTCACAACCGGCTAGCTAATATGCAGCCAGGAAGCTGATGAGCCAATCCCAGGATGCACGCCCAGCTGCACTCAATCTGTCTGCTTACTGGCTTCCGGACGGCGCACGCAGTTTTACATTAGTTTCCTGCATTCATAAACTAATAGACAAATATCCTCCCATTTGTTATCTGAAGTTCTCCACAGAGCCAGGAGATGAAATGTCTTTTTGGTCTACTGCCTAGACAAGCTTTTTTCAATGTTGAATATGGCCATGAGTGTAATGCCCCCATACATATACAGATTTTAGCATCCGACAGACTAAAAACGATCAATTTTTTTCAATCGTACAATTGGAGATTGATTGATGGAAAATAGAATATACTCCACATAGAATAACCAATTTTTGATCGATTTTTTGGGGGGTTTTTTTATTGATTTTTTTGGAATCGTAATTTGTACTCAATTTGTACTCAACCGATCAAAATTTTCCGACATGTCCGATCATGTTTTGATCGATTTTTTTCACAATTACGATCAAATTTAATTGATCGGACCATGTGGGCATGCACCAATTTTCAGTCGACCGATCTAAAAATTTATCGCTTTTAATCTGTCGGCCGCTAATATCTGTGCATGTATGGGGGCCATAAGGGAAGGTGAGTAGATGAAGATAAAAATGTTAAATTTGAAGTTCAACATGGAATTTGTTCTAATAGGAAAAATCTGTTCTAATAGGAAAAATCCTTAATGATTCAATGATAATACTTTTTTGTTCGATAATGGAAAAGGTATAAATATGTCATTGCGTATGTCTCCACCCATCAGTCAGCTAAATTGGTAAGAACAATGTAGCATATGCAGCAATGTATACACATAGTGCAAATATAATGTAATCCCATCTACTGTGAATTGAATTAAAACAATTTACCATTTTTGGACAGCATTAGAAAAACAAATAACAATTGTGTTAGTTCCAGATCCCGGATGTGTGCCTAATGGAACGGATGTTGGCAACCATTGCTCCCAGGTTTTTACAAACCCTGGAAGATGTGGTATAATCTGGATCTTCTTGAGCAGCCTGTGTTAGTGGAGCTTTGGGTTACTGAGATCTATGATATATGTATTGTCATAGGATACAAACTCTTTAGTTTTCTTTTCTTCACTTCTTTATTCCCTATGTTGTTCTTTTGATGTTTGGCGTATGAAACTGCTAAGTACCTTTTATTTCTCTTGGTGTTTAGCTTTTGCACTGCTAGTTCAATTTAATGGATATGTTTACTCTTTTCATTTATACTCATATGTTTTCCTCTCACAAGCCATATGTTTTGTTTATTTTTGCTTTATTGGATTATTGTGGCTCAAATGCCAGTTTTGTTTTCAGACTATTTGAGACTTTGCTTTATTTTTACATATTATTTTTTTCTTATTGTTGTATACAACATGTTCTTAAATAAACAGCTACAAAAGTATATGAAGAGTATGCTGACTCTAAAAACAGTTCCTTTACACTTACTTCAACCACAGCATTTTCAATAAGACCAGAAATTGGAGATCGAGTTGCACTTCTGAGCTTCAACTCTGCACGTTTGTTTTCCAATATTTTACCATACCTTTCTCTGGCTTCTTTTTCCATTATCCTGCAAAAGAATGTATGTATTATACATCTGCATATGAAAATCATATTTGAGGTAAAAGTGCACAGCACCTTACTTAAGAAAGGGCAGTAAAACACCATAGTGTTTTAAACAAAGGCATGCTTTTAGTAATTGGCCTTGATAAACAAAAATACAGCAAAACGGTACAAATTATAAGAGTTAGTTCAATACCTCAATACATGTTTCTGGGGTGTATAGTCCTCTTGATGAGGCCCACATGTAGGGCCGAAACACATCGAGAATCGACCTACACCCCTGAGGAAATAACCCTGCTCCTCGCTTTCAGCTATACATGACACTTGGACTATGGACTTCTGAATATTGCCTGATATAAAATTTTAACTCACCCTTGTTGCAGAATTTGCATAGAGTGGTAATCGCCAAATGATGTGGACTTGGATTTATATGTGTATTAAAGTGATTTGAACCATAACCATATTATCAGGTTGTGTCCCCTTTTTTGTTGTTTTTGTTTATAAGAGCACTGTATTTTTCGAAATATAAGACGTATTTTTTCACCCCAAAAATCGGGGGGAAAGTGCCTGCATCTTATGGTCCAAATGCGCCACCCCCGCCTTGGCTTCCCGCCAGCTCTTCCAGCTAGAAGATTAGCCGGGGAGCTGTCAGATGAGAGATGCCTGCCGGTGTCAGGATCTCCTATCTGAACTGTATAATTGCTTATGCTAACAGAGCCCCGCTGGCCTAAGCAATGAAGAGATGGATAGATGAACTGCCACCTATCCCTCTCTCCGTGTCCGTGGGAACTGCAATTTGCAGCTTCCACAGACACAGGAACAGCAAGATCTGAAGAGCAGAGGAGAGACTCTGCAGCTGTTGGCCCCCCATCTCCCAGTCAGTGAGGAAGATGACCTTGTGCTGTAAGTGTACTGCTGCTAGTGACACCTACGGGGTCAATTTGATATTGCATTCATTTTATCCATTGCATTAACCCAATTGATGTGAAAACTTATTCATTTTTTTTTCTGGTTTCTGCTCTCAAAACTGGGTGTGTCTTATGGTCCAGTGCGTCTTATAGTCTGAAAAATATGGAAAGTTATTCATATTATATGAAATGCCTTACTCCTGGCATTAGGATGCTACTTTCCAACAGTCACAATGACACTCACTGTCCTTAATCATGAAAGAGATGTTGTTACCCTATTTTTGATTGTTCGGGTTCTACAGAGCATACAATATCAAATTGGAATAAGCTCACCTTTTCTTTAGTGATATAATATTTTAATTTGATGGTAGTTAATACACTCCCTCTGAAAATATTTTGCATATAATCCCTAACAATGAACTTTTATCAAGCCTGATAACTATGCTGTTAAAACTGTTTTTCTATACAATGTTCAAAACTACCTGTAGCTTTTATCTTCCTGTGTAGCAAGACACTTATGCCGGCCATACACATGCCGATAAACGGCCGGATTTTAATCTGGCCGACGGGCGTGCGCGCTCTCGCCGTCGGTCAGGTTAAAATACGGCCGTTTATCAGCATGTCCCCACATGGGGTGACAGATCCCTGTCGCCCCACTTCTCGGCCGGCCAGAGATCCGACATGTTGGAAAATCTCTGGCCGGCCGAAGCCGATGGCCATAAGCAGCAATGAAGACGAGCGTCTCCATCGCTGCTTATGGCCGGCACACAAAGGGTGCCTGGCCGATTGTGGGGCCCCAGAATGCAATGCGAGGCTAACGTGATGACGTCATCACGTTAGCCTCCATCGCTCCGGCTCTGGCTGTGTATGGCTAGCATTAGTTAGACAAAACTGAGAAAAAGCACAATCTTCAAAGTTTTCAAGCTATTTAGTTGGGCTTTTTTATTTATATAAAATTTGTCATCTAAAGAATATACAACGTTTACTGTAACTGTGGTTAGATGACAGTTCAAAGAAATAAGAAGACAGGGCAATCCACTGAAGAGATGCTTATCAGGTTTACTGTGCATCTAATATGATTTGTAGCCTTTCATTTATTATTGGATTATAAGGTTGAGTAAGACTTTTACAAATAATTTTAGGTGGATAATTTACAACAAAAGTGGCCCCTACATTGGCTGCGTGATCCACTATCCTTAATGATATCATGCATATGGAGAGTTTGCTACCTCCGGACCCTAAGGGGGCTAACATTCTCTTATGTGTGGGCAGGGTGGGCTCTGTGTTATGACTTGGCTGCTTTCTACATTCTCCTGTAGAGGGAACTCCAAACCCTACAGACTCACTCATCTCCCTCTCACTCCCCCACGTAACTGAACCCACCCTGACCCATCCTCTCCTCCTTCCCCTCTCGCTTCTTCCTTTTCCCTAGCGCCTTCCTTACTTTTCTCTCCCTGCTTCTCCCAACCTTCACCTATCTCTCTCTCCTTCCTTCCTTACTTCCTTTAATTTTTCCCTCGTTTTCTCTTCCAGCTCCTCCCTTACTTCTTGCTGCATTGCCACGGGGATTCCAAAAAAAATTCTTGCGTTTTTTGTGTTTTTGTTCTGTTGATTTCGTTTGTTTAGATAAAAAGTTCTTTCTCCAGACTTCCGGTTCCGGCGCCTGATGTGAGCGGTTGCTGAGCTGAGCTGCTCCGTCCCGAGTGAGACCCCTAGGAGTAAGGGGGGAAACACCAGGTAGCCGAGCGGTCCATCCACTCAACGAAAAAAAAAAAAAGCAGAACCATAAAACTAATAAGAGTGCCCGTACACTTGTAAACGACCTGAGTAGGGGGACTAGCCCCATGCGAAAGTCAATGCATCAGCCCCGCTCCACAGGCGCCTCAGAAGGGTCATTCAGGGGGGAGGTGCGCCCAGTAGAAGGGGATGAAGGCGGAGAAAGGAGCCCGTGTGCGAGAAGATGGGGTGCGTTCAAGATAGCGCGCTGCCTCTCAGGAGAAATGACATAAGGACCGTTTCCCCTCACACGTGGTGATGCGTAAAGCGCGGGGTATGTAGGAACAAAACGAATGTGACGGTTGTACCAACTCGCCACACACCTCAGCATAAGCCCTCCGTTCTTGGAGACCTCGGCAGAGTAATCAGAGAAAAGTAGTAGTAAACGGGACCATCTGCGACCATATTCCTCTGGGCCTGTAGGCAACGTAGTAGGGCACTTTTCATTAAAATCCAAGTAGCGCACAATAATGGGGCGAGGCGAGGTTGCGGTTGGGTTGTAGGGGGGCCCAGCCTGTGAGCTCGTTCCACACGGAAAGTACCATCCAGCCCCAGGGCCTGGGCAGCTAGTTTGGCAAAAGGGGCGAGCTCTTGGGGGCGATGATGATTCGGGAGGCCTACCACCCGGAGATTATTGCCGCGGATCCTATTCTCTAGGTCATCCACTTGGCCGCGCCGCGACTGTGGAGCCTTTAAGGGTAGTGTTATCTGCGCGCAGGAGGGGTAATGGCGTCCTCCGCCGCGGTGACCCGCTCTCCAGTGTGGCTATACGTGTGCTGTGGGCCTGCACCTCCCCTGAATAATATCTTCAGGGACTGGGACAAGTAAGTATGTAATTTGTCAGGATGGCATCCTGGAGCTTACCAGCCACTGCCCCAGCCAGCCTCTCATAGTCCATGTGCAGTTCGGGGGGGCCAGCATCGCAAGTCCGTGTCCCATCCTCCTCAGACGCCCGCATCTGCGAGAGGGTAATGGCGGCGGCGGCCATCTGGCCGGCCGCGCGTGCGATGGCGCGCTTTCCTTTAGCGCGATCTAAACAGCGCCGATTTGGATATGTACCGATCCATACTGATTGCGCCAGGGTTACCCACGGTCCGGAGCGGCGAAAAGAGCGCAACAGGAAGAGCAAGGGGGAAAGAAAGCACGGAAGCAGAA
>CM070033.1:96200829-96222659 GCA_036250615.1 Ptychadena robeensis
AAACCCTGCGCCTCGCTTTCAGCTAACATGAACTTGGATATATGGAACTTCTCTGAATATGCCTGTACGATAAAAATTTTAACTCACCTTGTTGCAGAATTGACATTAGAGTGGTGCGGTAATCGCCAAATGATGGTGGACTTGGATTTATATGTGTAATTTGGAAAGTGATTTGAACCATAACCATTATTATCATGTTGGTGTCCCTTTTGTGTTTTGTTTGGTTTTTGTTATAAGGCACTTTATTTTGGTATTGTCACGAAATACAGACGTTATTTTTTCACCCCAAAAAACGGGGGGAAGGGGAATGGAAAGTGGGGAAGAAAAGAGGGGAGGAGGGGAAAGTGGGGGGGAAAGGGTGCCTGCATTCTATGGTCCAAAGGCGCCACCCCCCCTGCCTTGCTTCCCGCCAGCTCTTCAGCTAGAAGATAGCAGGGGGGGAGCTGTAGATGGTCGAGAGAGGCCTGCCGAGTGTCAGATCTCCTATCTGAACTAAACGTAGAATGCTTTTATGCTAACAGAGCCAAGAGTGGCCTAAGCATGAAGAGATTGGATAGATACATGATGACGCCACTCTTCCCTCTAGCCGGTCCGTGGGAACTTGCAATTTGCAAGCTTCCACAGGCACAAGAACAGCAGATATGAAAGTGAAAGAGCAAGGAGAGACTCTGCAAGCTGTTGGCCCCTCTCCCAGTCAGTGAGGAAGATGACCTTGTGCGGTAAGGTTACTGCTGTCAGTGGACCACATCCGGGGGGTCATTGAGTATTGCATTCATTTTATCCATTCGCCTACCCACCAAGTGATGTGAGAAAACTTTGATTCATTTTTTCTGGTTTCTGTTTTTCTGGTTTCTGCTCTCAAAACTGGGTTGTTTGGGTCTATGTTCCAGGCGTCTATAGTGAAAAAATAATATGGAAAGTTATTCATATATATGAAATGCCTTACTTCCTGGCATTAGGATGCTACTTCCAACCAGTCACATGAACTCAATTTGCTCCTTAATCATGAAAGAGAGGTGTTACCCTTATTTTTGATTGTTTCGGGGTTCTAAGAGCATCAATTATCAAATTGGAATAAGCTCAAGCTTTCTTTGAGTGAGATATATTTTAATTTGATGGTTAGTAATACATCCCTTGAAAATATTTTGCACGAGTATCCCTAACATGAACTTTGCTTTTATCAAGCCTGATTAACTATGCTGTTTTTTTTTAAATGTGTTTCTACAATGTTCAAAACTACCTGTATCCGGCTTTTTATATCTTCCTTGTGTTAGAAAGACCACTCTGGCAGGCCATACACATGCCGATAACCGGCCGGTTTGATTTTAATATGGCCGAAGGTGCCGCTGCGCGCTCGCGCCGTCTTCGGGCGACACGGTCAGGTTAACTTATTGTTTAAATACGGCCGTTTTTTATCTTTTATTCAGCCAGTCCCCACTGGGGTGCAGACCCGTGGTGACAGATTTCCTGTCGCCCCAACTTCCGGCCGGCCAGGGGATCCAACATGGTGGAAAGAAAATCTCTGTCTGGCCGAAGCCGATGGCCTAAGCAGAAGGAAGCACCGAGCCAGTCCCATCGCTGACTTATGGCCGGCACACAAAGGGTGCCCTGGCCCGAATTGTGGGGGGGGCGGCCCCCAGAATGCAATGCGAGGCTAACGTGTGACGTCTCTTCACGTTAGCCTCCAGCGCCTCCGGGCCTCTGGCGTGTTATTGGCAGCATAGTTAGACCCAAAATGGGACTGAGAAAAGCACACTCTTCAAAGTTAAGTTTTCAAGCTATTAGTTGGGCCTTTTTTATTTTTTATTATATTAAAATTTGGTCATCTAGAAGACAATTATAAACGGTTACTGCGAACTGTGGGGTTAGATTAGATGACAGTTCAAAGAAAATAAGAAGACAGGGCAATACACTGAGAGAAAAGCTTATCGGTTTACTGTGATCTAACTGATTGGTAGCTAGGCCTTTAATTTATTATTGGATTTTTTATAAGGTTTGGGTTAAGGGTTGGGCTTTGTGGGTTGGGTTTTATTTGATAAAGGGGTTGAGTAAGACTTTGACAAATTTAATTTTAGGTGGATAATTTACAACAAAAAGTGGCCCGCTACATGGCGCGTTGATCCCTATCCTACTGATATTCATGCATATGGAGAGTTCGTACTCCGGACCCTAAGGGGGCTAGCTAACATATCTTATGTGTGGGCCCAGGGTGGGATACTGGTGTTAGGACTTGGATGCTTTATAATTTCTTCTGTAGAGGGAACTCCAAACCTTACAGACCTCCACAATCACACCTCCACTTTCATCTCACCTCTCAAAGACCACACGTCAATGATGAACCAACCCACTGAAATGAACCCACCCTGACCCATCCTCTCCTCCTTCCCCTTCTAGCTTCTTCCTTTTCCCTAGCGACTCCTTCCTACTTTTGCTTTCCCGATCTCCCAACCTTCCATTCACCTATCTCTCTCTCATTCCCTTCCTACTTCCTTTAATTTTTTTTCCCTAGTTTTCTCTTCCAGGCTCATCCCTTACTTCTGCGCAGCTGCCACGGGGGATCCAAAAAAATTCTTTTGCGTTTTTTTTGTTGTTTTGTTCTGTGATTTTCGTTTGTAGATAAAAAGGTTCTTTCTCCAGAATTCGGGTTTCCGGGCGACCTGATTTGTTGAAGCGGTTGCTGAGCGAGCTGCTCGTCCCGGCATTCGTGATTTCCTTGCTACTTCCCTGGCTCCTGGGCGCTCGTTTCGCCGCGACTCCGGACCGTGGTAATAACACCTGGCGCAATCAGTATGGATCTGGTACCTATCCAAATCGGGCGCTTGTTATAGATCGCGCTTAAAGAAAAAGAGGCATCGCACAAGCGGGCCCCCTGCCCCCTGGCCAGGATGGCACGCCGCCATTACCTCTGCAAGATGCGGACCCGTCTGAGGAGGATGGGACACGGACTGCGATGCTGGCCCCCCCCGAATGCACATGGACTATGAAGAGGTTGGCTGGGGCATGTGGCTGGTAAGCTCAGGACAGGATGCCATCCTGACAAAATACCTACTACTTGTCCCAGAGTCCCTGCAGGATATATCAGGGGGAGGTTGCAGGCCACAGCACACGTAGAAGCCACACTGGGAGGAGCGGGGGGGTCCATTGGGTTTCAGCGCGGCGGGAGGACGCCATTACCTCCAGTGCGCGCAGATAACACTCCCTTAAAGGTCACAAGTAGCTGGCCGCGGCCAAAGTGGTGACTTAGAGATAGGGATCGGCGCAATAATCCTGGGTGGTAGGGGCTCCAGATCTTATCGCACCCCAAGAGGCTCGCCGCTTTTGCCAAACTACGTGCCGCAGGCAACTGGGGCTGGATGGTACTGTCCGTTGTGGATGGAGTTGTGGAACGAGCTCACAGGCTGGGCCCCCTCCCCCCTACAACACAATCCGCACCTCGCCTCGCCCAATTATTGTGCCGCTACGTGGATTTTAATGATATAATAAAGTGTCAATCTACGTGCCTACAGGGACAAGGAGGAATATGGTCGCAGAGGTCGTACACCGTTTATACTCTTTGGCTGATTCTCTGCCGAGAGGGTCTCCAAGAGAGAAACGCGAGGGCTAGGAAGGGCTAGGAGGAGGGCTTATGCTGACCGGGTGTGGCGACCTGTGGCGAGTTGCGGACACCGTCACATTGTTTTGTCTACAATACCAGCGTCTGTTACGCATCACCACTGTGGCGGGGAAAAGGGTTCATATTGTCATTCGACTGAGGATAAATTTCTCCTGCAGCGCGCTATTCTTGAAAACGCACCCCATCGTCTCGACACACGGGCCTTCCCTTCCTCCGCCTTCATCCCCCTCTCTACGGGGCCACCTCCCCCCCTGCAATGACCCTTCTGGGCGCCTGTGGTGGAGCGGGGGCTGATTTGATGCATGGACTTTCGAGGATGGGCTACTTAGTCTACCCCTTCCTCCTACTCAGGTCTTACAATGGGGACGGGCACAAAAAGCACTCTTATGCAAAGTTTTGGTTCTGCATTTTTTTGTTCGTTTAGTGGATATTGGACGCCCGGCTACGGTTTACCTTAATAATAGGGTCTCACTGAAGGAAAAAAAGGAAAAAAAAAAAAAGGAAATCAAAAAAGGAAGGGGTCCAAGCTATGACTGTCATGTGTGGTCTCCCGCGGATGAGGTTCTTTGTGGACCTCAGGTTGGTTTGTTACTGTGCAGATTGTTAGGGACGGGTTGCCCACTATCGTCACGGCATGAGATGTGCGTCGCCCCGGCTCAACGGCTCCCGTCTAACCACTCGTCATTGTGAGATGGCGGTGGTTGGAGCTCTCTTGGGACACGAAGACCACTACCCCTTCCAAATGGTCTAACTTTCTCTCGGATATGTCTGTGTCTCCTGATGTACGTGACCATCAAGGACTGTGGCAAAATCATCAGTCACCACGTGGATTGGAATGTAAGGGTCCTCCTAGAACTCCTGACTAAACGTACCAAAATAATCAGACCTCTAAAAAAAGTGCAAAATGAGTGATGTGCCCTCTTGCAAGAGACTAAACTCGCAGGGAAGGAGGGGGTTAATGATGGAAAAGATTGTTCGGAGTTGGTGGGTAGTATGTGTTAGGATTCGTGTGTTGTGATGTGTGATAGAGCCGCTCTGCGGGCAGGCGGAATATAGAAGGAGTGCTTTCTTGATCCACCAAGTCACTCGGAACGCATCATGGCCTAAGGGAGAGCGGATTGTGAACAAGGAGGGCCGATGGGGCCCTTATGTTACTATTGACGCCTCCCGCGCCAATTTACATTGTCTCCGCTACGGACCGAAATCATCGACCTCACCATGGCTTCCAGGACGCTCCACGGCCCACATATCGGCCACATCAACCACACGGATCATCCTTGATTGTTGGCGGAGATTTTCAACGGGGCCGAACCTCCCATCCCGGCGAGCTCCACGGGCCGCAAAAACCCCACGCACCCTCATCGGGCTGTGCCCTACCCACTATACATTACCGCTAGCGACCCGCGGGAGATTCCTCTTCCTCATCCCATCCAACTCTTTCCACCCCAGGCCGGCGATGCGGTTCGCCATAGTTTCTTACGGGCGCGGCTGGAGCGTTCCCCACTCGAATCCAATCGGTGATTCTCTTCCCCCACGCCACTCCCTAACCCTCGTCCACTATCCCTCTCCGCACCCGTCGCTTGGTTCGTGAAATCCTGCCCGGTGGGTTTCTCTCCCGGGCTCCAGGTCGCCTCGGGGAAGGCCGATCCCCCGGCCTCCCCGCTCTCCGCCGTTTCGCGGCCAGGCGGTTATGGTCCGGCAGGTCGACCGCTGTTTGATGGCGGACTGGTGGAGTGGAGCGAAAGGGGTCGGCTGGGGTGAGAGTTGGTCGGTGGGAGGGTGGCGTCCCGGAGGAGGGGAGGAGGAGGATCGGAGATCGAGGGTGGCGTGAGTACGGGCGGTTTCTCCCCAAGACAGGGGCTTTCCCAAAATCCCTGGTGGACTCGTTGTGTTGTGGATGGTGGACGCGTGGAGGGTTTCTCCACCCTGTTTGACAGGCTAATAACCCATCTTGTTCTGGCAGCTCAGTTTCTTATCTAGATTGGACAGACGATATTGGTGGGGTGTCACACTCTGATTTCACGGGTTGCCTGAGGAGGGTGCTCTGTTTCGAAGTGGCTAGGGGAGGCGGATGGGCGGGGCGGGAGGGGGATATCCTACCTATGGGTGATCTCTGTACCATTCCCCGGTCCGGTGGTTTTTGTCCCTTGTGAACGGGGCCCTTTCTGACGAAGACCGCCGTCTGGCGTTTCCCTTCTTACCTGGGTTCGGATGAGTCCTTTAGCGACCTACTCTTGTTACAGGGCTGGTGGTTAGAGTACTCGATTGTAATGAGGAACATTTGTCGAACCCTACTCTTTATTGGAGGCGGCCAAGGCCGTTCTCAGGGGCAGGAGATGCTAGCGTAACGGCTTGATACCCGGCGTCGGGCCCTAGTAGTAGTGATAATTTATGCCGGGCCTGTACAACGGCCATGAGACAGCTATCTCCAATATAAGGCCCATATGGACCAGTACCTGCCGACAGCCCGCTGGTTGGTAAGGACAAGGTGCTCCTGTGATGCCTGGCTGGAGCAGCATGTATAGGCAGGTTCTAGGGCAGGGAGGGAGAGGGAGGGAGCGAGATTCTTCATTCAAGCTAGGGCATAACAAGTCAGGAAGTTATGTTGGCGGAAACCTGGCTCATGGGGGGGGTGCGGCCCCCACGCCATGTCGGTGCAAGGAGCTTGAGGGACGTTGCTGGCTGCAGGGTTCACCAGGGGGAAGGATATCTCTCGAGTTGTTCGCTTGAGTTATTACCAGACTTTACGCCCGCAGGAGTAAGGATGGGGGGGGGTGGAGGGGGGTGTGTTGGGGACGGGAAACCCGCTGTTCGGTTCGTGCGAGGGGGGGGGGGGGCGGGGAGTTCCCTCTTCCCACGCCCTCCCCCCCGAGGACTTTTGCTTACCTAAATGACCCGGTTCGGGGAGGGGCGGGAGAGAGGAGGTTTGTGTGTTCTAGGGTGAGCAAAAGCTCGGCGAAATGGTTAAAGCCCCGGGGCCCGGACGGGTCTGTCACCGGAATTTACAAAATCCTTGCTCAGCCGCGTGGCGCCTGTGTTTTGTTTTAGTCTCCCTTTCACAAGGTCTATCCTGACCTCTGGGGTTTACCGGAAACACGGGGTGTATGGCGCAACATAAGCTTCTCCGAAGACGGGAGAAAGGGATGGATTGGTCTGGACCCGGGGGGGGCGTATAGGGGGGAGGGCGTTATAGAGGCACATCTCCCTGATTAATAAGGATGTTAAATTTTTATCTAAAATCCTAGAGCGGAAAGGCTGGAGAGTGTGCATTGCCCAAAAGCTGATTAACGGAAAAAAAACAAGGTGGGTTTTACGAGAGGCAGGGCTTGAGTTTGGTATTTGTATGTCAATAAAGGTTGAGCAACACAGCCACCGGGGGGAGCCTTAACTCTCCCCACTTCTTCACCCCATCATTTAACAGTCTGACCCTCCAACCGGTGCGGTGTTGGTGGAGCATACCGGCTGCTGGGCCCAAATCGGTGTCCGGGGGATATTGGACCATGGATGCCGAGAAGGCAGAACAAAGGCCTTTGACCTTTGAGAATGTGACACTGGCTGGTTGGCCTTATCTTAAATGGTGTTTAAATTAGGGTCTCGGATGGGCTCTTTCAGGGATTCAGGGATGTTAATCGGCTTTATCTTGACATATGGATAGGGCCCCAAAGGCTCGCATTTTCACGTCAATGGTGGGCCTTATCGCAAACACATTGCATTAGAGTAGGGAAAGGCACACGTCAGGGGGCTGTGCCCCTCTCCCCCCCTGTTGTTTAATTTGGCCATTAGAAAAAACAGCTGAACGAGCCATTCTTTCATCCCGTCTTTGGAGGGTGTGCGGATAGGTGGTGAGGAAGTCAGGGATGGCCTTTTCGAGGTACGCCCTCTTGGTGTTTCTTAGGACAGAATAATCTACATATCCGTACCTTGATGGACCTGTCTAGACCGGCATTCCGGCCGGGGTATGTCGGGATTTATTTTACTATTAATAAAGCAGAGAAGCACTGAGAGTTGTGTTTCTGGGTCTGCATGAACCCGTAGGGGCGGGCCGGGAGGCAAGAATCGGCAGGGTGTTCGGTGGCCGCGGGGGGTGGGGGGGGGAGGACGGATTGCCAGATTAAAATAGTCACGGGTTCATTCAAGTACCTGGGCCCTACATTTTCGGCTCATGACCCGGCGGGCTGGCTATGGGTTTGAAATTATTGCCAATCCTCAAGAAAATATGGGGGGAGCTCCATCGATGGCATGACCTCCCTTGTCGGGTCCTGGGGCCGGTGTGCC
Source organism: Ptychadena robeensis (assembly GCA_036250615.1). Lineage (NCBI taxonomy): Eukaryota > Metazoa > Chordata > Amphibia > Anura > Ptychadenidae > Ptychadena > Ptychadena robeensis. Next base: position 96,208,718 of record CM070033.1, read on the forward strand.
ATCTAATTAATTAAGATGATTAGTTTTCCACGGCTCCTTATCCATTGCAGACTTGCCCCTACGGCTCAAGATGCGGATTGTCAATTAAACTGAAATACTGCCTTCACCAAATTTATATGGCATGGAAAACGCCTCGGGTATCGCCATATGTTAGCCATGCGGAAGCTTCAACCTTCCGGAGATCATGGTGGGGCTGTCTTTAGCTTAAGATGCACAGATGTTGCGATTAATAAACTGGCTTGTTGACTAGACATGTTTAGGACTGGATGGTGCGTACGTCTCACTTACAACTTTACGTTAGGTCCTCAAGTAGTTCTTCAGCGTGGTCGTGGTCCATGCGAGGGTGCCTGCACTCGCCTTTCTGAACGCTCCCCCTCTCTTTATTAACAACACACGCTTACGAGGATACCAATCATAGCATGGAGGGAGTGAAAAAGTTATGCGGTAAGCGGTGTCATCACTCCACTATGCCCTTGCATACTTACCCTGTATTCCCGGAGGGCAGCAGTAGTAAGTTGATCCGTAGCGGGGGAGAGAGGACGTGACGCACCTTATAGAAGTCTTAGATTGCGAGGGTCATTTCTCCCTTTCCGATCGGTTAAGGTCTCAGTTACGCATCACGGCTTCAATATCTTGTGTTATGCGCAACTTGGGGCCATAATTAGGAAGACCGGGGGGGGGACGCCCCGAGGGAAGTGAGAGGGGGTGGTCACGGGGGGGATGGTGGGACGTGGGGGGCGGGGGGGGCGGCGGGGACGTGAGAGGGGGGTGGTGATGCCTCTGTCCTCCGAAATTGTAGCTCCCCGACAGCCCGGCTCTCGCTGTTAGATATATGGATATCTGCGTCACATCGGGGTGCGGCCTGCTGGAAGAGATCTTTGTCGAAGAAGGTCACGTAAGCCTTCACCTCAACGAACGCCCCCCAAGCTCCGAGTGGGATAGACACCGTCACTCCACTTTCGCGGACAAAGGTCTTACTATCCCCCGCCATCACCCCCGTCTCGCATGATTTCGATATTTCTGCTCCGAGCGGCACGCAATCCAAGAAACCCCCCAACCTTCTCAAGCGGCCTTCTATCCCTACCATCCTCATTCCGAAATCCCCTCCCACTGTGCCGTTACTCGGTCCGAGTGAAGCTTGCAACCCCCACCACTGTTACACTCCGCCCACCCCGCACCACTTACCCCAACCCACCATTCACCACGTATCTCTCCCTCCATCTCAGTTGCACACCCAACCCTCTCATACTTCTTTGATTCACCACTCGCACCACCCCCCCTCCGCAGCAACCTCCTGAATCCCCACCTTCTTCCTCCCTTCTCTCCAACCCCCTCTGTGGTGGCCCTGTCTCCAGGTCACTCTCACTCCCTCCGGGTACTCTCCCCCCCACCCTCCCCCCCCCGACGCCAACTCCCCCCAAATCCTAGGCGTTTACCTCTCCCCTCGCATTTAGTACGCACACACGCCAACCCATTCTCCCCCCCCTCCATTCTCCCACACCAACCACACACACTATAAAACTGTAACAACACAAACCTTTGATCCTCCACCCCGACCGCGACCCCAACGGATCACACCCCACCAAAGCACCATCCACGCTTCTCCACCACCTCTTTCCCAGAACCAACGGAAAATCTCAGATAATCTCTAATGGACGTTACACATCCACCATTCGAAACAGCTACTCTCCTCACCACATCATTCTCCCTCACCACCTCCAATACCGCCGCTCTAAGGATGCCTGGTGTCTCACCACTGGCCCAGCCTTAAGGAGGGTGATACTGCAACCGCGCAACGTCGGGAGAAACAATGGGGATGTGGGAGGGAGTGGATTAATTCCATATCACACTTCATACTAACCCCCTGAGAGTGACGTAGTCAGGAGCGGAGAAGCCCGCGGAGCTCGGACACCCGAATGTTCTACGGTGAAGTCAACTGTTAGAGGGCACCGGAGAAGGTGCCGTGCGGGCCCCTATCCTACTGACGTGTGGGTGGGGGCCTTCCTTAATTGGGATACACGGAGGGAAGGATTGTGATGATACTGAGGGGATTGATACGTGGCGCGAATCTCTTGGAGAGGGGGTGGATGATGGAAGGTGTGAGGCAGCTAATAGTTAGTGAGTCCTGGAGGGAGCGTTTGTTTTTAAAGAATCCACAGCAGCGTATGTAGCCCTAACACGGCCAGCAAAATGGAGGCGGCCCTTGCTTGACGCTTGCTCAACATGGCCCTAAGCATGCGGGGACCCCCGAACCGTTCCTATTTTTGAATCACCTTCGTTTGGTACTGTGGGGCTATAGCTAGCTCTGGCGATGGGTCTACTGCGCTATGTGAAGGAGAGGAGATCACGGCATCGAGTAGGACCCAGGACCCGGCCCTATCTCCTCCTTCATGCTAGAGTCCCCTCTGACGGGGCTGGCGCTACGGATCCCACTTCAGCCCAGCGGTAACTAGATTAGCCCAACTTATGCTTTTTGGTTAGCGAAGACGGTTGTATCCTGAGGGGGGGGGGGGTTGGGCGGGGGGGGGGGGGGGGGGGGGGGGGGGGGGGGGGGGGGGGGGGGGGGGGGGTTCTTTTTTTTTTTTTTTATTCTTTTCTTTGGGGGGGGCTTTCCTCCTGGGGGGGTGGGGGGGGGGGGGTGGGGGGGGGGGGTGGGGGGGGGGGGGGGGGGGGGGCGGGGGGGGGGGGGGGGGGGGGGGGGGGGGGGGGGGGGGGGGGGGGGGGGGGGTGGGGGGGGGGGTTTTTTTTTGGGGGGGGGGGGGGGGGGGGGGGCGAAACGCAAAGGGGGGGGGGGGGGGGGACAATTGATCCCCCCCATTCCCCTCCGCCCAGGGTAGCAGCCTCAAGGAGTACCTGCGTCCAGATTTTATTGACATTGGAGAAAGTTTAATGCCCTACAATCCAACAGGTAGGGGTGCCAAAATTCTTCAGGCACTGGCGAAAGTTTTCTCATAAAGGAATGACACAGGACTGTCTTCCAGACTTTTATTTTGGGAGCATTTTAAAGACACTGAGTGGTACCTCCTGGAGCAGGTTAGGGCGACTTGGGCCCTCTCGCAGGTGCCAGAGCGTGACTTAGGTCTGGCAGTTTCACAGTGTATTTCGGGGCGGGCCCAGGGCTAGGCCATCTGATGTTTGTGTGTGGTGCACCGCGGCGGGGACTCTGGTTCTTTGTGTGTTGGACTACTTCTACAACTCTGGTGGGTTTACAGGTTGCTGTTTTCCGGGGGGGGGGGGGGGTTGTGGACGGCCATCTCCTGTGTGGGGTTGGCCGAGGGGCAACGCAGTCTGGTAGTTAGATTGGTTGTTTATGGTTTTTGTTTTCTTTTTCTTTTCTGTTCTTAGAGGGTGGTACTCACCCTGAAGGCTTAACTGAGGGGATGGATTCCACTTGTGTTTGATTTGGTTTGCCAATTATTGTTCTGATTACACAAGATAAGTAATTGTAAAATGTATTGGGAGAATCTCACTGTGATTTTTACCATGTGGCATGTATATCCTTTGCTTTATTCTCTCAATAAAAGAGATTTCAAAAAAAAAAAAAAAAGTTCTTCTCTTTCCTTAAGCAAACACTCGGGAAAAGCATGAAGTAATGGGTTGGATTTTTTTCTATGGTCACCTCTATGATCATTTTTTTGCTGCTATAATATGATAATACTGTTGTTACATTGTGGTAAATTCTTCTGATGTGTTCTGCTACCAATTTCTTTTTAAATAAGATATAAAAACAAAAAAGTTACAACAAAAGTTCCTAGTAAAAAACATGTGGGACGGGTGGTCTACATTTAATTCTGAGCCCACTTAGCACTGGTTCTATCCTGTGGGTCGGGGAGGACCCCCTTGGGGATCAAAAGACCAATTCACAGTGTCGCCAAGTTCACTGAAAAGCATCAGAGCTGTTGCTGACAAGATGGTGGTGGATGCGCCACTAGCACAAACCCTCCCCCACCTATGTGGAGGAGTGGGCCAAAATCCTGCTTGCAGTGTGTGCAAACCTGGTCAAGAACTACAGGAAACGTTTGACCTCTGTAATTGCAAATGATTTGTTAGTGGGAGAACTTGCAAAACGGCTCTAAGTGCGGACAGAAATGGGTCAGCTGGGACAAGCTGTGTGCTTATCAGATGGAGCATTGAGCTGACATACAAAGCTCTGGCTCTAACAGACAGAGATCAGTGCTTGTCTATGTAGAGCACTGCTCTGTATGCAGAGAGGTGACAGAAAAGATAACAGCTTCTCTTTTAACTCCCGACCTAAGCTCTGTCTGGCAGAGTTGTTTTGTTTAGGTATTTTTTTGCCCCAAATAAGACCGCTACACGGCTGATACTGCAGCTTATCAGCCGAAGGTCCTACAGGGCGAAGAATACCATACAATAATGGATGAACCAAAAAAAATTTTAAAGCAAAGAAAATGAAATTGTATTAACATATCAGATAGGAGTAAAAAAAATCAGGTTTACAAAAACTAGGGATTACCAGTATTTTCCGGCGTATAAGATGACGGGGGTATAAGACGACCCCCAACTTTTCCATGTTTTAAAATATATGAGTTGGAATATTCTCCGCCGTATAAGACTACCCCTTCCAACGCACACAAAATACACAATTAAAAAACCAATACAGAATTTGCTTGAAATTGGTATGTTCATTCTTAAGACATCAAGGGAAAACTGCCTGCAAGTCACGGAACCTCACGGACAAATTGTGCCGGTTTGTGTGTGTATTTTTGTTGGCCAGCTCAGGGAAACAGCAGTGGACACAAGGGCCTACATATGTAAAAAACCATACTCCAACAACCTTAAAAGTCCTATTTTTTTTGTAATTTACATTCTCAATTGTCACACCCCTAACTGCAACCTCTACATATTAATGTTACCTGAGGTGATCCAAGGGACATAAATTGTAAAACTTTAATTCAAAGAATTTTGGCAATCAAAAAATTTAACTGATATATGTCACATGATACGTGAAGGTGTTTTAATGTGTGAGCTGCCAATACCGTTTCTCCAGTTTCAGCCACTGGAGCCACATCCTTTAATGAGCACGTCGGCTTCGTCTTACACATCGAGGAGGAAGAGAGGGAAGGGTGATAAGGGGGCGCTTCTGATGTCTGACTGGCAGACTCCTCTGGCTCAGACGTTTCTGCACTCGGCGTATAAGACGACCCCCGACTTTTGAGAAGATTTTCCTGGGTTCAAAAGTAGTCTTATACGCCAGAAAATACAGTATTTTATCATGAGATGCTCTGTGAGATTACTTCATATGTCATCTGTCTGGATTCAACTCTTGGCCATAAATGGAATGCTACTGCTGCGGCAAAAAGTAAAATAACAGCCTGCTTAGATTATTACTAGTTCATATTGGTAGGAAGGAGATGCTCCTTCAAAATACATGTATATACACGCTTTTGTGTTATTGTTCTTTGCCAATGTAAATCAGACATACCCTGAGAATAGTGTCCTTCTTGGAAAACCTGTCTATAGACTCAGAGACGTTCCTTAGAAGTAGCTAATAAGATTCAGCAGATGTTGAAATTGTATTCCAGGAAATAATGTTCCCCTGGGAATGACAAAAGACTAGCTGGCAGCATTTCAGTGCAGCAAAAAAGGGAAAGATATCTTCTGCAATTTACATGTCTTACTACATGGGGAAGAATTGCTTTGCTGCTCAAACAGTATCTTTATTTTAAGAAAAGGTTAAAATCGTTACAGTCATTTTGTTTCATTATTTTTTCTGATCTGATCTTTGTTCATAATGCTGTTTGGTACGTAGTGTATCTAAAAACATCCTTTATTATTTATAAATTTATGATGTTTCGTTTTTTTAATTCACACAGAAGCTGGTTTATTTTTAATGTTTACATTTTTATTTATACAATTTGAAATAAGTTGATCTTGCCTTGCGAGGAAAGGAATGCGCATTTTTTTGGGATATGCTTAATATGCGTTGCCAAAAAATTGAACAGGTGTAAACCAGGCTTAAATACAATGCCTGGCCCCCCAAAAAAGTTGCCACCTGAATTTAACTAAGCAAATAGGTACAGGTCAGGTCAGCAACAGTATGTGCTCCAAGAATGAGGTCAGCTGATACCTGAATATACTGAATGACCAGGTTATTCCATCAATGGATTTTTCCTTGCCTAATGGCATGGGCATATTACAAGATGACAATGCCAGGATTCATCAGGCTCAAATTGTGAAAGAGTGGTTCAGGGAGCATGAGACCTCATTGTCACACATGGATTGGGCACTAGGGAGTCCAGACCTTAACCCCATTGAGAATCTTTGGGACAGGTATAGGGATCAGTCAATGCCCGATAAATACATTTTAATATATAAATGATCCAGCCCTTTCTACTATGCCTAAGTGTTGTCTGTGTTCCTGATTCCTTTCTGTGCTATCTGTGTTCCTGATTCCTGCCTGTGCTCTGAGACTCTGCTACTTGCTAACCCTTGCCTGCCTGCCTGCCTTGACTTTTCTGTTGCCAACCTGAACCTTAGACAACGCTATTGCCTCATCCCTTGGTCCCGCGTGATTGCCCAGCCTGCTGACAACACCTGTGTCTCTGGTACCTCTACCTGGTGCCCTCTGGACCAGCTGCCTTGTGTGTCTACCTTCCCTCCAGAGGTACCAACCAGGTGTTGCCCTCGGTAAAGTCTATCCCCACCATCAGGGGTATTGTGAAGAACGAGTGGGTTCACTAAGACAACGTCCTTAGAGGAGGTAGGGCTCGTGGCACAGTGGGTCGACACTCCACACCTGCTGGTTTGTGACAAAGGTAAGGGTTCTAAGGATGTAGGTTGTGTTTAGTTCATGTACATGTGTCTATGTTTGTTTTCAATAACATACATGTGTCTATTATTAATTTGAAGAAATATTTTCAACTATGTATTCACCATCTCTGTACAGCAGTACAGCAGTGGGCAGTACAGCAGTGGGGGTTTATCATATAAAAGTATTGTATTGAGGATGGGTAATGCCTGCCCCGACGGGTGCAGACAGACCAGCTCAGATGAACTCCGGAATGCAAACGTGATGACGTCATGTTTGCATCCTGATGCATTATGGGGCTGCACTAGTCGGCTGGCACCCTTTGTGTGCCGGCCATCAGCTTCAATGTAGACGCCGGTCTTCATTGAAGTTAAAGGCATCGGCTTCCATCAGCCAGAGATTATCGGACATGTCCGTTCTCTGGCCGGCCAAGCTGTGGGGCGACAGGGATCTGTCGCCCCATGTGGGCACATGCCGATAAGCGGATGATTTTTCTGCTGACCAACGGCGCGAGCGCGCACGCCCGTCGGTCAGGTGAGAAATCGGCCGCTTATCGGCATGTGTATACCAGGCATTAGTCAACACTTACAAAAAAGTATAATGTAAAAACTTTTGACAACTGTAATTTCAAATGGAAACAAGGCTTACTCAATGTTTTCTCCTTTTAAGGTTTTTTCAGATCTTAGAAGTTTATTCTGCCATACCAATTGTCGTAGGGAATTAGGAAGAAGGTGTCCATTGAGTCTTTCGCATACTGTTTTCATGGCACTTGAACTTGACAAAATGATGGCACACAGTGTATTTCCCAGTGCTTCGCTCTCCATACAACTTAAAGGTGGTGGAGGCTTTTGCTGTACATCAAAATTTCCTACAAAATAACAAATCAAATCACATTAACAATACAAATATATGTTAATGTAATAAAACCAGACGAAAAAAATGTTTCATTTATTGAATACAACTAATTTAACTCTAACATGTATCTACATTTTAAGAGCATACAATAGAAAAGTCAAAATAGTATTTTATTTATTACATACGTGGACTTTATTATGCCTAAAGTAATCATATGAATTATTCTGGTCACCTTTAAGGTCTGTGCTTATGCTTCAGGGATTACTACTTACCGTAACTGAAATGAGTTGGAACAAGTGCTTTATGCAATATGGCCGAAGGCTAGTGCTGAGATTTATGAAGGGGTTTCAAAAGATCACATGTAAGGATTTAATTTGCTGTGTACTCATCAAAAAACACTTAGCATTTTACTATCAGAATGTTCATCTAAAAGTTTCCATAAAGAATCAATAGGATTTGTCTGTTTGCTTCTGATGACATTTAGGTCTTGCCTCCACTTTCTTCAGACAAAAGTGCATGTGTTTTGACACATTTTATTAATGCAATGGAAAAAGGACCAGTATGCAAATGCATCAAAAACCATTCACAAACACATAAAAAGCATCCAAAGGACTCATTTTAAGTATGTTCGATGGTAGCTAACACTATGCCACAGTGAACTGTGCTGAAAATGAAGCAATGTGATGGAAAGCAACACTGAACTGTGTACTATTTGTTTGTTTCATATAGATTTTTACTTTTAAAACCAGAAAAAAATATTTAAAAAATTCCATCTCGTCAGGTTTTCTTGCGAAACTCATGTTTTTGGTTTTAAAAAGTGTAACTGAAATCCTATCCTATTCTTGAGTAAAAAAGCATATCCAATAATACTTTCTTACATTAATTTAATATTTCTAAAGCCCCCTATACATGTTTAGATTTGTACCCGATATTTCGGCCGATGACATCATCACATCCTTGTTGGATCAGCCGAATGAGAACAGCTGCTGCTGCAGAAAGGTAACGTGGATCAGCTGTCTCCTCTGTGTTGCCCTTACTTTGGATGGGCTAGACCCCATCCAAAGTAATTTAATCGATCTAAGAATTACAGACATGTCTGTAATGGCTTAGATCGATTTGGCACGGCGGTCAATCGGCCCAAAAATCTGTTGGAAATCAAAGCATGTATGGGGGGCTTAACAGTGAGACTCAAGAGAAATACAAATAGAAAATGCAAGGAATTGGGGGGGGGGGGGTCTGTAGGAGGGGGGTATGGTGGGTTTGGTGGTGTGTGGAACTCAGATGATCATGTTCCAACAGGTTTATTTTGTTCATAGTGAAAGGTAAGGAATCGCAGTGGCTGGTATAAACATGTTTTGACATGCTATCTGTGGCATAAGGAATGTGTATAAACAAGACTGCTATCAGATTTGTTCATGTTTAGCATGCTAAATACGTTTAGTTTAGTTTGCTTAAAGTTAGTTCAGATTTTGTTTGCTGTATAATCCACATTCTGCATTCAAACGTGATTGCGCATGTTTTAGTTCTGCATTATAGTTCCAAGCGGTTGTGTAATTTCTCTAGACAATTTTTGTTTTGTTTGTGGTTTGTGGTGTGGAGTCAGGGTCCCACTTACCTGTCCGGATGTTCGTTGGTCTCCCTGCAGCCTTTGTGAATGGTCCAATGTGTATTTGGTATTCTATCTGCACTATTTTGGATCTCCGCTGGTGAAATGTAAGCACACTTGGGCAGTAGCGCCATCTTGTGGACAAGTTGCTAGTTTTTACTAGACATGGTGTCATTTCATTTTAAAAACTCCACTATCTGACTTTGTAAATCGCTGCATTCCCCAACCTCAGCTTATAAAGGAGTCAATAAGTTTTCCCAGTTTTTGTAGATAAAATTAGGCTCATATTCGCGACGGCTTGTACTCCAGTATATGCGGTAGGTGATTTTGTGAAGAAAGTTTATTTTTCTTACTTCAAGTTGAAACTTGATGGATCAAGACAAGCCATGGGCTTCTCACAAAGTGTGTAGAAGATGTGAGGAAGATCTTCATTTCTTCATGGTTTAAGTGTAAAAAAACCATTTCATTTGGCATTTCTATGATTTGGTGTGAACAGCAAAAACCAAACTACTGATTTGATTGCTATTTCTGTTCGGTAGATGCAAGAGGCTTTAATAAAAAAAAAAAAAAAAGAAAGAACATACCCTGTTTCCACGATGATAAGGCACAGTCTTATATTTTGGAAACGCCAAAATATGCCCTAGGTCTTATTTTCAGGGGGATGTCTTATATTGATCACTCTGTGCCATTCATTGTCCCCTTTTATCACTCTGTGCCAATCATTGTCCCCTTGGATCACTCTGTGCCAATCATTGTCCCCTTCTGATCACTCTGTGCCAATTATTGTCCCCTTCTGATTACTCTGTGCCATTCATTGTCACCTTCTGATCACTTTGTGCCATTTATTGTCCCCTTTGATCACTCTGTGCCAATCATTGTCCCCTTCATTGACTCACTTTTTTTTGGGGTTCTACCAGTACAGCCGGATAACAGACTCTATTACGGCAGGGATCAGCAGTTTGCTTGTCCTCCCTGGTGCGGAGGCGCGGGCGCAGGCCATTGTAGTCACTTTCTGTTCCGCTTGGCACTGCAGCCAACCCTAACGGAGTCACACGAAGGCACACAGTTACCCATTGCACCACCTGAATGGGAGGTTTGGGCAGGTATCGGTGGGTGTCTTATTTGCGGGGGGTGGCTTATTTTAACATTTTGGGCAAATATAGGGGGGGGGGCTTATTTAATGGGGATGGCTTATCATAGGGGGAAACAGGGTATCTTACCTAAACCTTATTTCAGCTATTCGTCCAGTGCCTAATACCTCGGAAATACCAGTTCCACACACACCATCAAGTATGGATGATATCCAGAGTGATTCTGGGGATGGATACACATTACCTCACCAGGAATAATTTAGCTCAGATTTTTCGGTTGATGAGGGACCACAACCATATTCTCAAAGCAAGCTGATGATTATAGTTAGAAATTTAGGCCTTTCCAAAGATGGAGCCAAATTGCTAGGATCAAGACTGAAAAATAAAAAACCTGCTGACACCTGGAACTTCATTCTCCCGGTACAGATGCCAAGAGAAGCGATTGACAGTTATTCTCCAAAGAGGGGAATTTAGTTTTTTGTAATGATGTTCAAGGGCTAATAAAGTGCTTTGACATAGAATATGATCAATCTGTGGGGCGCCTAATAATAGTTTAAAACGAGTCTCAAAGCAACTGACCTGGCCTTGTTCGTTTGCGGGCTTCTGGGGGAAACCGAGTGTTGGGAAAGCGCAACTTGCCTGCAGAGGCTGAGAGGGGATTGTCTATGGGTGAAGAGTGCAGTTAAGATTGGGGAACTGACTCCTGCTGCATTGACCTAGAAGCACGTCCTTACAAGGTTTCTGTAAAGATGGTCTGTGCAATAATCCTGCCTGTGTATTATCATCAGTGCCAACCTACATATTAGCCTCCCTATATTGTAGCTCTAGCATAGCCAGATTTCAGTGCTATAAATACCAGAACAGAAGCTACATCACTCTACTTAATTTACACTGACTGACTGTTCAGATAACAACTAAATGCTATAGGGATGTTTTTAAATGTGATACTATATAGATTTAACACTGAAATATAAAATATAATTAGACCATCTGTTTTAATGGTGTTTTAGTTTTTTTTCTGGTTACTGAGTAGAGCGTATATTATTCCACTATTCTTCCATTTCCCAATGTACTTTATCTTCTAGTGACATCAATTGTCTTACGTAAGCGTGTCCACAATAACATCCAATGTCATCTGTAATATTGTGCTCAGCTCGAGAGCCTTTTTTTAGATCAACTAAAAAGAACTTGGTGACATGCTAATACTTGCCTGCTGAGGGTAAGGATTTACAGATTAGATTTGAAAGCATATATACTAAAACTGGGTCAGATTTGTCGCCAGGAGTTACTAATTTTATACATCTTCATACTTCTAATTTTCTGATATTACAAAGGAAATCAGGAGGAATCAGGAGTAAGGACATTGAAAAAATAGTTGTAATGCATTTTTTCAACACTTTGTCATAGCAACGTAGTAGATGATTTATGTAATCTGAGAAAGCAGAAAGAGCTAGGAATCTGTTTAGCAAAAAAGATAAGATGACATGTTGCAGTATTTGATGCTAGAAACAATTATCTTGGTTGTACATACTCTAATAAACATGTGCATTATACCAGGGCCACCGTCAGGGGGGGACAGAGGGGACTCCCGCCCCGGGCCCAAGCAGCTGGGGGGGGCGGCTGGCTGCCCAATCAGTAGGCAGCCTCTGCTCACTGTGGTTTTTCCTGACAGCTGGTGTTCTGTCAGGTAATGCTTCCTGTAGCTCCTCCAGCAGATACATTATCCCCAGCCAATAAAAACGCAGGACATACCCCTCTCCAGCTGCTCTAGAAACAAAACCAAAAAAACCTGTGTGACACTAACTTTGAACATTCATAGCATGAAAACCATTAATAGTATAATCATAAAACTTTCAGGATCAGTAAAGCTCCCCTACTACTACACCCGAGTTTCACCCCTCTAGCTACAACACTTAAGTAAAATTTCAGCTAAAATACAGCTATCAGATAATGCTATTTCATCACCAGTGATATACTCCTATATGCAACATTTCACTTGCCTAATTTGAACACATAGATCTTTGAAACCCTGCATGGTAGAACCTTAAAATTTTGGGGGTTACCAGTTTACCCCTAAGACTACATCCATGCAAATTTCCAGGTCCCTGAGCACAATCCTTTATACTAAAACCCCCTATCAAATATTGCTTCCCTATGAGCATAAAGCACTACTCTGGCACATACATGCATCCTTTCACTTATCCTTATTTAAACACCAAAATCTTTAAACCCCTTCATAGTAGAACCTTGAAATTTTGTTGGGGGGTTACCAATAAACCCATGCGACTACCTTCATGCTGCAAATTGGGCTTCCTATGAGGCGACTCCACACATTAGGGCTCCTGCCCGTGTTTATTGCATCAAAATTGCAGGGTTTGTAAGTGGCAACATAAAGTATCTGTAAAGTAAATCAACAGCTCCTGGCTTCTTTAAAAACGAACGCTGTCTCAGAGAGTTCAGAGAGACTGTCTTCCACACACCAGCAATACAGTTTTGTTAATATTATTGCCATAGTCATCACCATCATCACATGTTGCACCGGGTAACCACCAGCTCAGTCACTGTGAGCCCATCTGTGGTTTCTACAGACATCTCTGTTATACCTGGTGATAGGGAGACTCTCCAGTATTTCTATACCTATTATTAGCATTTTCTCAGTTTAGGGTTAGCGCACTGTATGGCAATCCCACCACCAGTGTATGGCAATCCCACCACCAGTGTCAAATATATAACTATATCTCCTCTCCTTACCCAATTTGCAAGGGCACACGACAGGGATGCCTGCTCTCCAAGGGCGTGATATTTTGCATGGTCTCAGGTGATAACTAGTAACCCCCAAAATTTCAAGGTTGTACTACATAGGGTTTTAAAGATCTGGGTGTTCAAACTAGGTGAGTGAATGGATGCATGTAGCAGAGAAGGCCATTATGGTTTTATGGAAGCATTATTTTATAGCTGATTTCTTTGTAGGAAGGGTTGAAGCTAGGGGCATGAAATTTTGCAAGCTGAGGGGTGAACTGGTAACCCCCAAAATTGTAAGGTTCTATCATGCAGGGTTTTAAAGATCTATGTGTTCAAATTAGGATAAGTGAAAGCATGTATGCAGCAGAGTAGTGCTCATAGGGAAGCAATATTTGATAGGGGGCTTTTAGTAGGAAGGATTGTGCTCAGGGACCTGAAATTCTGTAGTCTTGGGGGTTAATTTGTAACCCCCAAAATAAAAAAGGTACAACCATGCAGGGTTTCAAAGATCTATGTGTTAAAAGTATGCAAAGTAGTAGTAGGGGTACATTACTGATCCTGAAAGTTTCATGATTATACTGTTAATGTTTTTTGTGCTATGAATGTTCAAAGTTACAGTGTCACACAGCTTTTTTTGGTTTTGTTTCTACAGCACAGCTGGATAGGGGGAAAGGGTGTGTCTTATCCTGCGTTTTTATTGGCTGGGGATGATGTATTTGCGGGAGGAGCTACAGGAAGCATTATCTGACGGAAAAGCATAAGTGGCTGCCGCTGTCCAACCGAAATGTGCTCCACCTGTAGCACCGAATGACCAACAGGGGGAGCACCTAGGGCAGCTGCTGTGTCCATGACCCCTCAGTCTCCATCGAGATGTGCTCC
>CM070033.1:96229664-96240343 GCA_036250615.1 Ptychadena robeensis
TACTCTGGGGAGCCTGAGGGTGCCACCCGGGACCCCTGAGCCCCGGAGGCCTGACACTATTTAACTAAAACAAGATCTATGTTTCATTTCTTTGGTAAAATGTAACATGACATTGGAAATATTATTAAGATGTTGACCTATAGTAATTAATGAAAAAAGTCTGCCTGCTTTGGTCATAATGTGGCATAACTTTGAAGGGTTTATTTGACCATGATTACTAGTACCGGTACTTCTAGACTTCCAAACTGAGGCTAATACAAGAGCCCAGGACACCTCTCATAGATTTACGTCAGCCCCTATTCGAAAGTCCCTGACTATACAACAAGTGCCTTATTCTATAGCATTTCAGGCAGCTACACTCTCTACTATGTTTGCATTAACAAAGCGGAAAAACCCATCTTGGTTAATGGTAAACAGTGGTGGCTTAAGGTTGTGTAGAGCATAGACCTTTCCCACAAATTACCAGCAGTGCCTTAAATATGCAACATCATATCCACTATAGCAGTTTATATTAGTGGGTAGATAATATGGATATATATATATTATATTATATTTTTGGGAATAAAATCAGGGACTCATTATAAAATATTTGGGAGTTATAATGAATTATTTAACAGTGTACATACATGCTAAATATATATTAACTTAACCCTAAGATAAAGGTATATTCTCTATACGGGTACATACAGGTCTTTTTTCTATACATGACTAAAAGATGGTGGCAGGGAGGGTGCATTTTATCAGAAGGGCTCTACATTTACCAAGCTAATAGGATTCTGTGTCTACTAGATAACATATAAACGTTACAGAGATTCAGAGAGCCAATCATCTGCAACAACATAACACAAAATACTTATCATGTCACAAACCTGAAAGATAGCATCCTGTTTGCTCTGCTGTTTTTGCCCAAAGATCTGCCAACAATGTTTGTCTATTTTTTTCCAGTTTAGCATATTCAGCCTTAGTTATATTTGGATGATACTTAAACCAGAGAAAAGGAGAAAATGTCATACAGAAAAATAATAATATAATGTCATAGTTTGCAATATAATACACTGTCCTGTTTCAGAGTGATGGGCGCATCAGGGAAAGAAGAGAGGCAGATGAAGTGCTAGTGCCTACTGTACAAGCCTGAGGTGTTCTTCAGTATGATCTGGGTGTTAGGACCCTGGCTGTACCGGTCGTCACCAGCAGGTGGCTCCCTGCAGGCATGGGCTGGGTGGAGCTCACTCCTCCCTCGTTAACGTAGTGCTATTTAGGTTTGCTCCAGCCAGGCCATGGTGGCTGTTCATTTGAATTTGTACTTGGATCTGGATCTGTGTCTTGGCTGTTTCTTGTCTGAACCTTGTGCTTCCCCTGGCTTTATGTTCCTGAACCTGAACCCTGATACTCCTGGACTTTTGCACCTGTTTGTCTTTCTACCTGTAAGTCTCATTATTATCGTTAAATCTGTTTTTTGTCACCACCATTGGTCTGCATGTCAGTGTGTGCAATTTGCCTGGTCGCTTCCCTGTCCTGGATCCTGACACTGGGGTTGCTGCAGTTGGTTAGGTCTAGGTTCAGCAACAGTATGTGCTCTAAGATTGAGGTCAGCTAACCAGGTTATACCATCAATGGATGTTTTCTTCCCTAATGGCACGGGCATATTCCAAGATTCATCTGCTGCATGTGCTGGAGAAGGCTTTGCGCAGCGGTCAGACTCTACCATCATACATGCAAGATCTTGGTGAAAAATTTATAGAAACACTGGATGGAAATACATTTTGTGACATTGCAGAGGCTTATTGAAACAATGCCACAGCCAATGCATGCCGTAATCAAAACTAAAGGCGGGGCAAATAAATATTGTAGTGTATGACCTTTTGTTTTGGCCAGGCAATGTATATAAACAAGCCATTTTTTGAACAATATTGGAAACATATACAACCACCATCAGTCTTTTTAACTGTACTTGTGTGTCCATAGTTATCCCCACACTTTCAGTCAGGGCAGAAATTGGAATACATCTCTGAAGTGGGGACATACCAAAATGCAAATGCAAGACTTGGATCACTGGAGGGCCTTGTCTAGTATCCTTAGGCAAAAACGCCATTTATTTTTAATGGGCCTGCCCCATAGCAGATTTTTAGGACATGATGCATGCTGCTGACAGTAATCTTTTTTTTTTCCAATAACATTTTTATTACATGTTTATCAAATACAAAAAATGCAGATGCCGCCAAAGTGGTCTTTTAAAAACCTTAAAAAGAAACAGAAACAAAAAACAACAAAACACACATTCTAACGCGGGAGGGGGGGGGGGGGTAGGAGGGGGTCACAGGGGTGGACAAGTCACATGCAGCAAATTTGAAATCCTTGGGCAAGCCAGTTAGGTACCCGACACAAATTTAGGACTCCCTAGTCATCAGTTGGGCATAATCCCCTGTTTCCTCAAATATGTGCCAGAGCCTCCACTTCTTGTTAAACATGGTAAATCGTTCTGTCTTGATATGCAAAAGCTGTTCCATTTCTTTGATGTGCTTAACCTGTCGGAGCCATTCTGACATACTTGGGATCTCTTCAGACCTCCAGTGCCTGGGGTAAGTATTTTAGCTGCATTGATTAATGCATTTCTCAAGGCATTTAAAGCGGGGCACAGTGGCATTGGCAGCTTTAGGGGCTGAAAACAACAGGTAATGGGTTGCTGAAAGCTGCCTATCTGCCCCAGTTACCTTACTGATCACCCTGTGAACAGCTAGCCAGAAATCCTTGATTTTAGCACACTCCCACCATATGTGAATCAGGGTGCCTGGTTCCAACACCAATCCTCCTGCCCAGGAAACATTCTGTGCAGAACCTCTGGCGTTCTGTACCAATGCGTCCAAAGTTTATAGTTAGCCTCCTGGGTAGCAGCGCTCAGAGACGTTTTGTGTGCTGCTAGACACACTGTTTCCCATTGGGGAATTGATAGCGTAACATTTAGTGACTGTTCCCATTTCGCTTTCAAGGCTAAAGAGTGGGATGATTCACGGGATTGAAGCATGCTATATAGGCTAGAAATCAAATGGTGTTCGGGGTGTACCTTCGTACACTCTTGCTCCAGGGGCGTCAGTGGCCTAGAAAAGCCTCCCACCACCTGGTTACCTGTCATGTAATGTTTAAGTTGGAGGTATGTCCACCACGGTAACTGCCCCTGTTTTGTGAGAGTGCCTAGAGAAGAACGGTCCTTGAAGGTTGCATTCGGTTCGCCATATGGTCCGAAACGCCCTGTCATTACCTATCGGGAACTCCGGGTTGTGCTGACAGTAATCTAACAAGTACCATGCGTAAGACATGGATAGCGTGATACAGGGGCCTTAAAGCAGACCTACTGCAAAGTAAACAGTTTGGCTCCAGTTCCCCGATTGCCACTTGTTATCTCTCAAAATGTTTGACTTGAGGTCTGCTTAAAGACAGTGTATAAAGATCTACATGAATATGTAAATATGTTGTTTATAAAATGTATTGCTACTTACCAAAAGACTAGGATTATTTGGAAAATTACTGAAATGATTTTCTACAAAGTCCTTTCCTAGTAGCTTAAATATCATTTGCCTTTCCTTAGGATCATTAAGCAATGGTTTAACTTTTTCCGCAAAGACAGTTCCCACTCTGTCTAACACCTAAAAAAGTAATAAGCAGATTTGTAGTTTATGACATTTTAATTTGTAAAAACAAATAGCACCCAGGAGCAAATGTGAATGCATGAGTCAGTGATCTAACATCAGAAGGTGAAATTTGACTAGGATTTATGGATAATTTATACAATTTCTATTAGAAATATATCACTTACTGTATCTATATTTTACATTATCCTCTGTCCTCTGTACAATCTTATTAAGTACTCAGATCATTATGTACAGTATTTGTCATTTGGTACACTCTTACTACTGGTAGCCAGCTTATTATAGTGATGGGCTAAATGTAATGTGAGGTGGTGGGTTCTAGGTGCAACCAATTAGCAGCAGTTTTTAGGGTCCTGCATGTTCTACATATAGGTTGTTCTTCTAAAGAAAGAATATATGCCGCTATGTACAGCAACCTATGACAGCAAGGAATAGCTGAATTGACAGCCATTATATCAACTGGCGGTAGAAATGATGGAGTAGTAGTGATGTCACCCTCAAAATGATAAAAACAATAATTTTCAAAAACCTTGAGTATCTTTTTTAATTGTTTTCAAAGCCATCAAAGTCAAGCTATTATGATGAAGTACATTTTGAAGTCCTGTTACATCCATAGGTCAGTTTTGAGGATTCCTTGCTAAATATTTATATCTTGTTCATAAATTTCCTTTTTTTCTATTTACAACTTTTTACCACTTTCAAATGTTAACAGCATCCCACACCTTCTCCACAAGCTCCTGCTTATCAGTCCTACTAAGCTTTTTTTGGCAACCCTAACTGCCTAACCACCTGCTAGCCAAATCCTCCCTTATAAAGGAGCTTTAGTAGCCTAATTCACCATAGACTTTTGTTCCCACCAACTTTTTTTTTACCTCTCTTCCTTCTGGGATTTTACATTTCTCAACCAAGTGATCAAGAGGAAAAAGAATTTTATGGGAGGATGTCTATATTGTCCATTGCAATAGTCATACCCTAACCACATTGTGACTTGATGCAAAAATTTTGTAAATGTAAAGTTTAGACTTTAGAACTAGATCCATGTCCAGTCTGGATAATAACATATTAGCTGCAGTAATATGTATAATATAGTATTCATATAAATATCTCCAGCCATCTGTCAAAAATAAATAATAGGCCTTGACATGATCGACCAAAGAAGAGGAGTGGACATGTTGCCCGCATTGTGGAGGGGCTGTATGGGGGCAGCCTATCAGTGCATAGACCTTGTTATGTGATGTGGGATGTTGGCCACATACTTGGGGTAATGCAGTAATTGTGTATACACTGCTCCAAATTGGTCTGCATGACCGTCATCCCAGAAGAAAACCTGAAAACACTTTGCTGAAGACTAAAGGCGGCCATGCACAGTTAAATTTTTCTGTTTGATCAACTTAAAATAAGATTGTATTAACTTGATAATTTTAAATTTCGATAGTTTTTACCACCACATAATGTGAAACAAAACAAATTGAATCCTTTCCTAAGCCATGTGCGTATGCTCCATAGTACATTTGGATACAAATACAGCAAAATACCTAGAAAACTTGTAAGATACTTGGTCAGTCCACTGAAATATACCAACATGTTTAAGGTAGCTTCATATTCAGTTTTCATCACATTTGCTTCAAACGTTTGTTTCAACGTCTTATTATGATTGTTGTTTTAAATCGATGGATTAAGTTGATGGATGGAAAACCATGTATGCCCATTTACAAAACAATAAACAAAGATGGTGTTGAGTGTGTGGCAGCAATTAGCTGAGATTACAAAGACAAGTGTGTGTTGTCTACAGTCAAGCATGGTGGTGGTAGTGTCAAAAAACCTTCCTAGATGGGCGCTGCCTTCCTAAAGGAACTGAGGATAATGGTGCTGTACTGGCCAAGCATGTCTCTAGACCTAAACCCTGTTAAGCATCTGTGGGGCATCCTAAAACAAAAGTTAAAGGAAAGTCTCTCATATCCACCAGCACAGTTGTGTCATCATGGAGGATTGGAGGAAGATTTCAGTGGCAACCTGTGAAGCTCTAGTGAACCCCATGCCCAGAGTTGTGGCAGTGCTGGAAAATAACAGTGGGCACACAAAATATTGGACATGGACACTATTTGGACATTTTCCTCTTATAAACTCACTTTTGTTGCCAGAGGTTTAGACATTAATTGCTGTGTGTTGAGTTACTTTGAGGGGTCAGCAAATGTATACTGTTATTTAAACTGTACACTGACTACTTTACATTGTATCAAAGTGTCATATCTTCATGGTTGTCCCATGAAAAGATAATATGTATTTTAACCACAGGGGTGTACTCACTTATGATATACTGTAGGATATGGTCATTGTTAGTGTTACATACAGTATACTTTGAAGATAAAGATGTATTTATTTTTTAAAAATATTATACAAGCTAGCAATAGAGAAATCAGACTACAGTCATTTTTTTAAATTCATTATAGGAAATATCCAGCATATTGAAACTCATAAACTCTTCGATAGTTTTTCTTTATCTATGGAGCAATCATTTTGGAACAGAATGTCTCCTTTTTACTGTCATAATTAACCTCTAAAGTATCGCTTCACAGAAAACTATTGTAGTTCTAGTGGAAATAGCAGGTAGATCTGTGTGAGATCATGAAATGCCTGCTAATGTATTGAATTAATATTTAATGCTGATCTGCAGGGAAGGAAAAGAGTAGAATAAGTATCACTGCATTATTTCCCTCCAGTGCTGCCATTTCCTCACATGATTACCTGCCTAATTTACTCCAACAGGCATTCGAAATGCATCAAGGAAGCCTCGTATAACAGACATCTTTATTTCTATATTTGAAATCCTCTTTTTTGTGCTTAAGAACATGCATATGTTGTGCTGTTAGCTTTGTTTTCACTAAAGCATCAATAATGCCATACATGAATTCACTTATTTATTTTGCCTATAGAATAGACTAGAAAAGAACAAAAATATGCAGCAATCCTTAACCCTAATTATAAATGCAATTAGTTTAAATATATGAATTGTATATTCTGTGTACAGCAGCAGACTAGAAGAATAAATAAACCTATCCACCTTGTGTTTGTGATTGGACCTTACCAGGACCATTGTTTTCCATCGTTTATAGAAAACCTCACACTGGATGGTGTATTCCATCCATCTAATAGCTCATATTTCCATGAGGTAGATCAGCAGTTTATATTCCTCTGTGCCCAATAACTTTCCACTGACAGTTGATTTACTATGTCTTATGCATGAAGACAATTGTTCAGCATGGGGGAAAGGAGAACAATTTGCACAGTCAACATTGGTGATCATAGCCACTATAATAAGGATATCATGGACAGGGGTAAGACACATATTTTCCTGTTTGGTGAAAATACAAACTGGTTGATTTTCAGCAAAATCTTATTTTTAAGTAGTGATGAGCGGCACAGGCAATATTTGAATTTGCGATCAATTCAACTTATATTCGATTCAATATTCTCGAATATTCAAAATTCGAGTGTACGGCTGTACATTGTGAAAATATTCCCATCGCAATAACCTTCTAAATGAATGGCCACATATGGTATTTATTTTCGCATTGCCAATTTAAAATCTCAATGCATGGCCATAAGCCATCTAATGCATAATATTGAAATTGCGAATACCTGCTGCCATATTTGCGAATTCTCAAATAGCCGATATTCGTCAAATATATTCGCAATTTAAATATTCAAGCTTAACACTATTTTGAAGTATTCTTGTATAGAGTTGAGCGGGTGAAGTGCTCTAAGGGACAAAACCACAATCCCCAGGACCCATTTATATTATCATAAGTATCCAGTTCCAGAAGCAATTTAAGTGTCTCCTCTGGGATGAAAACTTTGGTTAATTCAGTGTCTGGGGGCAAGCAAAAGATATCCATGCGCATCCAAGGGATAAGTAACTATGCCTAGGGGAGCTTGAAAGAAATGTCCTTATACCACCTAAAACTCAGGTGCTTACACTGCCACAACTTTTTTACAAGTGACTGCAGTTCATATTTAAAGTCCAAAGCCTAATCAACACATCTAATGCAAACCTGGGTAGGTAAGGGTAGCCATACACAGGTCGATATTTCAGTTTATGAATCGAAAACAAACAGAAAATGTATTTCTGATGTCTGTAACTTTCACCCGATATTTCATATGTCCTTTTTTGGCTGTAATGACAATAAAAATTAAAAAAAAGAAACCATCGCTTGTGAACCTTTAACCCTGTGTGACTGACGGTACATTTGATCGAGGTTTGTTTGAGGATGTTTTATTGTGCAATGGATGATCAGATCACAAAATAATCAATTCGTCTATGGCTACCTTTATATGTGATTTCTGTTTGTAAAAAAAATGGCATATCACAAGTTTGGTCTTTTTATTAATTGATACCTTGAATATCCAGCAGAATAACTTAGAAAGCTGTTATAGAGCTCAGCACCCTTTTATGTCAAATACCACTGAGTTAAAGCAAGATAAATGCTGTAGCTCATTCACAAGGTACAGTATGGAACAAATTGTATAACTATTACTTAAAACAGGAAAAAGAGACAAGGTATAACTAATAACTGAAATACCGTAGTTGCATTGATTAGTGTCTAGAACAGTATTTGTGGCCTGTTTAGCTTTTTCATTCTGTCCATGTTGCGCTCCCCTCTGTTCGTTCACTGCAATCATTGTCACATGGACTGCAATACGGGCAATAAAAGTACACTGTACACTGTTTTCCCGGCCCTTCCCTTCTTACAGGAAAGTTACGCTCCTCCAAAAACATGGAGGTCTATGGCTACGTCCTCAGCCAGATGCGGCGCTGGAAGCAGCTGGGGGCCTGCTGCGCTTCTGCATCACAGAGCACAGGCGAGTAAACAAACTGCCTGAACTAGGTTTGGAAAACCGCCCAGGAGTTTAAAGTGTGAAAGCTTCACATCATGTTGCTTCATTTAAATGCAGCTCAATGCATTGCCCATAGTCATTGCATTCATCTTCTCTATGTCTGGGCCCTCCTATTGGCTCACAAGTCAAAAACTTTACCCACTCCTGGTCTAAATAAAGAAGGTCATTAACAAGATGTTCAGCTACAATATTATTAGCTTTAATTTATATAGCACCAACATATTACTCTGCGCTGTACATTAAATTAGAGTTGAGAAGCAACACAAAATAACACACAGGTTATGACACAGGAGCAGTTGAGGACACTGCCCAATCGGGCTTACAATGTAATAGATACATGACTGGATGTAAAATCAGCATGGCTGCATTATGTAAGACACAATAAAAGAAAGGCGGAATATAAAAGATCTCATACAGTGCTTAATTTTACTAAGAAAATACAAAGCACAGCATTATAAATCTCATTTCATTCATTCTCATTTACTGTAATCATTTACGTGTATAAATGCTGCCCCCATGTGGAGACAGTGAGTAGCACCACCTTCACCAGCACACTGGTATACTGAACCTGGTTATCGTACTTCTAGAATTTATAGAAAACCACAACTATTACACACAGCGACACATGAGTGGATTATTGTATTAAAGCCAGATACTAACATTATAGACATCCTACCATTCTAATATTTATGAAAATCTCAAGCTATTTTTTTCTCCTTGCTATTTGATTAAGAAATCGATTCTGAAATGAGTTTCGTTATAAATATAAACAGCTAAAATATTTTTTGGGCAGTTCAATTTTAGACATTTTTACGTTTTCCAATTAACGATACTCCACTGGGCCATGAGTAAAATTCATTATTTTCAGTAAAGACACTAGACCAAGTAAATAATTGTAAAATGTAAAAGGTGGATTGAAAATAATTTTCTTACCTAAGTGTAAGGCTATGTATCCACTGTGTGGTGCGCTTCGTCGGGACCCCCTACATTACGCGCAGTGCTTGGTGGGGTCCCGACGGAGCACATACACATTACCTGCCCGGTGGATCCTCTGTTCATGTTCGTTAAACTCTTGACTTTTTAGATTTCTATCCAATTTTCTTACATGGCTTCACAATCATTTTAGAAAAATTTTTAACCAACCAATTTCATTCATCAAATTTTAGGGTTCATTTACAAGATGGGTTTTAGGGAAGCTGACAGCAACTGAGCCGCTGTGTGCAGTAGTGTTGAGCTCGAATATTCGAATGCCGAATATTTTTCGCGAATATCGACAATTCGAGAATTCGCCAATATCTCGAATATCTCGGCGGATATTCGCAATTCCGAATATTCGCAATATGGCCATGTATTGCAAAAATAATATTCGCATTGTGAAAATAAACATAGCATGTGACCATTCATTTTAAAGATTTTCGCGATGCGAATAATATTTTCACAATCCATGGAATTACCGGGAATATTCGAATTTCCGAATATAGAATCGAATATTAGTAGAATTATTCGTGAAATATCACGAATTCGAATATTGCCTATGCTGCTCATCACTAGTGTGCAGCAATTGCACACATTTTGAGGGTTATTGAGTGGTAAGTAAGTAACATAACAAAAAAATCAATAAATATTAGTACATTTAGCACAGTAAAAGAGTAGAAAAGCAAACGTGGGTTACAACTTGTGTACATTTATATATATATGGAGGAGAGATGGGAGGGGAAGAAGGGTTAGGGAAAAGGAATATTAATTTAGCAGTGCAATGTCCAGGCTGAGAGAAGCAAATGTTGTCCTCATCATAGTAATACAAGTTAAAAATCTAATTGGAAATAATAGTATCATAGAGAATGTTTATCATTTGTAGTTTTAAATACAGGTTCTCAGGACATGTGTCACATCAAAGAAAACATTCTAATGTCTGTTATTACTGTATGAAAGAAAGACTTTAAAGTTTAGATATCAGGCTAAAGCAGTGGTTCCCAAAATGGGAGGCGGAGCCCTCGGGGGGGCACAGCTAGAGTACTGTGGGTGGGACAGCAGGAAGACAACCTTGAAGTAGCTGCAGACAGTAAGTAGAGTTACGTTAAGTGTGTGTCTTTGTATGTGTTTGTCTCTATGTGAATGATTGATGTCTAAAGCCCCCCA
>CM070033.1:96250358-96285364 GCA_036250615.1 Ptychadena robeensis
TGTAAACGATTTCAGCAGCTCACATTCTACATATGACTTCAGTCATCAGTCTCTTTTCTGGCTGATTGTGTGTGCAGTGTGCAGCAGTGTGCAGCATTTGCTCACAGTTTTGTATTCCGTGTGCAGCATTTATATTTTTCTCAGATAAAGAATTTGCTGACAGTGTGCCGTGTTTGTGCTCAGTGTGCTCCTTGCCACCCAGTGTTCGGTGTGAGGATGCTTCAATGGCAGTTATGACAATGAGTGCAAAAGCCAACAGTTGAATGTGGATGATATAATGGGTAGGGCTGAGCCATACATGGGATCTTACATCTGTAAATTGGCCATCATGGGCACATCGCACAAATACATCCATGATGCTAAGATGACACAAGCATAGACCTAAAAAAAATATACAAATAAGAAAAAAAATTATGATCCCAAAATGCATGCAGCAGGGTGTTCTAAAATGGTTTATACACAGAACTGTAAAACGCAATGCATGAAAGCACTCTTAAAGAAAATGTACAGTTACATTTTGATGTGCTAGGTCATTTATTTTCTTGTTTTCTCTCTCTTTGCGTTGTTCAGTATTTGTACTGTATTCTCCAGTATTTACTATGCATAAAGTGCGTTATAATAAGCATATATCTTTTACATTTGGTAGAAATTTGACTTCTTGTTAATTATTTAACCTTCTGAGCGTTGGGCTGAGTTTTATGCATCATGAAACTCAGCCCCAGTTAACTAGAGCCACGCCAGAGGTCTCGCCGTCTTCTGACGGCGGTCGGGAGCACCGGCATGTATGCCGATGCTTCCGGGTCCGCCCCCGATCGCGTCACCGGTGACACGAAGGGGGCGGGGGTAGGCGGCGCCATAGACCTCTGTCTAACTGGAGGGGCGTCGCTTTCGTTCAACGTAAGTCTGGTGTCTCCATTGACACCGGGCTTATGTTTACTTCCTCCAGCTGAGCAGGCAATCGCAGCAGAGCATATTGTGCTCCGCCGCGATTGCCTGTGGCACGGTTATGAAAAAACCGCGCCAACGTCGAAACACTCAGGAGGTTAAAGGGTTATTAAACCCTCTGCAAAATTCTTGCAGAGAATAACACATGTAATCAAACGGAAATAATACGTATAGATGGTTTCTTCTGTCGACTTTTCAGGGATCTTACATCTGGTCTTCAGGTTCAGAGAGTTTCCTGTTTACTTGTGGCGACACCAGAATGCCCCTCCCCCCCCCTCCCAACCCTTCTCCGGCAGATGGATACATGGCCACGCTCTCTGCATCCATAGGCATAAAGAGAGATGGGTAAAACTTCCTGAACCTTGCCTAGCAATGTTTAGTGTTTATGCTTACCCCCAGATTCATAGCAAAATATATACATAGAATCAGTGATTATCAGATCGTATAATCAAATACAGCATAAGGATCTATATAAGCAGCAATGCATTGATTTTTTGTGTATTCAGTTACAAAATATGTCATTCAATACGGTAACACTTAGGATATTGATTCTTTCTTTTGCATATCAGTAACTAGTTGTAATTGGTGTTTTAAGCTGGGCATAGACGGGCAGATTCCTGCCCGATTCTTTAGCCGATCAACCGCCGTGCGCATTCCCGCAATCGGTTGGTGGTCGGTCTGCAGAAAATCGGGTGCACCCACCTGGTCACATTGACCAGGAATCTGCCGCATGTCGTGATCCAATTTGCTGGCAAATTCCCGGCCGATCCCATTAGTAATGACCGTCACACAAAGGGTGTCCAGCTTTAACCATATACACACGCATTCAGCTAAGAACATCAATGCCTATACTTTATAAAACTAGGATGTGGTTATTGTCTTTTAGTCTACCTGTTCTGGCTTCAACTAAAGCTGGTCTTGTGGCACAGGTATCTTCATGGTGATCACTAATTAACGTGTTAATACCAGTTCATGATGGTCCATATCTAGGTAATAAATCCCCTTCTGGGTTTGTGGTTAGGTTTCTGCCTGGTCTTTTGTGTCCTCCTTCCTCCAAGATTGTTTTATAATTGCCTCTTTTATGTTTTATTTGTTTCTGTTCCAGGACAAGTGTTCCAAAATTCAGAGCATTTGGCTGTTGTTTTTCTTATCTGGCTCTTCAGTCCTTTTATATTACACATTTTCTTCTCAGGCACTTTATTACAGGTATGTCAGAACAAGTTGATCATTGTTTAATGTGTTCTAGTGAAGCCTTTTAATGCTTTAGATTTTTTGATGAATGGTAATCATGCACTGTGCTTTTTAACAAAAAATGTTATGCATAAATAACTGAGATGCCTTTTTATGTCTTCATGATTAAAGACTTGTGTGTATTTGAAATATTTGCACTTTAATTTACAAGTTTAATCAGCCACTGTCTGTTCTGTGTCATTCGCTAAACCTACTAAAGGGCAACTGTTAATCTTTTACATTTGAAATTAAATCTGTGCATTTGCATCATTATCCCAGTGCTGTTTGAATCTATACCAATTGCCCACTACTTACTAAAGTCCCCCATACACTTTACATCACTCATACAATTTTCATTAGATCTACCAACAACTATGTAGTGCCGGGTCCTCCCTGATAGGATACATAGTGATTGGAAGGTTTAGAAAGGTCATATTACATGGTTTTGGTAGAAGAACATTTTATTGTACAGAAATTGTATGGTTAGATTTTAAGGTGTATGGGGGCTTCACCAATAGAAGAGAGTTTATCTACTTGGCTAACAGTCCAAGATAAGGGAAGATTTATATGACGTTTACATGGAAATATTGGATCCATATGCAGGGTGCAACTTCGCATCATGCTTGTGGAGTTTTTTATTTTAAATTTTTAATTGACTAAAGCAGCCCATACACAGGTCAGATTTTCAATCAATCAACTTAAAACAATCAATTTTTAAGTCTGTATAAAATTGTATGTCGATTGTATCATGCCCCATATGTAGTACAAGATTTTTGATCGATTTTTGATCGATTTTTTTTTCACTCGACATAATAATCGATCCAAAATAGTCCGATTGAAATTTCAATCAGAAGTGAGGTAGAATAGGTAGAAAAAAAATCGATCAAAAATTGGTTGACCACACTTTTCAATTCAATTTTCAATCGACCGATCAAAATTTACCATCCAGTCCGATCAAAAAACGACTGAATTTTCACTCAATTTTGATCGGATTAAGTCGATTTAACCAGGTGGGCAAAACTCAATTCTCAATCAATCGATTAAAAAATTGATCGTTTTAAGTCGATTGAAAATCTGACCTGTGTATGGGCTGCTTTACACTCATTCACTTATCCCTTTGGCTCCCATGGGGACCCAGTAATATTTGTAGTAGTAACAGCCAGATAGCATGTGTAAGTCAGAAATGACAAATGCCCTGATTCCTCCCATGGTCCAAAGAGTACATTTTTATAATGCCCGGTGGTAAGCATAGAGGAAAGATGATATACTCTTTGAGGTACTGTATCTCTTTTCTGTGCATTAAACATAGAACTGCTTGCATCCAAGAACCACATGTTCACAGATTTCACATAACGGCATATTTTTTTTAATGTAAGCAACAGATGAAGCACCTGATGTTCAGACTATTAGGGGACAGTGCATAGGAGATATAAGAGGTCTAATTGTTACCATACTGCCACCCAAAAATAAATATTACCAACATTTTAGCAAAGTTTAACCACAGTACAACAAAAATCAAGCAGACAATTTCCAAAACTATGTAAAGCAGTAAAGTTAAATGTTAGAGTCTGAGGGACATATTCTTTAGCAATCAGCATCCATTTTGAAATAGAGTATGCACATTGTAGAGCTGTAAATGATGCTGTTGTATTTTAAGCGCACAATGCACTGTATAGGAAGAGGTAGTGGAAACGTATAGTATGAAAATAGACGATGATGTGCAGGAAATAAGTTGAAATGCTCACCAAAAAAACAAAAAAGAAATAAGGAAGGCAAAGGGCAGAGTACAGAACCAAGGACTTAAGGATGTTGTGTGCAAGTCTTGCTTACTTAATCTAGACATACATGGCTCGATTTTCTAATAGTTTCAAGCACAATAGAGCAACGTGCCTGTCAGCAGCTCCCAGCCAGTGTTGTGAGCTATTTTCCGATTGCACATCAATTCCTGTTCGATGGAGACCCTGTTCCGGTGTGGACCAGGGTCTCCATCGAACGGGAATCGATGTGAAAAGTGGTGCCCATCTTTTCCCATTCGATTGACCCGCGACCGAGCACAGTGTGGTGACGTCACCACGCTGCTATCGACTGTAAGCTGATTGCAAGTGTATCGACCCATGTATGCCTGAAGCGTGCCATACACCTTTAGATCTCTTTGTCAAATATCCTTTAGATCTACCAAAAACTATGTAGTATATTATGCTCTGTAGTGAGTGCCTTTTTTAAACTATATTATTTAAAATAACACTGTTTTTGTTTTTGCAGCTTAATTTTTATGAACCCCTCTATCGGACCTTTACAATTCTGGGATGTGTTGTGGGTTGTCGGGATTACAGACTTTGTTGTTAAGTTTATCTTCATGGGGCTCAAGTGTTTGGTCCTGTTGGTGCCTTCTTTTATTATGTCGCATAAATGCAAGGTAAGGCTATTGCACTATTTGTATGTTGCTCACCACGTGATGATCTTGTTATACTACTCATTTTTTAAAGGGTTTTGTTACAGAGGCACATTTTCTTAAACACATGTTTTTCAGTATAGTGTGCTGTGGACAAATCTAAAAAAACAATAGAAAGAGGCACCTTTTAAAGAGAACATAGGCCATGTCCCCAGCTGCCATTCTTATCGTGGCACGGAGACCACTGGCACCCAGTGATCTCTGGTGGTCAGAATTGCGGCACGAAGATCACTGGCACTTGCAGGCAGGAAGTGGGGGGATGTGACCGGACATCACAGGCAAACTTTGACTTATTGTTACTTTTATTCAACCAGCAAGTTATTTTTTATGGGAAATTACATAAGTGTCTCCCAAAAGATAATAAGATAATGTACAAGAGGCATTATTGTGGAGAAAAAGCTTTTACTTTTTACATTTGAGCAAAAACTGTCATAATTATTCATACCCTTCTCAATAATAAATAGAAAAGCCTTTATTGGCTATTACATCAATCAAACACTTCCTAGAATTGCAGACCAGTTTTATGCATGTCTCCACAGTACGAAAACGAAATGTACATTGGGGTTTAACCTCCTGGGTGTTTGCCCCGAATTAACTCGAGCTGAGTTTCATGCATCAGATATATATATATATATATATATAATTTCTTTGGTTCATTTGACTGTTTTCCTTGTTTAGGGCTATTGGTACATGTGCTTAGAAGAAATTGCACAGTATTACAGCATGCTTGTGTTAACACCAGTGTGGTTCCGTTATTTAATCGATTATGGGGCACAAACAAGTGGAGCTGAATGGCATTTTGGAGTACTTTTGGGTTTGTTCTACCTCATCATCAAAGTAAGTTAAATGGAAGATTGCTTCATATGTTGGTTTCTATCTTTGTGTAGATTTTTAAATTGTACGTTTTGGATATCTTCCATTGAAGGGTGTACATTTTATACCTGTTCAAGTTTCCTGTCTCTCCACATATACACATTGTCTTACATACCTTATATGCTCAAGTATAACCCAAATCCCCCTCGGCTTATACTCGAGTCAGGGTCCACTTACCTGTCTGGGTGGTCGCTGGTTCTCAGGCGCCAGCAGCCTCTGTGAATGCTGCATGTGTTTCTGACATCGGCTGGTGAAATGTAAACAGACTCGACGACATCGCCATCTAGTGGACTATTTGTTCATTTTTACTGGAGTAAGTTAGAAAACTTCCCTATCTGACTTTGCATTTCCCACCCTCAGCTTATACTCGAGCCAATACGTTTTTCCCGTTTTGTAGATAAAATTTGGTATCTTGGCTTAAACTTGAGTATATACGGTATTTTATCTTTTTCCCTTCAGGGACCTTTCACACTATATACACGCTGCATTGCATTTTTACAGTACTGCGTTTTCCCATAAAAAAACAATTTTACCATGCACACTGCATGCATTGCGTTATAAAAAAAAAAACACATGCACCAATGCTGCATTTTAAAACACCTTGCTGCATGCATTTTGGATCATTTTTTTTCCTTCAGGGCCCTTTTTAAAAATGCAGCATTGTAGATGCAGTTTTTTTTATAACCGCTTGCTGCATGCATTTTTCATGCTCTGTTCAGAAATGCAAGCGCAAACACAGATTTGTAATGTGCAAACCACATGCATTTAAGGTATATGTGTTACTGGATACCTTTAAATAACGCAAATAGTGTGAAAGAGCCTATAATCTCTTAAAAGATCCTGCAGGCATACATGTTTATCATGTTATATCTAGATTTTAGCACATTGACTTTATTTCAGTGTTTAATTATTCTAGTTTATTTAGAATGTTACCTTCAGAGTAAATTAAGTCCATTATTAAGGTAACCAGCATCATGAAATGACATTTCTGTGTTTCTTTGCAGATTTTCATGGTTTTTGGACAATGGAAAACATCTGCTGATATTTTACGGCAGTTTTTTACTCAGCCTGTAAGTAATCTGAATACTGTCAGCAATTTCACATGAATATACCATGTTCATGTGTCATATAATGTGTAACATGTGTCATATAACCTCTGTGCTGCCCTATCACTGGACATTGGACATTGATTTGTACTAGGTTCATCTTGGCAGCTACTGCTTAGCCCGTATTTAGCATATATGTAGAACATACCGTATTATTCAAACTATAAGACGCACCCAGTTTCTAGAGCAGAAAACCAGAAAAAAAATATTTAATACGTTTTCACATCAATTGGGTTAATGCAATGAATTTGATGAATGCAATATTCAATTCAGCCAGTAGATGTCACTAGCAGCAGTACACGCACACAGCACATCACGTCACCATTTCCCTGATCAGAAGAGGGGGGCAGGAAGCTGCCCAGTCCTCTGCTTTGCCTCTGCCGATCTTGCTGTTCCTGTGTCCGTGGAAGCTGTAGTGATTGCAGTTACCCCGAACAGGAGTGAGGGATCAGTGACGGTTCATCTATCCCTCTCTTCATTGCTTATGCCAGCAGGGCTCTGTAAATATATACAGTACAGATTGGAGATCCGGTCACCGGCCAGCATCCCCCATGTTCCAGCTCCCTGGCTAATCTCCTTGTCGGGAGAGCTGGCGGGAAGCCACTCGGCCGCAGGGGTCACGCATTCGGACAATAAGACACAGGTACTCCCCCCCCCGATTTTGGGGGTGAAAGTTTGTCTTCTAGTCCGAAAATACGGTACTTAAAGGTATAATTCAATGCCTGTGCTTTTAGAGATTGAAAGATTTGGAAAAGGGTGCCTCATTGTTTATATTTAAACATTTTGTGTCCAGCACAACCATCATATTTAGAAAGCTGTAAAAACATATACAGAAAGTGGGCCTTTCCTTATTAAGTAGCATGACTGCATATAGCGATGTTAATAATGCACTTCAATTCAAAATACAGGCATTTGGGATATTTAGTACAAAATATTTACTATAGACATAGTTCTTTTTTTTTGTCCTTGGCCTTTGTAGAAAAAGCCTGTCTGCAAGGCTGGTGTTCAGCCACGTGGAACTGATGTCTTTATTGTCTTCGATCATTGCTGCACCACAAGCATTTGTTCAGTCCGGCAGTGTACTCATCATTTCTTCTTTACAAATGCAAATCTCATGATGGAATGTGTGCCCTTATTCAGAATCGGGGCAGCATTAGTGCACAGTAGCACAGGGCTCTTTTTCATTAGCTATGGCACACATTGTGCGTCTGCCAAAACCAATCTAGCATATTGTTTGACTTTGATTGTTATTTATGTAGTGTGAGAGCTGGATTCATTTGAGAGAGAGGCTTCCTTACATCCCTATATAAAACCTTTTACATAAGTGGGATTGAACTGATATCTAGGTTGTATTGCCTTCAAATGAAGTTGGGGGACCTTACCTCAGCGAGTCTCGCTCCACATTTGACATCACTCTTGAATCACTAGCTTAAAACTTTTCATTAATGCTTCCTAACCTCCCTGGTGGTACATTTTCAGCGGTGTGGTATGGGCAATCAAAGCAGAGTACATAGTACCACTCAGCAAGCCTCCAACCCCCCTCTTCGACGTCAAAGCGACCGGCGACTCTACTGAGATTTGGAATCACAGAAGATAGGTTGTAAACAAACTTACCTCCAAACTGTGCTGGGGGGGGGGGGGTGAAGTGCCTTAACACACACAATGAACTACCCTATTTAACCTCCCTGGCGGTTATCACTTTTGGTACAGAAATCTGGCCTCAGTGACAGTGTTTTGCTTTTCCGCCCCCATCGGCATGACCGGTGAAGCCAATGGGGGCGGAAAGGCTCTGTGTGCCTGCAGTTCTGTAGAAATGCTGCAGGCACACAGAGAGCCAGCAGTTGCACCCAATTCCTGCATGGGCACAGTAGGATTCACGATCAAACTGCGCCTGTACTTGCTTCGGGCGTAACGCAAGGGAGATTAAACCGGCCTCAGATGCTATACTCTGTGGGCGTTTATCAAACATTAGCGGTCAGCAGCATAATGACTTGATCACGCCATGGTCAATCGGTTTGCGAATCGAAATACACCATTTGCGGTTTGACGACTGATACTTTGGATGGGGACCCTGGTTCAGAAAAACATTTGTTATCTGGCTGATGAAAGTTGTGTGCAACCACGAGCGGTTGCTCCGGGTGGGCGCGTTTGTTTTCACCAAGAGATCACCCCGAATGAAGCGTTTATGGCTGGCTTTAGAGGTAGATGAAATTTATTTATTTTTTTATACGTTTACACTTTTCTTTTGATTTGGATTGGATAAAACATTTATCCAATCCAATTAAAAACAAATGTAAACTAATAAGAAAAAAAAATTTCATGTAGCTTTAAATGTTAAATCTCCCGCCCGGGCCGTAACGGCATCGGCACACGAGTGCCGATCACAGAAATAGCCAGAGAGATCGGCTATTTCCGGAGACACTCGGGTCCAGCTGGAGGTGGATCCAGCTTCAGGAACGCTCCTGCTGATCCTCGCTGGATCCACTTTTGAACTGGATTAGAGAGACATTTTAATCTCAAAAGGGTTTTTTAGGCACCAACCAGATTTACTTACATGTTTACCAAATTTCAATTTACCTCCCAAGCATTATGGGCTTTTCGCGACCTTTTTTATGGCCGCACCCTTCAGCATCACCGAAGACACGGGGCCGGAAAGGCTGTGTGCCTGCAGCACTGTAGAAATGCTGCAGGCACACAGAGAGCTGGCGGTTGCGCCAGATCCCGGCACGGGGGCAGTTTGATTCACGATCAAACTGCACCCGAACTGCCTTCGGGAGTAATGCTAGGGAGGTTAAAAAAGGTCTTTATTGTTACAAATCGGGACCATATACATAAAAAATAACATTCATAAAAGAGTTTTTGCCATAAGGCAATATTTGTAGAAAATCACCTAATCAGTGTCCTCAAACATATATATTTACAACTTGGTAATTGTTCGATGGTATATCAGTCATCCAACGCTTTCACCCACATAGGCTTCCCTACAAATATTGCCTTATGGCAAAAACTCTTTTATGATTATTGTTACACACCAGGACCATATACATAATAATAACAAAGACATTTTTAATAGAAATTTGGTTAAAAAAACTTTTGAGATTGAAACAGATTGAACCCCCTTTTTTGGTGGGCCACTAGAAGGGCATGTAGTAAATATAATAACCAGGGTGTGGCACATCTAGACCTACGATGGTCCCAACACAATGCAATTTTTATACATTTCAGCTCTTAGAAAAAAAATGCTAATTCATTGCAAGGAGCAGAGATAATTCCTAAAGACTGTTGTCGCCATTAAGATGCACCCACAGTGCCATAAGCACGTCACTGCATGCCCCCCCCAGGGCAACATTTTGACACCTCTAGGCATTATTTGCACTCATTGATTAAAAGATGCTCCCCTCTGCTTGTTCTTCTCTGCAATTTGACAAATGGCCGGAAAAGGCTAAATGGGCCAGATTCCGGCCCCTGGGCCTTAGTTTGCCCACCCCTGGGTTAGCCTCTAAAAACCCACACCCTCATACATTTATTGGCAATCTGATTGGATTCTTTTGTTTTAAAGACAAGGTCATTTAAAGGAATGCATTTAAAAATGTGTTTTCAGGTGTGCTGTTTGTGCTCCCTTGGCCATCTCATATATGTGGATGAGCCATAAAGGAATACAAATTAATAAAAGGTATAGTTGTGTCTTTCCTATTTGAAGCACAAATTGTATACATCATTTGTAATAATTGTATTTCAGAGTTATGGAGTAGCGGCATCCAAAAGGCAATGTTCAGAAGTTGATGACATCTGTGCAATCTGTCGGGCTGCATTTAGAAAGCCAACGGTACTGCTGTGTCAGGTAAAACATTAGGTTATTTTACTTGGGTAAGACACTTATCACTGCACCTGCAAAGCCACGAACCCTGGCTTCAGCACCTCCTAATCTGTCTCTCCCATACTCCCTCCTTTCCAGTGGCTTGAAAGCCCCACAACCTGTTCTTTAATTTGTACATTAGGTTCAAATATTAACAACAGTTGGTTTCTCTCTTTTTTTTTTTTTTTTAGCATATATTCTGTGAGGAATGCATCTCGTTGTGGTTCAATAGAGAGAAGACCTGTCCCCTGTGCCGTACAGTGATTTGTAGCAGTAACCACAAGTGGAAAGATGGAGCAACATCACTACAGCTACGCCTGTTCTGAAATTAGAATTCTTGTTTTATGGTCAATGTTCTAAAATCTGCGTTTCTTTCTGTTTAGACAGGCTAGTAGTTTCTTTTTATATATATATATATATATATATATATAGTTAATAGCTTCTCAACCTCATATCTATGCAAATGTAGGACATTTCTTAAAAAGGTTGAAATATTTCCTCTGCAAATATGTTTGCTTTTGTTCATCCCCGTTGTGGTCATAATATGTTCTGTAAGCTTCTGGGCCCCGTGCCTTCCCATTGGACTGCATGTCACTGCTAAAGTCTTATACGTGTTCTCTCTGTACTGTAACTAGCATCATAACTTTCTGCTTGAACCTCGAGGGTTTGGTTCCAGTAAGATTATCAACAACAAAATGCAGTAGCTCTAAAGGTAGGAATACACGGGTCGATTTTTTTCCCCAGATTTTTGCACAGCCGAGCGCGTTCATGGAACTGAGCAGTGCAGAAATCTGGGAGAAAATCGACCCATGTATGCTGTTTTTCGAGTGAGATCAATAGATCTCGCTCGGCGGAACAGGTTACCAACATGTTGGTAAACCTGGTTGGATATGCTATACTTATAATAGGGACCCGCAGTTCCCCCTTCATAGTAGACTGGCTGACAGCTGGTTCCCGATATTGGGGAAGCCGGGCAGTAGATGTCATCACACTACTGCTGAGATCTCTATTGGCTCAAATGTCGAGCCGTGTATTCCAGCCTTAAGGCTAACCATACACAGGATTATTTTGCAATTTATTTTCCATTTTCAGAGAGCCAATTCAAAATCGATTGATCCACTAAAAGGAATCCATTCCACTTGTACGATTGACCAAAATTTACCAACATGTCCGATCTCTTTTTGATCGATTTTACACTCTATTGTGATCACTTTTGGTCGATCACACCTGGTGGGCAGGAATTAATTTCCATTCGATTGACTTAAAGCAATCAATTTTTATCGATTGAATGCAAAACTCATACTGTGCATGGCCACCTTTTCTTCATACCCCTTTCCTGCGCAGAAAAATATATACATCAGTCATTGATACTAACATATTCCCTAATATATTTGATTGTGGATGGATCCCTATATTGGCTAAGGGATGTGCCCGTCAACAATTAAATATAAAAGATGTCTACGTGCATCTTATCAGATTTCTATATACATTATTATAAAGATCAGGTTTCCTAAGATATTTTATTTGGTGGTATAATGGGATTAAGGGGGCATTGGAACTTTTGCTGTGTTGGTTGATTTTGGAGTGAAGATTTATTTTGATTAATGGGAAATGTTTAAATCCAAGTGTTGTCTAATGCAAGAAAAACAAGTATTAGTCCTGTTTGCTACTACTTCCTACATTTAGGATGTCGCTGATGACTGTAATAATGATCACAGATGCAGTGATCTTTTCCAAAGTTACTTTGTTTCTTAAAACAAAAAATCATTTTCTATATATTCTATATGGTGTGCAACCGAAGGGTAGTCTTCCCTTTTAGGCTTTTGTCATTAATTTCATGTCTCTGTTGCAAATGATGAAGGTTAAAAAAAAAAAACTGCTTATACTTTATTTATTGTAAGAACCAAAGCACAACCATATTCAGAATTTATTTTTGTATATATCTATACATATGTGCACCTTGAACTTTTCTTTTAGATGGACCTTTAACACCTCTGTGGTAAACCAGCATTTTAAGAGATGTTCTGCAACAACTTGCAGGATGTTTGCATTGGAGGGTATAATTCCATGCTTAACTAGCTGGCATCCAGCCAAACTGAATCTATTTTTCTGACCACATCAAACCTAGCTTGTATTCTATGCACACTGCTTGGCAAAGATACTGAGAAGGAGAAATATATGTCTGTGTACTTCAGACTTTAGTTGGGTAGGTTGCAGCCTAATGCTGCAATCATTTAAATTAATTTTGCTCATTCACCAAAATTAAAAACTGAATAAAAAATATTTAAAATGTATTGAAGAAAAAAAAAACATTAACAGAAAGTATTCAGCGCCTTTTGTGTAGCTGGTGCCTTTTCGTAGTAATGATAGCCTTTTTTTTTCCGGGTGTGATGCAACCAGTATTGTGGACCTGAATTCAGGGAAAGTAGCTTTGGTTTAGGTAATTGCCAAGTCAAAAGGTGAACCTTGGCCCCAGTCTGAGATCCTGAGCAGTTATTTTTTTTTTGTTAAGGATACCTGTGTCAACCCTGAAGAGTGCAGGAAAATACCCGCAAAGCAGGATACTGCCATCATCATGCTTCACTACTACAATGGCATGGGGCAGGTCATCAGCTGTGCCTGCTTCCCACCAGTCATAATGTTATGAATGGAGTCCAAACAGTTACATTTTGGGGTCAGTGAAAGAAAGAAACTTGTTCTGAAAATTCTTCAAAGCGGATTGTCAATGGTGGAGACTAGCCTTTCCCAGATCTGTATTTTTTTCTGCCTACAGTTCCTTTCGGTTGGTTTTTGTTCTGATATGCATCATCCATCCAGCTGGACTAAAGGTGTATAAACATCTCAGCAGTGATAAATAGCTAAATATTATACATTAATTTAATAAGATCCAAATTATTTTTTCCCCCCAAATGTGGCTTCCATCCTGTTTATCACTTCAGGGCACTGGATGTAGATAAGGGGGGGAAAGTTACATTAGCATCAGGCAGCAAAATAGAACATATTTTTCTTTGACAGTTTACTGAAAACTGATTTCTGTATTGCATGTATGGGGATGCAAAAAATGTATGTTTAAAATGAACAGTTTAAATAAAATTATTTTTCTCTTCTCAGATTTGTGATATCTATCTGATAATATGGTGAACAGTTAAGAATACTGTATTTACAGCACAATTGGATGCACCTGACCAGAAGTAGTATATATTTAACTAAAAGGCAAAAATATTAAATATACAAAAAAATATTGTCCCTTTTCTCTCAACTTCCTCCCCGCCCAGGCAGCTTAGCAATGTGCTTTGGCAGAACAGGCACAGCACTACTGCTAGGTTGCACTCGCTATTCAGGATGATAACAAGTAAGCAGCCATTTGGGCAGTTTGGGAGCAGATAAGGTGCTTTTTCTTTTAGGTGCAGGCAAACCGCTCCCATTACATAACATAAACCTGTGGGAGAAAAGCTAATTTTTAAATGTTTCCTTATGACCGTAAAGTTTACACAGAACGGCAATCCTGATCCCAACAATCCGGCAGCATCTTCCAACCGTCTGGCTCATTCACATTCAAGCAGATTATATCGCAATCTGTTATCCATATCCTACAGATAGGGAGTTTGGGAGAGAGTGGGTTATTTGCGCTGCGGCTGCTCGTTTCGAGAATCTGGGTGCACTAAGTGTGTGCCGGCCAATACTTTTGATGGGTACCCATCCAAAGTAATGCAACCAGCCAGAGAAAAACAGAAATAGCAGAACAGAAGTAGCAAAGAAGAAATGCAGAAACGCAAAAGAATCTAAAACCAAAAGAAATTGGTTAAAGGAAGGGAGAAATACAAAATGGAAATAGTGAAATTTGTGAAGTAGGTCATTACATATTCCTGAAGGTTCTTGTGCACCCAGGTCTTGGTACAATTATAGTAGTAAGTCAACCCCACTGGGTTGGCTAAAGTTTACTTTAAAATCTGTTGCTAGTCATCTGGTTTGCCCAGTTCAGGATGAGAAAGTCAGTCAACCAGATGACTAGAGAAGCATCTTTATCTAAAACCTAAACTAATAACGTTTTTATGGAGTGGTGAGGTTTTATAATTTATGGGTTTTATTTGGGGCCCTCCTCTAAAGTTTGTGGGAGTGACAACCAAGAGGATTTCATCTTCTAATCCTATACTTTACGTAGCAAGTCATGCATCATTTACCAACCTTAAACAAAGTTCTCAAAACAACATATCTTTTAAAATAAACTTATCTGTGCAGAATTGGCAAAAATAAGCAAACAGGTATTCCACAACCCATCTTCCATGGCATTCAGTTCATTTATTATGGAAAATAGATAAAACAGTTACTGGATGAGAAGTCCTAGGACATCATAAAAAAATATTAAAATTATGCATAGCAAACAATTATGGGAGTTGGAATATCAAATCATTCTATTTTGCCTACTATTTAAAAAATCACCCTCCATCACAATCTTTGCATTAAGATGTCTGAACAATGGTCTTATTATATGATTTCATAAAATAATGTTCAAAATTGCAGAAAATAATTCATTATTGTCCTGCTTCTTAAGCAAAAAAAAATAAAAATAAAAAGTATGACTGATGAAAAGCAGCTTTATACCAACCACAGGCAGATTGAAGGAGAAGGCTCATACTGAGGTTTATTATTTTACTGTGGGTAGATAACCTAGTTACATAGAATGTTCAGTTGTTATACTGTGAAAAGCCAAATTTACATCATCCCATTATATCACCTTTCTCTCTGCAGTAAAGGCATTATGGGAGCAATGAAGCAAATACACATTAATACATCAATGCTCAATTCTTGCTGTAGATTAGAAGTTTCAGTCTAGACTCTAACTTACTTTAGCGTAATAGATGCTAATGACTATAGCTGAACTAAATATCTGGATACATATTCACATTTGGACAGCCAGAGAAAGAATGTTTAAGTTAACAGAAATCCCACCTGTAAAGCCCCCAATCTAAAGCAGATTTAGGTTTGTTAAGTACATGAAATCCTACCAAGCAGTGAGTATGTGTGATCATTGTCAGTGCCACAATTAACATGTCCATTGAAATGACAGCAGAGGTCTGCACTTACACAGCCCAGTTGTGCACAGAGCACAGATGAGGCAGCACCGGAATCATAGACGTTGGCAACAACTGTGATGCCATTTGCTTCCCAGGGATTAGGGTTCTCTGAAATCAGATTCAGATATTGTATGAATATTTATATGGCTTGTTTCCTACGGCTCATAGGTGAAATCAAACTTGAAAAACTATCTTTGACCAATGCTACCATATTCCAGTTGATATTCTTCAGATACAACACATTGTATAGCTCTAGTGTTACACAAAGACAGTTGACATGTGAGTAAGACAATTTTGTAAATGTACACCTTGATAAAATAATCACAATGAACCATCTCAGTGACGTTTCATGAAATTGCTTTGTTAAGGCAGTTAAGGTAAAGTTACCTTTATTTCTTTCTTTGTACCTATAAGCCATTTTAACAGGATCAAAAACAAGACCAGCATTTTGATAACATTCCCTAGGTCCAGGGACAATATTCCCTCAACGTGGAAGACATGAGTAGAAAGGCCATTTAATACTTTTACAATCTTTTCAGTCCCAGCATTTAACTTTTTAACATGAACGACTGCCAGACCAAAGACTGAGGAGCAATAAACAGGAAAGAAAGAAAAGGGCAATACATGACTGGTAGATTGTAACACTCCAGTTGCATTCACTTGAAATACATTGTCGGCCTTCAATACTCATTTTTTGCTGGTAAAATGAATAGCAAAATTGCACATTATTACTTCAAGAATGCCAACCAACCACACTGATGAAGGAAAAATCCAATGCGTTAACGTCTCCAAAACATAATGGAAGACTGCCAGCTGGGTTTATAGGTAAACTAACACGAGGAAGGTTAGATGATATCCGTCAACCAATTCCTGCATCAAGAAAATCGTACTACATTTTAAACCACCTTGCACAATCAATTCTTAGCAATTAAGACAATTTGGTATTTTCGATTTTCATGAATTATTTTTTAGACCCAAGTACAAGTCCCTGCAGATTGACATCTTATTCTCCAATCATTGCTCTATGGAGAATCAGAAAAAAAAATGTAAACGTCTTAAATAAAATTAAATCAATGAACACAATATGGTTTATGTTCCTTCTACGACATTGAAAGAATATGTTGGGGACTTAATACATTTCCTCCATGTCTCAATATGCTTTTTTGCACCACTGATTGATATATATATATTTGTGTGTATATATATATTAGTTGTATCTTTTTTTTAGTTTTTTCTTAAAAAAAGAAAATGTATGTTTGTTCATACGTTTGTCCAGTCTGCTGTATGCAGTGACTGAGACCACAAATTTATGTCCCTACCACATGGATTTGAAGCCAAAATCTATGCACTTGCTTAATTGTCAGCTAGTTTTTTTATTCCTTGGGATCTTCACCAGTATTAGTCTGAATGCATTGGAAAATAATGCACTGTCATAGGTTCATGCGTAGATGTTCCGGTCGCTTAGGGATCAAGGGATAGGCTTGTTTTTTGAATGGCGCAGCATTTGATTGTCTTATTGGTAGTGGAGCAGAAGCCTCTCCGCTTACAGTCACGTCCATTTGTTCCACACCACTTGTTTCCATTCGGAAATCAGCAGACTGTTGTGTGTTTGTTGCTCCAGCAGCTGATCCTCTTCCCCAGAAATCACCAGGAGAAAACTTCACAGGGCTTAAGAGAAAGAAAACATAATAAAGTTCCACAATAATACCAATCAGAACATTTGCAGGAACTTAGCATATGGAATGGCACGCTTAAATCTTTCCCTACAATATAACGGATTGCCTGATCCACCATCATAGTGCACTTTTAAAGAAAGCAAACTTCTCCTTTGCCAAAATCCTAACCTATCCTTTACCTTTCTGCTCACGCCTGCACTGTAGATCTCTTCTATACATCTATGAGAATTAACTGCTAACAGGTGCAAAACAGAAGACACAGAGTGCTACAATGTAACATATTACAGGGCAAGTATAGCCATTCAGCGATGGGAGGTGAGTAAGTATGGTCTAGCTTAGGAAGGGGGAAAAGGAGAAGTGTACAATTTCGTAACCTATGAATTGCTCTGCACATATCCCTGTGAGAGGAGGTGATGTAATTCAGCACAACACTTTCTATACTAGGCAAGCAGCAATGTTTTTTCATAGATACAGCAACATTAGTCTTCTTCGATTACCTTCTCCCCCAATACAATGATGCCAAGATTTGTAAGTTGAAATGTAAGATGGATTCACATATGACATACCAAGGCATCCATG
This sequence comes from Ptychadena robeensis, assembly GCA_036250615.1. Taxonomy (NCBI): domain Eukaryota; kingdom Metazoa; phylum Chordata; class Amphibia; order Anura; family Ptychadenidae; genus Ptychadena; species Ptychadena robeensis. Next base: position 96,268,151 of record CM070033.1, read on the forward strand.
CAAAAAACAAAACAAACGAAAAATATATACTATATCACAGTCTTATATTCATATAAGCTAAATTAACCAAAGAATTGATTAACTTTTCAGCATTTGCAAAATTACCTTACGGGTGTTCGAGGACTTCCTATAAATCTACGAGGAGACCGAATTTTTGGTTCAAAGGAAAACTTCTCTTTCACACTTTCAAGTACAGAAGGTGCCACATAAGTAAAACCCTGGAGATGAAAAACACTAAATATAAAAATGACAGAAGATGTAACATTTAGTAGGATTAGGCCATTAGTACTGCCTGGCTGAAGGAAGACTAGTGAGGACCAGTCCCCTTGTGCTGTTTAGAGCATACTATATAGAAAGGCGGTGAAGAACGTGTCCAGCAAAATAAATAAATATTGGAGGACAGGAAAGTTTGCTTAACATTAGGGTGGCCTTTGCGAATTGAATGCCAAGATCATTTTATAGACGTGAATGGGAGCATGTTATATCATTCAATAAAAGGCAACTTAAATTGTCAGTCACAATTAGGCAGTTAAATCATGGTTCTCTTTAGCTTTAGTCGGGTACATGTATTATATAAAAAATGGAACAATTAAAAAAAAATTATTCAAACTTGTTGCATTACCACAAAAACTTGATTGGCACTTTCACTGAGAGTGGCATCATCTGGACTGTCAACAGGAGTCTGCCGTGTAAACTTTGAATCAAACTGGCTCACATCTTCTTCAGATTGCTTTGGAGAGAAAATAGTTTTTTTTTCTTTTTTGGGCTTTGCTGCCTATATGCAACTCATTAAATTCTACACAAGAATACAGCAGAGGAGCAGAGAATATCAGGAATTACCCCATCTAAGAAAAGATAACTGTTCAGTTGTAGCATTAAGGGCTCATTTACACCTGCACGATTAATGCCCAATTGGGGTGCTTTTTGCCCAATAGACTGGTCATGGGGGTTATTTTTTTTCACACACAGAAACAGTGGCAGATGCAGATAGAAAAGACACATGCAGGTGGCTTCCATCTTCACTATATGCAAATTGGGCTCAAGCTACCCCAGCTCTGCCAGTTAAGGATAAAGGCAGGGAAGCTGTCAAAGACCACTTCTTCGCCTCCTTAACTTCTGCAAAGTAGGAGAAAGAGAAATATTTTTTAGCCAACAGGCGCGTTCTATACATTGAAACACTTTATATCCAATGAACTAGTTCACATGAAAATGCAAGGCAATACATATTGATGCTCACCAAAAGCGGTTTAAAGGGAGGCTCCACCTTACGGGCTAAAAGATCGTCCCAGTTGATGTGTCTAAAAAATGGGTGAGCCTGAAAAACATGTAGAAAGTATAAATCTATTATTTCTTATAGGTCAACGTAAGAACTAGTTTTGACAGCCTTGATCTACTGCAATTGCCCACAAAAACTTTCCATGACTCTTTCATAATACTCTCAAACCATACTAAAATGTAGTGCATTTGTTTGTTGCATTGTTTATCCTTATGTTTTGCCTCGCTTGCTATTGGCCTCAATTCAAATGTAGAGCAAACAAATATGCACACAGACGTGTGTTTTCAAAAAGATCAAACCACAGCACTTTACAGTACACAGGATTTCAATGGAAAAATATTCGTATCACCATGCCCTATGTGTCCAAAAAGGGTGCAATCTTTTAAAATTTCCCTTGACATCCCCACCCTTACAACCTCTGCTGTAATTCTGGCAACACTCATATGTCCATTTTCAAAAGACAACCTCTGGATATGATACTTTGCAAGTGCACTTAATTTCTCGACCATGTCGAGGCCTGTGCCGAGTGTCCTGAGTGGAACCTGCACTGTTAAACACATGGTCTTGGTCACACTGCTGCAGCTCAGTTTCAGGGCATAGGCAATCTTATAGCCAAGGACATCTTTTCAGATAGCCCATTGTATTGAGGTGCCATTCTGAACTTCCAGTTACCAGTATTCGAGTATAAACGTGAGAACACCATATTTTACACACATCAAAATACGTGACAGCAGGGATGGAAAATGGCTAATTGTAAATAGTTTGCTCTAATATCTTTTTAAGTGAGTACACCCCTAACTAAAAATGTCCACAGTAGAAAAAAACATTTATGGGAGGTTTTTTTTAGAATTCGCCAAAAATCACTTAGACCAAACTGAGCTTTGCAGAGTTTTTAGAAATGATAAAGAAATAGTGTAATTGACAGTGTTACACAAATGTACCTGTACATCTCCGGCATCTGCAGCTCCTGCACCAAGACGAGAGGCGGCATTTCTTTTAAGCAGCTATGGAAGAAGCAACAAAAATGAACAAACATGCCAGATGAGCTTTATCAATAAAAATTGATTTTTCGTGCGGTTTCTTAGAGGTTGACCACCAAGATTGATCACAAATAGATGCATGCATAAACTGTGCGATCGACTGAAATGTAGAGAAATTGCACGGAAAATCATTCATACAGGGATCAGACCTGTCGATCAGGATTAAAGGTAAGTTAATAGATACATACGATCGACTCATACAGGCCTCATCCCACTTCCATCATTTTTTATCACATTTTTGTTTTTTGCCAATCTTTACTTACGTCACAGGTCAATCGGCGGTAAATCATATCTGGAAAATGGTGTACTTTTCAATCGATGTACAACTTGTCCCGATCATATAACAAATCAGTCTTGGGGAAATCTAAACCAGTTAAAGCCTTAAGGGCTCTTGCACACTATCCATGCTACATACGATAAGGATTGCAGTATGCATTTATAAAGCTAGGCATACACGACTTGATTTTGTAATTGGTGCATGATGGAGCACTGATTTTGCTTGATTCGATTACAGAATTTGAGCCATCCAGGGTTCTTTCAAAACCTTGTTTGTTTACAATATAAAATGAGTCCTTTAAGTTCCTTCAAGACAGCAATGAGCAGAATCTATTATATTCTGGCAGAATTTAAAAACAGATAAAAAGAAATCCATGGGTTACCATACTCACAGGGAAAGCTCAAACCGACAAAAATGTTAAGCTGGCTATAGACACTTAGATTTCCCTGAGACCGATTTGTTATACAGGACATGCCAGTAAGTCTGCGATCAAAAAGTGTACCATTTTCAGGATCCAATTTATATATATGACAGAAGTAAAGATTTGATTGATAATTATGGAAGTGGGTAGGGCTGGACAATAATTGAATATATATCGCAATATAATTGTATATTGAAATGCCAGAGATTTATATCGAAATATCGGAAATGTGTTTACAAATTGTATCATTTGTCACTGAATGACGTTCAGTCAGGGAAAGTCCTAGGGAGATTGTCTGGTCTGAGCTGGGGGTTGCTGGCAGCGGACACAAGAATAGGGGGCGAGGCGGCAATGCACTAAAACAAAATCAGAAGGCAGAAGATCGGCTGCCACACAGCCCATCGCTAGCTCCCTTCTGCTCCTGTCAGCCCATGGTGAAACCCGACCCAGGCTGGCAGGAGTACAGGAAGACACGCTAGCAATGGGTAGCCATCACTGTCTGCACTGCCTCAGTGGCAGCAGCACTACGGTATGGGCAGCGCTATAGCACCAGGGAGGTCAGTGTACCTACCTCCCACTCACAGATATCCCTGTATGTGTGAGCCCCTCCCTCCAGTGTCCCCTTGTCCTTAGCAGAATGAACTTGACACTGGGAGGCTGATCTCCATGTGCTGGGAGGGTATGAGCAGTGTCACAGAGGAGGCTAATCTTGACGGCTCCCCTGGTCCCTGACCCCCCCCCCCCCCCCTTCTCCAAGAGAGATCACTTCAGGGGGGTCGGGGAGCAGGGGACCCATAAAGATCAGCCTCCCACTGTGTCAATGCACATATCCTCCCAGCACATGGGGATCAGCCTCAAAATAGAATTTTAATAGGAGGAGTCTGGAGGTATTATAGACTTTGCAAATTCAGTTTGCAGACATCCATTGCGTGTGTCCTCGTCAGTTTTTTCCTGAGGCTTTTAATATTGTCCATATCAAGATCAGAATTATATTGTATCAACCAAAATTAGGAAATATAACATGATATAAATTCTTGCCATATCGTCCAGCCCTAGAAGTGGGATGAGACCTGAATGGGTCAATCAATAGGAAAAATTGCATGTCTCTAATAATGTCCCTCAATTCAATTCCCAATCGACTAAAATTTACAGACAGGTGGGATTTCTCGCTATTTTGGTCAATCACACATTTTATGCATCGATTTGTGAACGATTGGTCACGGCAGTCGATCTGTCAGAGACGTCTATGGCCAGCTTTACATTTATGATCATCATCATAGCTCCTGCCAACTCCAGCAAAAATTGTTTGGTTCTACAGATATTTTAGTCAAGAAATTTAAAAGAAAAAGGAGAGTGGGGTGTATACAGTTCTATTGCCACAGGTAAAACTTCTGTAAAAATAGATTTGGTGACTATGAGATCCCAAGAAAGGATGCTTTTAACTACATACCTTTTTAAGCAAATCCCTGGCTTCTTGCGTGAGGTAGGGGGGTAGGTTTAGTTTACACTTCAGGATTTTGTCAATAGTTTTTTTTCTGTTTTCACCAGTAAAGGGTGGCTGCAGAAATGAAGCAATTAGGATGTTGGTATATATGCACATAAAATATACAAATCAATAATAACATTCGGGAATCAGAAAATCCACCTATATAATTGTTTTGAAAGGATTTCAAATTAGGTAGGTAGTAGAGTAGGTCCCCCTAACCTTGCAGAGACACTCAAATGTACTTTACAACAGTTCAGTCCATAAGGAAAGAAGCAATTCTTTTCTGAACACAACTTAATGTGCAATATGTCAATGTGGAATTTGGAATTTTTGGGGAGGATGGGGGGTTCTGATGGGAACTTATGGGGCTTATAGTATTGTTTGAAACGTGTTTAAGAGCTCAGGTACACTTTCAAACCAAAAGGTTTATGTGCAAATAACTTTTCTTTATCTGTCTGGACTTCCTCAGCCTAAAAGCAAGTTTATACTGGAACTAGCAAAACAGAATATGAACATTGTACAAGAGAAGAAACCTACTGCTCCAGTAAGCATGTCATACATCAGGGCACCCAAACTCCACCAATCAACTGCACGATTATGACCACTTCTCATTAAAATTTCAGGAGCCCTAATAATTAAAGAAAAAGTAATTAGCGAGATTCCAACATTATAACGAGGTCAATTTATAAATGCTTACAGAGGCAACAGACTAGTAAAATAGCATCAGAGATTAATTGCGCAATGCTTTAACGCATAGTTTTGTGTAATTGCTAGCATTAACTGTAATGTGCCCAATTGCAATTGTGGCTAACTCAGGGTGCAATATCTAGAGTGGGCGTTTACAATAGTTTTCTATGGGAAAATGTGTCTGTTTACATTATATGCAAAGCTGAGGTTAGGGACTTTTCTGGCTGGTCTGGTCACTGTGCTCAGAGATGTCAAGTCTGTACCAGTCCACCCTGGCACGCTTCGTAGGAGTCTTTATTAAATTACTTAGAACAGCTAGCTAAATGTTTTTGTTTAGTTTTTAAATTCCATCCTCCCTATTACATGCTTTAATCACTTTCTCTGTTAGATCACATAAATTACCCATGTTTTTAAAAAGCTTGAAAGTTATAAGAAAGAAAAAAAATTGCAGAAATACAGAAAGAACACAACTCACATGTATTCTATTGTCCCACAAAATGTATGTGTGACCGTGCCATCATGAATGGATTCCTTGCAAAGGCCAAAATCTGTTAGCTTCACATGCCCTACAATGGAGAAGAGACAGATTTTAAAAAATAAATACATGTAGCTGAAGCTCTGAATCGGGTTATTACCTCATGAAAACTAACAGATATCCCAAAAGAAAAAAACCCACCCATATAAATTAAAACATGCTTGCTTCTTTCTCCAGTTAGTAAAAATACGTGCATCGTAAGGCTGAGGCTCCACTAATGCGGACCACAAAACAGATGCAGAAGCATGTTTTCAGTTGGGATTAGCCGTGGTTTATTCGCAGTTTTTTCATGTTTTTTTTTTTATTGTCCATTGCTGTCAATGGACTACAAACCGCAGCAAAACCACATCCAAACTGGGCGGTGAGGCCACGCGCTTGGGATGCAGATTGCGACACAGCCTAGAAAACGCATTCTTTTCGCATGCGTGGAGACCAGCACGAGGTCTGGGAGAGAATAAAAAAAAACGGGCCACAGCCACTCCCAAATTGCCCTAGTGGAGCCTCTGCCTAAATTAGGTTTTAAAATGTTAATGTCTATGTCTTTTATGCTATATTTAAATAGTCACAAGCCATCTGAAAAACGTGACTGGCTGTCCCTATTAGTGGTGATGGCTGAACTGTCTGCAAGGATGGATGTTCATCCTCCTTCTCGCCGGCGAGCAGTAAGGGTGTTTAACCCGCCCTGTTTGCTGGAGAGAAAGAACACTCTATTCTTCCTCTGGCAGGATCAGGAGCAGCGAGATCCCGCCAGAGGAAGAATCTGTTCACTAGAAGAGAGGGCATAAAAAAGCCGATCTTCTAGCGAGCAGCTGGCTCATAAACCCGGAAGTGACATCACATTCGGCTATCGTAACCTGGAACTATGTGTTCCAGGTACTGGATGTGATGTCGCCTCAGGTTTTCTGGATTCAAATTCCCCGCCCAGAGGCAGGGAATTTAAATCTGCCAGCGAACAGGCAGACAGCGGACTTCTTTAAAAGTCCGATCCGCCCATTTGCAGACGGATCTGGCCGATGTTCGGCCATCACTATCTATCAAGCAGGGGAGCATTCAGATAAGCCCCCATTTCATCTCTATTAGCTGAAAGCCCAAAAAACTAAGTTTCAGGGCGCTAACAGGTGGTCTGCAAACGCTCATGTAATGCTCCACAAGGGCAGTAGGGTTGCTAATGCTTCCTAAGTGCCTCTCTGTGACTCAAAGCATTTACTATGCATTTAGCAAACTTCAGTACTTCAAAGCTTCAAATCTTGAAAAGTCCCAAAAACACCAGTGCAGTGGCAGAGAAGGTATTGAGTGGTCAGGTGCTGACAGGTGTCTGCATTTAACAAGGGCTTCCATCTGAACAATAGGGCACCGGACTAAAGGTGGCCATACACGTTTCGATTTTTTTCGTTCGATCAAGTACCTTACAGGTTTTCTTGGTATTTAGATCAATTTGTATCCAATCATACTGTGGAGCAAGGGTACAAATATGTTTTTCAAACTATTGTTTTAAAGTGATCACTTTTAAGTCAATGGAATGGAATATCAAGCCATGTATGACCAGCTTTATATTCTTTTTAGCAACAACAGCTACATTTATGGTAGTATTACCCATACAAAAGGGTAGAAAACAGACAGAAATGTAATTATTCTTTATAAAAACTGATAAATGCATTTTTACATCCATAAACAACAACATACAACAGTAGTAGTCTAATCAGATCGCACCATATTGATAAAAAGCCATGTGGGCTCAAGTGAAAACAACATGACCAACAAGTCCTATTTTAATTTTATCAAAATAAGGCAAAGATATAGTTCAATGAGAAAAAAAAAAAAAAAAAAAAGTTTACAGTTAAATAAGAGTTTACAGTGTTTTCACCTTGGTGATTCAGCATGATGTTCTCCGGCTTAAGATCACGATATATTATTCCTTTTTGATGCAAATGTCCCAAGGCCATTGATATCTCAGCCAAGTAAAAGCTAAAAACACAGATGAACAATTTAAATAAAAAAAGAAAAAAAACTAAGACAAAAACCCAGTAACATTACACATGGGAAAAGATGTGTTTTTTTTTTTTATAGTTGAAATTCAAAAAAACCCCATCCAAGACCACTAGTCTCAAGTGCTGGCCTTCCCCTGTCATTGTAAAAACTGCAATCACATATCATACAAAGTGCCTTCTCTTCTTCAATCCCGATCTTCCACCCCACCTTAACATTCCTACTCTGGCTACTGTGATCTGTCTTGACTGCCAGGTCTAAAGAGCTCTCAATCCATTCCAATATATTATTTGTTATGGCTATTAGAGATTTGTGCCAATATTCAGAAATGATTGTAGAAATATTTACACACAATACAATACTACTTCTATAGTTCAGCTTTAACCTATTTCTTTAAGCAATAATTTTAGAAACTTGTAAAGTATTATATAAAAAAAGCATTTTTCTCACCAAGCAGTATCTTCCATAAATATCCCTTCTCTTTCCAACTGCATGAAGAGCTCCCCACCTACATTTAAAACAGAGGTATTCAACCAATATTCATCATAATCTATCATTGTAAAATACACAACAGAGAATATGATAAAACAATGCAATATACAGCACTGTGAATGTTTATAAATAAAATAAAAAAACACACAAAAGGTGATCAGCTGGACTATTTGGAGAAACTGACCACTAAGATACTCCAGAATGAGGTAGAGTTTTCCACCAGTTTGGAAGGCATAGATCAAGTCCACAATGAAAGGATGTTTTACTTCTTCCAAGATATTCCGCTCAGCTTTTGTGTGTGCTGTGTCTTTTGCATTTCTTACAATCATAGCCTGTGAGATCAAAGCAAAAACACAAACAAGATCAAAACTTTAGCAACTATATATGTTCTAGTATACACACATGACTAAAATGAGGACTAGTTTTCATCCTACAGTGCTCAACAACAATAGTATTTTTCTCCATGCTTGTATTTGCAAAATGCTGAGAATAGGGCCTGGTAACCGGGATGATGTGAAAGACGAGCAGATGTTGCATTACCAGAGGCTACTCCAGAAAAAATGTAAGATAAAGCAAACAAGAGCTGGAGCAGAAATTGCCAGTCTGGACATGTCCTTAATGGTGTGGCCACATCAAGGACTAAATATAGAGCACACAATCAAATGAAACTATCCTTTCATAAATCTTTAGTATAAACAAACAATTGATATATAAGGTAAGGGCTCTTTTACACTAGGTGTGATTGTGTTTCAGTAACGCAAAGCAGTGCAGCTTGCATTAAGTCAAGGTCCTTATGGTAAAAGAATTCTTACAAGTGTGAAAACCCAAACATCCTGCAGCTTGCATTTTGCGTGCTGTAGCGCTTGGCATACAAGTATATGGGAGACACCAAGTGCAGCGCATTAACAGATTGTTTTCTACCGGCAACAGATGTGTTTGCGGGACATGCAAACGCTGACGTTACCAGAAAAAAAAACACAGCTGCAGCGTGGCTGGTGAGAAGGGTCCTAAAAGACTACTTGGCAGGGTGGATAAAAATCAATGATTTTTTCAAAAAAAAAAAAAAATCTGATTTTTTTGATTTAAATTGAATTTTTAAAAAATAAAATGCTTTTTGGAGGAAAATACATTACCATCCAAAGGTTATGCCACGATGAAATAAAGATTATTTTTTAATTATGTAGAATAAGCTGTATATGTTTAATTTTTTGGTAAATAAATTCCATGAATCCAGTCACAATGTCATGCTCTTCCAGAGGTAGTTGTAAGATTTTATAATCAATAAAACTCCACTCTCAATTGTATAGCGGCCAACATCCCAAAACAATAGACAGAAGTTGATAATGGCATAAGCACATCACCCAAAATTTCCCCTGGAATAGACAAGGGCGAGGGGACGGGCCACTCAATATGTAAAAGTATGTGTAATATGTAATATGTAAAAGTAATACATTATACACAGTGCAAACCATCATATCAATCAATGCGCAATGTTGGAGATGTTCACATCTGTACACGTGCTTAGACAATAAAAATAGTCCAAATGGCGCAAATTTCACCCCAACGCGCGTTTTGTTGAAAACTTCAACGATATGTAATTTCATACGTCAAATCTACATAAAACAAACCTGTTGAATAACCAAAATCGACATAAAAGTGGACACAGACCCTCAGGGGACACTCACGTCAATAGATCAATATAGGAGGAAAGACATGATTTCTCAAGATGGTGTTTGCACCGACACCAGTGGGGAACGGAGAGACAGACTTGATCTGCGTACATCTGCGCACTGCATAGGTACAGATTTCTGTACCAAAAGCGCACCATAGACTTTAATGTACATTTTTTTTTTAGTTAAAAATAAATTCACATAAAAAACAAAAAAACGTTATTTTTAATTTTGTTTGTATATAATACAACATATTTAAAGTAAAAATGTTGTGTTTATTACTTGTAAAAATTTGTACTGGGCTACAGTAATCACTGTTGACAAGTAACATTCCCTTTTGTGTTTAACTTTTAAATTTCCCTCTACATGGCAGGCATTTGAATTCCCGCCGCTCACCGGACATCGGTGGGCGGCGGGAAATCAAAGCGCCATTGTAAGGGATTGCATATAGATTGCCTCGGAGCCGCCGCCGCAGGTAAGTGGCTTTACGTGTAGATCGCCTTGAAAACAGGCGGTTACACGTAAAGCCCAGAGAAGCCCCGCCAGCGCTCACTTACCGGAGGCGGCTCCGAGCTGTATATGCAATCCCCGGATGCTCACTGATCATGGCAGGCATTTGAATTTGCCGCCGCCACGACATCGGTGGGCGGAGGCAAAAATTCAAATGCCCTCTGACCATGATCAGTGAGCAGCCGGGTTGCATATCAAGCATCGGAGCCGCCGCCGCGGAATGTGCGCTGCGGGGATCCGGGCTTTAGTGTACATCGCATTTAAAACAGCGAATGTACAGTAAAGCCCGGAGCCCCGCAGCGCTCACTGACTGCCGTGTGCGGCGGCGCGAGGCTTCTCTCTGTGCACTTGGCGGCTAATCTTGAAGACTTCCGCCGCCGCCGGGAGGATGTGATGTCATCACGTTCACGCCGCCGGGGGGGCAGCGGTGTTTTTTATTCTACGATCCCTTCAGGCAAGGAGAAGCCGCCCGACGGGATCGGAGCCAGCCGTGGACGCCTGGATCGGTAAGATGAGGCGCGCGGGCTGCCGATCAGTGTTGGACGAGTCCAGCTCGTCCAGTGCACTTTCGCATGTCAGCACTGGACGAGCTGGACTCGTCACAAAACCGCTAGGGAGGTTAATACACTTACTGGTAAACATGACCATAAATCATGTCTTTCCCCTTATATTGATCTATGGACGTGAGTAACCCCTGAGGGTCAGTGTTATTCAGTATGACTGATCCCCTTGTGCTGGCTGTTTTATGGACATTTGGCCGATGAAATTACATATTGTACCCCCTGAAGTCTTCAACGAAACAGCACGTGTAGAGATGTGTACATCTGCAACATTGCACATTGTGTCTGATTGATATGATGGTCATTACTTAATTTTTTGCACTGTGTATAATACATATATTGCTTTTACATATTGAGTGGCCCGTCCCCCTACCCTTGTCTATTCAAGGGGAAATATTGGGTGATGTGCTACAAGATATTGCAGTTCTCAAAACTAAAGTAACAGAAAAGTTGTCCAAATATGAATGATTAACCTAAACTGGGGATAAAAAAACAAATATGAAAAGTTGTTATTCTAAAAATCTTCATCTACTTGCATTTTAAAGTTATACTGGCAAGAATTATTGATTTAAACCATTTTGATTTAAATCGCACCTTACTGACTAGTGATTTAAGTCTGTTTGATTTAAATCAAATCCACCCTGCTACTTGGTAATACCACTATGGACATCTTTGTTTAGACACTTTCTGTTATGGAGTGGTAACACTGTTCCTTAAACAAGCAGGGGGCTGTATGTTACAGAGACATTTGATAAAGACCACAAGTGGAAACTGCAACACAGGTATAGTCCAATGATATCTCCATGAGGTCATCACTGGAATGTGTGTAGTCACTATGGAAAGGGCTGCAGAAGAGGAGCAGCAAGTTATTTACCAGGTAACGTAGAAAAAAAAAAAGGATTTGAGGAGAGTCTTTATTTAGGAAACCATGACCAATAGCTGTTAAAATTAATTTAGGATTGTAAAATCACATAACTCACAAATATTGATTTTAAAAATTTGGATTATAGGGACAGTCCAGAGGCAGGCATTATCTATCGCACTTGTGATTTTCTGTCCCTCCTTGCTCTGGATGACCCAGATAGGGTCACCTGCCCTAGGTCCAACCAACACAAGACCTTCAGGATGGACTCTTTCCACTAGTCAGACGTTCCTGATAGTACCTTCAATCAGTCTCAAGGATAACCACAGCAGGCCCCATTGTTTTATGGTGTTTGTCAGCAGTAAAAAATAACTGATGGAGTGAGTTAAGTGACATTTAGAAAGATAAATAAAAAAGGACTAGAGGAAGCCCCAATTCAATATAAATATTATATGTTATCATTTAAAATTATAATAAAAAATATTAGAAGTGTGACTGATAGAGGCTTAGCAATGTAAATTAATATTTTACCTTTTTTAGTACTTTCATGGCAAATATTTTTCCAGGATGAATCCCGAGTACTTTTCTCACTTGAAAAACCTGCACAAAAAGCAACATATTCATAGGGGTTATCTTAAAGGCCAAGTTCCAACATGTCAGACGTTCAATTTGCAGGAAAGATATGTTAAAATCAGTATTAAGATTTGGGGTCATTTACATGGGTGGTTGTTCAATGCCTGATAGATATTTCCTAGGGGCAGTATCTAAACATTTGCCAAGCACTCCCATACCGGGTGGCCAAAAGCGTTCTTGGCGACCATGTAAATTTTGCATTACTAATGTATGTGAGTGTGTGGCTCAGGTATTCCACCAATTGCTTTTTTTTCAGGTGTACAACAAAGCCTACAAAACTAGCAAAGCCATAAGATCAGCTTTATATCCATGCAAATGACATTCTAAATAGGGTCAGTAAATTTAAACATCTCTCTGTAGTAAATCTATTTACAAATGGTATCTTTCTTCACCCTCTACCTTTACCCTCTTTTTTTGCTTACCTTGCCATAGCCACCTTTGCCAAGCACTCGGAGAAGCTCAAAACATTCTGGTCTGATCTTTTCTGGCCCTCTATTGACACTGGTTTCTGAGATCTCAAACTTCTCACAATGTTCCATACCACTAAATAAGGCAAAAAGTTGTATTGAAAGCCATGCGATAATATTAAGAAAAACAAATCAAAGAATTGTGGCTTACCAATCAAAGCATACTAAAAGTATAGATTCCTGGTCGATCTTGCCAGGTGGACGCACCCCCAATTTTCAGCCGACCGAACACTTGGCGGGAATGCACACGGAGGTCGATCGCCCGTAAGGGGCCTTGCCATTAAAACAAAGTTTGCCCACAAAATTTCAGTTTCATCTTTTGACTTGACCAAATCTTTTTTTGATCACTTTTTGGGGCCAAAATGTTGGCTTATACTCAAATATATACAGAAGCTCTGTCTCCCATTCTCGGACACAACATTCTTTCGAAGCCATTCACACACCTAACCAAATGAGAATTAACATACAAACACTCCAAGTGAAGTGCTGATTGTCTCCAATGCATAGCATTGTAGCCTGTAGTCATGAAACAGCCAGTAACCCAGTTCCCTTCCCACTAGTGCAAGAATGTGAGCTGATGACTTTAACACTAGCCCCTGTCCTGTATGTGATGTCATGGGTGATCAGACACCAGCTTCAGGCTGGCTTCAATCTCTGGAATCGCCAGGAAGAAAGATTTGGCCACTTTGGATTTAAGTAGGCTTTTTATTTTATCTGCTGGCATCTGAGCTGCAGTTATTTAAAAATGCATATTACATACTGTAACATCCACAACTTCAATATGAGGTAAGCTATGCAAACACAGTATCCTTAAACGCCTAGAAATCAAACACACTGATTAAACAAAAATAAATATGAATACTTACAGTTCATATGATATGTTTCCATGGTCCATAAACTCATTTATGCCGCTCTAATTAAAAAAAGGGAAAAATAAATTAAAATACAATTGACACAGCATAAAAAAAAAAAACTTTTCTTTTCACAAAATGACCTGATAAGAAGCAAAGAATTTCACATAATTTTACATTTCAATTAAAAAAGAAAAATAGCTATACAGGGATAAAGTCAGAAACAAGAAAAAATACAGGTCTGGCCAATGAACTGCATCATCCACTACTACTGACATTAATAATGGCCATGCTTCATTATATCTGATTCTTTATTAAAAAAAAAAAAACACAACAGCCATTTCCTCGTTGTTACAAATTATTCAGCAATAAATTCCTCAAATTCCACTGCAAGCCATAATGTACATTGAAAGGTAATTAAAATACTTTAGGTGGTGATCCTATAATGACAGGGTGCCATGGCAGCTGGCCAGCGTTAGCTACTTGAATGTTAAGCTTCCAAGAAGCAAAACAAATAAATTATGGAAAAATGTTTAGCCTACATTAAGCAGTTCTGCCCATTTGACTCCCAATGTAAGTACAATGCAAACTGCATCATTCATGTCCTATAGAAACTGTATTTAATCTGCTAATATTCTGCCTTGCGTGGTTACTCTTTTTCTAACGAATGACAATTGTGCAAGGGGTTAGTAGGGTGCCATACATATCTTAAAGTGGTCCTATACTCATCTAATGTACTGCATGTCAAGATCCCCAAGAAAAAGAACTGGGCTTTTGAGACATCTAAATCAAAACTATCACAAACAGATCCAGTATCTATTTGTAATAGTTTTGATGTAGATGCATTAAAAGGACTGTTCCCCTAGTTTTTCTTGGTTATCTGTCCTTGTCAATAATAAGGTGTGGAATCAGGACAGTTTAAAACATGCAACAGGCATCTGCTGTGTCTAAGTGTACTTCAGGTCCCTCTGAGTTAAAGCACACACAATCTGTTAATAGCGTACCTATTAATCCCAGTGACATGCATCCCCTCTTCTACCAGACATAGACACACTTATGAAGGGAGACGTCACTGCTATGACACTCTGCTCCAGAGTCTCAGGAGATATGTTTTCAGCATAGAAAACCTATATTTTGTGCGATCTATTTTGCATGAAAACTATGTATGGGGAAAACTCTAGACAGAGCAATCATATTCCAGTATTAGAAATGCCCAGAAACAGCGCAAGATCAGATCAGCTTAAAGCAAAATGTAATGCTTTTCTTCAGGGTTTAGTACTTTCTTAACCATAATAAGCAACAACTAACACCTTGTGCACATTTCTGCATTTTATTGCAAGTTTTTTTACATTTAAATGTTAAATTGATTGGGACACCACATAGAAGCAACAGTTACTGTATTTTTCGGACCATAAGACGCACTTTTTCACCCCCAAAATTGGGGGGGAAAGTGCCTGCGTCTTATGGTCCGAATATGCGACCACCCTCGGCCATACGGCCACCGGTAATCGCAACTTGGATCCCCGACAGCTCTCCTGGCAGATAGATCAGCTGTGTGCAGAGGGAGAGGAGATCAACTGTGTGACCTCAATCGGCACACCTTCTGCGTGCAGAGAGATCACACAGCTGATGGGCTATGTGAGCTGTGTTTTTCACATTCATTTAACCCTCTGGGCATTTTTTATGGCACGAAAAGCCGTTTCTCCCGCAATCGCGGCGGAGTACACTGTACTCCGCCCAGCCTTCTACACACCGCCGGTTTTAAATAGACGTCGTCGGTGTGTGGGGAGGAGAGCGGCGCCCCCACCATTACCATGGAGGTCTATGGTAATGGCGTCACAGATGACACCGAAGACATGGGCCAGAAGGGCTCCATGTGCCTCCGGCTCATCTACAGAGTTTGTGCCCGATCTCGGCACGGGCATAGCGGCCAGGAGGTTAACCAAATGAAATATTTTTTTTCTGATTTCCTGCTCTAAAACCTGGGTGCGTCTTATGGTCAGGTGCGTCTTATAGTCCGAAAAATATGGTATGTGTTAAGTGAATTTTTGTGAAGGCGCAGTGGAGCCTAGGCCATAATCTATTTAGAATGTTCTGTGATATAATTGCAACAGAAAACGGTGTATTACTGTACCACAAAAAGGTATGTTGGCCGAGTCGTTGCTGTGTTTTCACACACAGCCAAGGCTATTTGGCTAATATTTTCAATCACCTCAATGATTTGAACAGATAAATGCAGGGATGGGATGTGGACATTGTTCAAGCCAGGGGAAACGTTTTGCGTTTACAAGGAACTTGGCTACCTGCAAGCAGACACCTGGCAAACTTTCCATTTCATGACTAGATGCTTATTGGAGATGGTAAAACTACCAATGGAAGACACAAATCGTTCAGGAATTCTAAGTACAAAGTTTGAGGGTAACTTTTCAGATTTTGAGGATCTAAGCATGTGATCTGTTTGGATCTAAAGCACTTTCTTTTTTGATCCATATTGAAGTTGATTAACCTCCTTAACAGTCACCCCAAGTATAGTTCAGGGTAAGTTTGTTTAGAAACATAACTCACCCCAAGCTACAGTCGGGGCTAATTACATGTCCCTTGCGAGCCTCTAAATCCACAATCTCGCTGATTCTTCTCCCCACAAACAATAATATAGCAAAGACCCAAGAATGAAAGCCAATACTAGTTCACGCAAGCTTGGCAATAAATGTTTCCTACACAGCAATGAATATCTGTGAAACAAAATCATCTGCATTTTAAACCTGAAAGTATAGAAATCGAGATGTAGTCAAGTAGCTCTGCCAGTACCTGCACCCCAATTCCATGCTTTGATTGCACAAAAACAGCAAGTATCTCACTATATATTAGTAATAGTTTAGTATTAGTAAAAATCTGTTAGATAATCAAGAAAAAAAACAGTTTTTTCTTTTGTGCAATAAAGATTTTGCAATCAAATTGGCAACTAAGGATGTAAGGAATTTTCATAGTCAAGTGAAGGGGACGCAGGACCAAATTTGATGATCCGTAGTGGATCTGGAGTCATCAAATGCTGCTCTAGAGGAGAAAGCATGAGGAGGACCAAGACCTAATCATTTAGCTGCACTAAGGGGATACTGGGGTGTAATCCTGTTTGGAGTCCCGCTTTATGAATTCCAACAGCTACATGTAGCTAGCTGCAGTTTCCCCACTCCCCATCCTCTTCTTTATAGAGTCAAAAAGACAGCTCTTTGAGATGAGAAGCCTGTATGTAGAGAGATTGCCCCTGTAACAGCCACAATTATTTGCTTGCCTAATAACATGATTAACAAAGTGAGCTTGGATCATTCCTATGGATTATAGAAATGCTGTGTTTCCCAAAAAGTATGACTTACCCTCCTATTTCTCTCTTGCTTCAAATCTAAGCCCGTCTTCGAAAATAAGACCTACTCTGACAGCTGCCGTATTTAGGCAAGACATGACAG
>CM070033.1:96294298-96304929 GCA_036250615.1 Ptychadena robeensis
TAGTTAGACAAGATGTGAAAGAAGCAAAAGAAACATGTGAAGAATAATTATATACTGTATATTCGGACTATAAGACGAACCTTTATACCATTAAAATCCATGGGAAAATTAACCTTTTCTTATGGTAAAAAAATATATATATTTTTAGGCACAATCATCCTGGGATAAATAGCTATTCGCCAGCTTGGCTTGAGGAATATAGAGTGAATACTGCATGGTCCAGTCCTGCCTACTTTGCTGGAACATTCTGTATATTCACTTGATATCTGAATGGCTTTGTTTTTTTTCCCCCCAATTTTCTCTCCAAAACTATCGGTGCGTCTTAGGGTCCGGCGAGTCTTATAGTACAAAAAATACTGTATTATATCTCATATAGCCCTATTGTTCAAGGCTCCTAATATTACAAGACTGTACAAACCAAAAAGGTTCAAAGGATATAATTAATAGGATAGGGGATAGTGTGCATCCCTAACATGTACCTCATTATTAAAGACAAAGACAATACAAGTTTGTTTTAAAATACAGTAAACTATCTGGTCCCTGTTATTAACTTATATAATTTATCTTATATATGTGAAATTAAACTATCATTACCAACTAAGAAAGTTATTTATAGACCCTGAAACAGAAACCTAAAATAATTAACCATAATAACTTAAGTAACTTCCCTTCATTTAAAATCACTTTTTGAAATTAGTTTCTATTGGGCTTTAAACTACAAATTAAGGATGACACCAGACACCTAGCAGTTTTTAAAATGTGCATGTCTGGTTCAGGAGACATATACTAATAAGAGTCTGTTTAAGTATGAGAGTAACTGGCTTCAACTTTGGTAGAGTTCAGGCTGTGGGTGCTGTAACCACACTGTGTTCCAGCAAAGGTGCGTCTTTAGTGTGATGGGAAGGAATGTTTTTCCACTGACATGGCCAAAGTCATCACAGGAACATCCAAGACAAATAAGTTCATGCAACTTATAAGAACAGTTTACTCAGTTGCACACTTCTTTTATTTATTTCAAACTGTGATACACAAATGCTCGCACCTTCTTCCATTTTTGCATTGGCAATGAGCATCTGTCTCAAGTGCTTGATGAGTCCATGCCAAGTAAATGTGCTGTATGCCAAGGAGTGTTCAGACATTTGAGGAATGTTACGGAGACCTAGCATCTTAAATTCAGGGTGTGGAACCAAGCACTCCATTAATTCCCCTGGGAAGAGAAGGAAAAACGTTTTATTAAATGAACCAGAATAAAATGTGTTTAATATTGTGACATGTTCCTTTTTTTAGAAAATGCAGTGGTGTACTGTTTGTTCCAGTCATTAAACTTGATGTAAGCTTTAAGTGAGCTGCAGACTACATTTAGCCAGTCTAGAGTTTTCAGAGACCGCAGTTGTCTCTGTCAAGTGTCTACTGTTTAAACCTCTTAACATGGGGAAAAAAGAGCTACTAGTCATGACAAGAAGTGCTTTAAAGCAACTATGAATAGAAGGCTATACTAAAAACTTGAAAATGCTGCTAACACAAAGTCCAGTCTGTGAAAGTGCCACCTTCTAGACTGGGTGAAGCAACCTTGCCTATAAATAAAATGTTCTCAGTAAAGTCATACCTGTGAAAGGAGTATAAACCCTGGAATACACTATGGAATACTTCCTTATGCACATTTGAACTTACTGTTTACTGGTAAAAAATATATTACCTAGCTATTACACGGTCTGCCCTCTCGCTAGATAACATGCTTCCTGTGATAGTGACAAAGAATAGAACACTGAATGAAGATCAGCTTCTTACAAATAGACATAAGTTTTTCTAATCTGGTATCTATCAGAAATACAACATGAAAGACACACAGACATCTGCAACCAGCTATCAACAGTTTGTGCAAAGGAGCAAAATCTAAAATTCAGCACTAGTCTGTAATAATTTTGTCATTGATAGTTTGTTGAAACTACCTAAAATTTAACAGATTAAGTGAAAGTTGATGAGTAAATTACAGAAAGTATCGAAGACTGCTAAAATAACATTACTAATATTACACAGACATGTACAGTGGATATAAAAAGTCCACACACCCCTGGTAAAAGGTCAGGCTCCTGTGCTGTACAAAAATGAGACAAAGATAAATAATTTCAGAACTTTTTCCACCTTTTATGTGACTATAAACTGTACCACTCAATTAAAAACAAACTGAAATCTTTTAGGTAGGAGGGAAGAAAACAGTATAAAAAATAAGATAATGTGGTTGCATAAGAGTGCACGCCCTTAAACTAATAGTTTGTTGAAGCACCTTTTGATGTTATTACAGCACTCAGTCTTTTTGGGTATGAGTCGATCAGCATGGCACATTTTGGGTAGGAGTCTATCAGCATGGCACATTTTGACTTGGCAAGATTAGCCCACTTTTCTTTGTAGAAACACTCCAAATCTGTCAGATTGCGAGGGCGTCTCCTGTGCACAGCCCTTTTCAGATCACCCCACAGATTTTTAATCGGATTCAGGTCTGGGCTTTGCCTGGGCCATGCCAAAACTTTAATCTTCTGGTGAAGCCATTCCTTTGTTGATTTGGATGTATGCTTTGGGTTGTTTTATGCTGAAAGATTTTGAGTGGTACAGTTTATAGGTCACATTAAAAGGTGGAAAAAATTCTGAAATAAATTATCCTTGTCTAATTTTTGTACAGCACAGGAGCCTGACATTTTACCAGGGGTGTTTGGACTTTTTAGATCAACTGTATGTTATCAGTTTTTGGAAACAGTGTAATCGTTTTGTAATCTCCCTCCCATTCTCCCTCAGGGTGCTAGTCAAGCATAGTAAAGCTTGGTGAGCACACAGATAATGACATACAGCAAATCAAATGGTAACTTGTACTTTACATACCAAGAGGATTCCTGCTGTAATATGAACTCTCTGCTGTATATGCTGGCTGAAATACACTACCAAGTTGATGTGCAATTACTTTATTGACATCACTAAAGGTAATATGCTTAATATTCATTAGCTGGGAGCAGATTTTGTAAATTATGTCATTTTCATGAACAAGCAAAGCATCAGATGTTTGATAAAGGTGAGAAAGAGTCAAGATGGAGTTATAATTCTGGACAATGACCTGAAAAAAACAAGAAAGGTTGACATTTTTAGCGATTGTAGAAATTTAAATTTCCCTAACATCAATTTAAAAAAAGTTAATTTCTATTAAAATCATTTGAACTAGCCCCCCCAAAATGTCCAGCCCAGGATAATATTATGATAAACACAGATTAGTTGGGTCTGTGTTCATCAAAAAAAAAATTTTCTTTGTCATTCACATAGAAAACCTTTAACTTCTAGAATTTTTAAAACAAAATCTATCTTAGGGGGTAGGAAACACGTTAAACAACCACTAACATGCCTTAGACAAAACAACTGGGTCAGCAACTGGCAGAACTGGGGACTGCCTGTAACCGCCTAAAAAGGACTATACACCTAAAGCCGGCCATAGACGTCCCGATCTATGGCCGGCTTTTAGCAGACTCCTCACAGCGTGGTGACGTCACCGCGCTGTAAGGAGTCGGCTACAGAACGGACAGGAATCCTGTGTGTTCCACTAACACACGCGATTCCTGTCAGACTGTAGCCAATTAACTCGGAGGGGGAGGAGACTTCCCCTCCGAGTTAACAGACTGCAGCACAGGATCGGGCAGAAAAAGATCCAGCAGGACGGATCCGTGTGCGATCCGACCTGCCGGCTCTTTTGGTCGGATCCTCAAGGTGGGCTCCCCTGTAGTTGCGGCCGACCGACCTTTATGTGCTCAGCGGGAGCACGCATGACGTTTGGTCGGCAACAACTATGGCTGGAAATCGGCCCGTCTATGGGGGGCTTAAAGAACCTAGACATAGTGGAACTTTAAAAAACATAACCGAAGAGCAGTTGGCAGCCTTGTAAATATGAGAAACAGTTGCTCAATGCTAAATTCCCAAGATTAACTTGTATTTCTCGTATAGTTAAGCTGAAGTTCATCTTTATTGTTCAATTGTCAGCTGTGTTCACCCCCTTGCTTATTAAGTAGTGACATTTTCTGACAATACTTTAACATGACAGTCAGCTGGTTTTAGGTGGACTAGCTAGCCAAACTAAAGAATTAAATGTAATATGAGGATTTCCTGGCTTCATACTTGATCAATATGCCTTAGGCAGATTTCCCTCTAAAAGAGCCCCCAAGACGCATGGCTCTTTGGCCTTATAGCTGCCATAGCCAGGCAAATATATAATGGCTGAATTAAACTTCTGCTTATTTATCGCACAGCTTCAACTATTCTGAGATTCTATGTCTTTCAGTGGATAGAGTTGCTTTCCTGTGCTGTCTGGGCAACAGAGGAAATAAAAAAAATAACCAGTGTTTCCTATTAGAAATGACCCTGTAGTAACAGTATAACTGCAATTTGTCATATGCTGTAAAATAAGCAAAGTGGCAGAGCAAATTTTTATTAAATAAAATTGGTTTCTATAGTGCCATATGGAAAATACCAAGTGCTCTACTAGAAGGAGCAGTACAATACAGATGAGGGATGTGGCTGTGGCTGCATCTCATCTAACAGCTCGGGAAAGCTAACGGGAAGCCAAGGTGCGACCACGAGTTGAGTGGCGCATTCGGACCATAAGACGCAGGCACTATTTCCCCCCAATTTTAGTCCTAAAAATATGGTACAATAAGAGATGCCCTGGTGGAATTCTTTATTGACAGATACACTGTCCATAATAGAAATTTCAAGTGTCCCTAAGCCAACATGGAACAGGAGATATTACTATGAATCATGCCCTGAAGGTGCCTATGTTTGTCGACATGTTTCATTAAAATCCTGTTGTTCTGCAGTACTAAAAGAATTTAGTACTAAATGAATTGACCTATTACTGGATCAAGTCTACTTTGTTTGCATGTTTTTGCATATACATCTTAACAAATACTTAAGACTTATTATTATAATATATCATAATATTATTATACATTTATTACTATTTTCAATAGTAAAACTCACAATAAGGTAGTTTAAGCAATACCATACTTTATTATTGTCGACTAGATTATGGAATCATTACTTTCTTTTTCTTTAAATGCACTCACCTCTCCAGTTCCATATGGCCAAATAACTTCATTGAGTATTAGTGAATTAGGGTAACTGTCACGTAGACATTTTGTGATGAACGTTCCCATGCCAGAGCCAGTACCTCCAGCCATGCTCATTATGTTAAGGAAACCACCCAGTCGATCACATTTTTCTACTTGCTTTCTAATTAAGTCCATAACTAGATCTTGATGTTTGGGACCATGTACACAGTAACTATTAAAAATAAAAAATGCACAAATTAAAGCAAAAAAACACCCCCAAAACATAGCATTAAACATCAGCAAATTTTGTTGTCTTAAATGTATTTACTTATTGTGGCCAATGCATTTGTAGATATTTTATTGATAAATAATGCTATTAAGTGAATATGTAAGGTGATGGTTTTCCATTAACTAAGAAACAGTGAAGTCAATGCATTTTCAAGCAGAGAAAGTGTCCCAGATCAAGTTAAAAATGAACGTAGGGCCTGATCGGAATAGAAAGGGGTTGCGGGTTGTTGGCCAAAAAGTTGAGTAGGCAACCAGGGCTCCTCCCAACCTAGCAGACATGGTTATGCTATATAAAACTAACAAAGTGGGATAAAGGAATTTTTCTGTTTACTGTTATTTCTTGTTTTTTTTTTAGATAGATTAAATAGACTATATGGCCAGTTTTTGGGCACCTGATCCTTTTGGAAATCCTATTCCAAAACCTTGGCAAAGAGTTGGCCAACCCTTGGGACTTTTCTGTAAAGGCTTCCTAAAAGCCTTCCTAAAAACATCTGTGGAAAGGAAAAAGGTTTAAGGAAAAGAGTTTGGCAGTTATCATGGAAGACGAAATATGCAAAATAAAGTGGGATGAGATGGGATCAAAGGGACAGATCAACAGGATGAAAGTTAGTTTTAGTTAATTTAAATAGAGCTGTAAAAGAAAAAGGTAAAAGACCTCAATTGAAATTGAGCGAGAAAGAGGATTGATTCGGATGTTGAAGGTATTAGCAATATGAAGAGTTTTGAGCAGAGGTAGACCAAGGTAGATGTCTGGATTGGAGGCAGTGGAAAGAGGAGAGACAGATTCAAGGGCAGATGTAATACTGCAAAGGAAGAAACCAAAATCTAAGAGAATCACAGAGAATGTGAAACCCACTGTGCCATTTATCCTTGTGGGCTTTTATGAGAAGACCCTGGTTTGTGTCCAGCAACATAATTAACTACAAAGTAATAGCAGGATTGGCCACTGTACCGGTGTGATTAGTGAGGAGATCACACGCTGTCGCACTAGGTCATCTAGAACCAACGGCAAGAAGTCTGTGAAAGCTTCAAATAGGGCAATAATTCTCTTCATTACAACTTCCAAGACTAAACAAGCATTAAATATATATCATTATGAATGATATATCAAAAGTGGCCTAATCGCAAAAAATCTGCCTAATTGTTTTTTTTATTGTAAATGGTTAAGGAAAATTCAGCCTAATCATAGCAATAAATAAGCAATACATTTCTGAAGATGTTATGAAATTCACCATACCCATGTGCCCAGTTGTTTCCAGATCCTTGTTTCTGAGAGAAGTGTGATTTGTCATCATATGCCCATTTACCAGACTTGGCTGCCATTGCTAAAGTCCGAGTAATTACTTTGGGCTCCATGTCTAAAAGCACTGCTCGACTTACAAGTTCTGCAAAACAAATTTTAAAAAGTAAGAGAATAAGCAACAAAAAGAGAAAGACACCACCTAACTCGAAATGATACATCCCAACAAATATATTAGAACAAAAACACAACAAACAATTACCCTGACCTTGGGTAAGGAAGTGGAGTAGAAATATATATGTTAAAAATTATTTTTAAAGCCGATGTACAGTATACTTAATATGTAAAAAATATATACTGTATGAAAATTTTTAAATAATGTTTGACTGGTAGGATCGTGGCTTAAGGCTCCAAAAATATACTAACCTGCTGCCTAAGGAAAAATGGACTAGGATACAAATATGTGATTGGCCATAGTTGACTATATGGGATTGGCCATAGTGGGATCCCCTCATTACAGTATTTTTTTTTTAAATACATTTTATTGGCATTTTGAAAAGTACATACACTTTTTCCAAGACAAAGCAAATCAAGGCATACAGTATTTGTCTGATGACACCGTGTTAGAGTCCTATAAAGCATTGCTGTATGACTGAAATATAGACTTACCTACTAACCAACACTCAAAACAATACAAAACAAACTTAATACATACAGATGTTAAACCATTGAGCTTTGAGCCATCAGGTTACTTGCTTTCCATACGGAGAAATTTAAGAGCATTTGTATTATGACATTATATCTCCATGCAAGTAGAACCTTGATCCAACCTTACAACATAACCCTACCAAATTTAATCTAAACCAAAAAAAAAAAAAGAAGAAAACAGTCGTACAGTCAAAATTCAGTCTTCTCGATATAAATTACTTCGTTTTAGTTAAAAATAGGTCTAATCGTGTAAGGCTCTAACTGCCTGGTGGTGGGGGCAGCAGGGCTATCGTCCAGTCTTTGTCTGGCATTTGATGAGATATGGCTTCCCTGCCTGTATTTGACCCCTACAATTATATTCTAATATCGTGACGGTCTTAGACGTTTACTTCCTGATTTGGTGGAATACCATGATGAACACTTATACCGCATCCTAAGCTGTACGAGTTCCAATGGAGTCAGCTTGTGTGGTATATACGCCTGCCAGCGTCTAAAAAACTTAGTGATAGTATGGTCAGGGGATGATTCTGCCTCCAATTGTTCCATGTTATATAAGTCTCGGAGAGATCGTAGGAAGAAGGCCATATGCGGAGGACATGAATGCAGCCACATTTTCATAATGCATCTACGGGCCGTAAGGAGGCACAATTGTGCCCACTGTGATATGGATTTCTTCAATAGCGGTTGTGCATCTCTTTCACAGTAGGCAAACAATATCAGTAGTGGTTCGAGACAGATTTTCTCACCTGTTATCCGCTGAATGTATGCTAGGACTAATGTCCAAAATTTTTGGATTGGCTGGCAGGACCAAAGACAGTGACACACTTGCGCCTTAAGTAAACCGCACTTGGGACATTTTCCTGTCTCCTTAATGTGCGGTTGACCTGGTCGTGTGATCGGATAAAATCCTAAGAGCAACCTAATTCAGGGGAGTATCCCATTTTATGTCTTCCATTGAGTGACGACCCATCAGGCAGTATGGTTTATCCTGAGCAGTCGAAATGGCCCTAGGTCTCTACATCATTTTTACCAGGCGATTTATTCTTGACTCGATTAACGCTTCTCCCCACTGACATTAATACAGACAGACTGCCTTGATGTCCCATTAATATTTCAATTTTGCCCAAAAGTATTTTGGCGCCGTCTTTTTTTTTTCTCTTTTTTTTCTTACCTTTATTGGCATATGATTAATGCTCCCTCCTTTACATGTGATATGGATTGTGGAATGATTTTCGCCATCACACAACCAAATTTCCTATGGAAATATTAATCAAGTCGTACCTAGGCCCTGATGTCTTGACCTGTGGATTTTGATTTTATATAAGACTGTACCCCTTTCTAACCGCAGGCTTGAGCCACTGTGCTTCCCCAGTATATGACTTTGATACACCGTACGGTTTTTGGGAGGGGGTTTGCACTTTATTTTTTTCCCACAGGGCAAGAAGCGCATTTATACGTTTTTGTATCTTCCTAGAAAGATTAAATTGCCCCACTAGAACATGGGTCTTATACATTGCCCCATATCATTAAGTTAACTGTGTGCTTGCGCGAAAGGTTATCTTTCCAAAATACTTTTCTTGTTTCTTGACCGTTAGTCTAGTGATCCCATCTTTTGATAGGACCTCGATCAGGACAGGATTGCTTACAGGGTCGATCTTCTGTTCAAATATTAGAATTTTAAAGTGCTCTTGGCAATTGGAATATGCCCAAGGACTCTACGACGGATTTGAGAAGTTATTTCGGTCAGCCTTGATGTCCGAAAAAAAGCTATTGGACTAATTGTCAAACATACCCGCTTTTTTGGCTGTTTCCTGGTCCTGTCACGAGCTGGATTCAAAGGGTCCCGTGATACAATTCTTCATCAGTTGTTATATGAACTCGATGGGCTATGCGTGAGTCACCTATGGGTACCCTGTCCCCCTCCCCATAGACTGCAAAAAGGCACACGTCACAGGGGTGGTCCTCAGCTTCTCCACCATTGATCTTTAATATAGCTTTGGAACCTCTGGACAAGCTACGTTCCCTGGGTTGACCCAGCTGGCCATCACTGCGGGGAATACCGATTGGAACTATTTGTATTTTCTTAATGTATAGAGATGTTGCAGATGACGTATTGCTTTTGACGCTAGACCCTAGCCGGGATATTCCCATTATCACATCAGCCCTACGACATTTTGAGTACGAATCTCTGGCCTAAAAATTAATTTTGGGAAAAAGTGAGATAAATGCCATGACCCTTACTAGAGGGTTGATTGGACTAGCTGTAATGATTCAGATTCTTACTGATACACCATATATTTAATATTTGGGTATTCCTATTGGGAACATTTCCCCACCCCGCTTATCACTGAACTTTCCCCATGATTACTGGACATGTGGCAGGCAACTGGGACATTGTGGCATCTTTGCCATTTATCACTATTATGTCGAGTTTTTTCTCCCGAGACTTTGTACCCTTTACAAACCCTCCCACCTTTAAAACCAAAAGGATTGGTGTCCTTACTACACGGGGATTCACTTCGTTTTATTGGAGAAAGGAAAACCGAGGATGACTATAGGCAACTTATCTACCCAGGGGGGAGGGTCCGGGGAAGGGCTATGCCAATATACGATTATATAATCTTGCTGTTGTTTAGACATCGGTGGATTGGGCTCGGGAGACTTCAGGTATTCCCACCTGTCCCGGAGAAGGAAATGGGAATCTCCCTGGTCCCTGAAGACCCTATTGCACTGCCCCCTCCTAAATTGACAGGGTCAGTAAAACAGAACGTTCTCACAGGGACCGAGACTAGCAGGCGATGAGATTGTAAATGTTTGGGTGGCCGGCCAAAAATATCCAAAATTTTTACCCCATTAGGGAAACCCATTGAGGTTGCATGTAATGAAGCTTCAGATTACGGTGTGGAGGGACAGGAGCTCCACCTTTGTAGGCCAAACTTTCACAAGTCAAAAATACTACTGTTGCAATTCAGAGCTCCAGACTCATTCAAGTTACCCGCTTCACCATATTTTTTATTGGTGGCAAATTAACCGAGTTTGGAAATCTCTAGAGGTTGTCACCCTCAACTAGCCATAGGAGCACATAGTTTTGATAACCTGGTACTGCATGGGACCCGCGAAAAACATCTAATATATACCAATATCTGACATCTAAGGTAGTGACACGAAAAGCGAGAGGTGAAATCCTCTTGGCGCCCTGAGGGACTTTGAACTCCCTAATCTAGAGGACCATCTGAATCAGAATACCGCAGAGTACGCACTTGATCAGCAGCGAAGTTCTGGCGTGAAACACAGTTATAAATTACGCATAAGGC
>CM070033.1:96308062-96340586 GCA_036250615.1 Ptychadena robeensis
GACCACTTAACAGGTGAGTTGCTATGCCCTATGCATTAACAGTTAGGTGAGCTTAGGTGCACTTTAAAGCAGATCATTTGTTAACTTTGAGAAATGAATTTTATGTACAAAAAATATATTTTTTTTTAACTTCCAGAGCATATGTTCATCAATACACAAAATATGGCATCGATGAAGAAGAATTCCTGCAGTGTTTTTCAACCCTTGAGCAAGTTATTTCCAGCTATTCCAACTTATAAATGTTTTTTCAAAAAAAACTTCTAAATTTTAAGACTTTGTCCTTGATGCATTTCAGTCCTTGAAGCGCATTTAGTCTAAAATATTTTCAGCACAGTTAAGATATGTTTTAATATCTGAATATTGCACTTTAAAGGACAATTCATCTCTCTTTTCTGTATGATTGCAAAAAAAAAATGCTGCTTAATTAATCACAGGAGGAAAACTACAAACTGGTAGTGTATGGGCAAAGCAAAGAAACTGCGAATGGACTGGAAGAATGGACAAATGCAAGAAGAGAAGAGCATATTTGATGAAAAGAATCCTTATGTTTTCCTGCAAGGAGGTAACGATGACAATGGTGGATTCCATCCAAATGTTTTAAACTCCAGTGTCTAATTTCAGAGCCCACAATCCAGTTCTTTGACAAGATCCTTAGAGGCGTAGTCAGAAGAAAATCCAAGGAGGTTAAAATATTAGCACAAATATAAAAAAATATAAATAGCCAGACCTTATTGCCCCTGTGATCAAACTGTGTTTGAAAAGGTAGACGAGCTCCAGATGGTACTAGGCAAATAATAAATCTAGTAGAACATCTCAGCTTACCAACCAAGCCATCTTTTCATCTCATCTCTGGATACTAAAAAGACTTTTAATAGGGTTCAGTGGAAATTCATGTACTTGGCCTTCCAAAAATTTTACTTTTCATGTCCTATATTGTTGATCATTTATTCTAATCATCAGTCACATTTCTTGCCAGTGGCATGATGTCTGAACCTGCCCTACGTCTTATTTTCGGGGGATGTCTTATGTTACCATGAAGAAGAATACAGCATTGTGATTTTGATTGCCCCCTCTGATCCCCCCTGTCCAGAGTTACAGTATCGTATCTTCAGGGGTGCCTTACTTTCAGCATGAGGCAAAAATGTAAGGGTGCCTTATTTTCGGGAAACAGGGTAACTCTTTGAACAGACATTG
Organism: Ptychadena robeensis; assembly: GCA_036250615.1. Classification (NCBI taxonomy): domain Eukaryota; kingdom Metazoa; phylum Chordata; class Amphibia; order Anura; family Ptychadenidae; genus Ptychadena; species Ptychadena robeensis. The sequence goes on from CM070033.1 coordinate 96,309,257, forward strand.
AACAATATTGTGAACCTCAGTCCTCACTGAACAATCTTTTGACATCAGAGTAAATACTTTACTCTGCCTTTACTGACTATGGCTGCAACTATTGATGCTTGCAAATACTTCAACCTATTAACCATTCCTCTAAAGCCCCACATACACCTGTAGATATGCCATCGCATTTCCGCAGATATCATTGTTTGAAATCTCACAAGGAACAGTCGAACAGGAATCCACCAAGATGGTAGATCCCTGTTTGAACTGAATACTTTGTATGGGGACCAGGGTCGATTACCATTCGTTTTGCTGGCGACCACAAGCAGCATAGATGGTATGACATACCTTACCTACTGTCTAACAAAATGTAAAAAAAATTAAAAACTTTTTTTTATCTTATGGAATTGTAGATCTACCCGACTCCATACATCTGGGTGCCACTTTCCACCCACAATAGAGTCTGCTCTCCTTTATATAGGTATACAAAAGTTTAAACCCTGGTATAGTTATTGTGCACCTACTCTTAAGTAAATATAGCCAGAACCTGTAACTCTGAATCCATGTCACATTTCAAGTACTATCAGAAAGAAATGTGACAACCCTTAAGTGTACCTTCTACCTACATTACCTTTGATTTGTTTATACTACCTGGGTGTTTGATAATTACTTCATATTGTTTCATTTCCTTTTTTTATTAATTCTTTTACATGTTAATTACTTTTGCTATTTAACTACTACGTGTTATTAAAAATAATTTTCAATGCAAAATGTTATGGGTTTAAAAAAAAAAGAAGAAACAAAAAAGATTCTCCAGCAACCAGGGCAAACCCAGAAATTGGTCACCACACTATAAATCACACAGCATACGAAGGAATATCCATCTCTAACAGTATTATAAGCTCTCCCTTATATATATCTCTGAGTGAAGTAAAGGCCACCTAGGGCATTATGGGATGGAAAGTTTCTTCTTGCTTTTGTTGTCCCCTTACTGGTCCGTAGTGATTGTACAGATGTATGCTTCCTAAGAGGTTTTTCCCAGGTAACCAATGAACATAACATAATTTAAAGTGAAACATAAAAAACGGTCAGGACCACCACATCAGTATTATATCTGCATATATGTTTTTATCCTACATTTTATGCTGTACCATAAGGGAAAACTTCACCTGAAGTTGACATTTGTCATTTGAAAAACTGACAACTAGGCTTGATCTCAATGAAAGCTTTTCATATGATCTTTCAGTACTCTCCGGTACTCACTCCCCCTTTATAAATGTAGAAATGTAGCCTTTGGAATAACAGTGTTTTGTTTATATGTGTGTGCAACAGAAGAAGCACATCAAACTATGTAGTATACAACCACAAACAAAAGCTATTAAATTCTGTTAGATATTTGATGTCTACCTCCTCTCTGTTGCCATGAACCCAAATAACTGACCGTAACTTATTTAGTAAGAATTGAGTAACTAATGTGTAGAAACACACTCTACTGCTGTGTCATCTATCAGTTTTTACAGGATAACTGTTAACTGCAGAATAAAATAATTCTGTACAAATGTTACATAACCAAATGGTATATTTTTTAAATCCACAGACAAAATACATTTGTCTTTAAATTTACTTGTTACTTTGTAACATTAAATAAGAATCATTCGCAGTATGGTATTTTTCAGTCTATAAGATGCACTGTTCCCCCTAAATCCCAGGTGCCAAACCTGCGGCCCTTTGGACGCTCTTCAGCTGCCCCAGAAACCTAAGTGCTTGTTTCCACTATATGTCGGGACCCCCTTCGCTAAGTGTATTGCTTTACCTGCTCGGCAGATGTCTAAACACAGCATCCGTCGAGCAGGTAAGTGAATGTGCACCGTCGGGACCTCCCGCCAAGCAAAATGTTCAGCAGAGGGGTCCCGACATATAGTGGATACAGCCTAACTGTTATTGCATAGGGCATAGACACTTACCTGTCCACCGATACCCCACTGATGTGTCCTCGTCTGGCATCTTTATATAGCGGAAGGAGGAGGAGAGTCTTTGATTATATCTATGAGGCAGATAACCTTTAATAATATATATGGGTCATTCCATATATTACCATGTGTAGTGGTTACACACTGACCCAGCTTTCCTAATCAACGTTGGCGCTCCTAATGACATCAGTAAAATTGTCAATGTTGATCGGGGAAACCAGGTCTACATATGACCACTGCACCCAGGGGTGGTCCTAGGCTTCACAGCCCCCTGGGCAAGTAGGTAATTGACAATTATTGTTACTATACATTCTAATCTATGTTTATTACACTGGGCTGCATAAAAAAACACATCCTTATGTACACATGACACACAATGTGCATTACCATACTACAGTGTTTCCTAATGCTTGAAGTATCAATGGAAAGTTTTGTTATTTAAAAATGAAAAGCAATGTCTTCTAGCTATGCATGCTGTCCTTTTTCATTATAAAATGCTTATACAAGTCAGTATAGATTACAAATGTTATGTGGGGCCCTTTAGTGATGCTGAGGGCCGCACTTGTGGCCCTCCATACCAACTTAGTTGCCCACCAATGCCCTGAATTGTTGGACATAAGAACTGGTAGCCACGGGCAGTTATTCCTATTGCTTCTTGTAGCTGAAGCTGTGCCAGTGGCAAGTAGCATTGAGCTACTAGCTACTGGCCAAACTTGAGTTTCAAGAGGCAGGGAAGCTTTTCTTCCCCCTTTCTTTCTGTCTCTTGTAACTGAACACAAAGGATTGTAAAATAGAAAAGGAGGAGTTGTTTTCATGTAATGGCTGCTCATTTATCCCCTGGAAAATGTCTCTCTCAGTGGTGCAGGAGATCAGCACATGAGTCAGATTCAACATACTAGCAGGGCAACATTGCTTTTCCCCAGACCAATGGAAATAAGAATCCATTATCTTTCTGTGAGGTTGGTGCCACCTACAGGCCAAGAGAGGCACTGACACTGGTGCATTAAATTAGTGGAGGAAGCACTGGTTGGAATGTATATTGAGGACCACTGATGTAGAGTCATTTGCTGAAATTAGGTTTATTACAAGCACCACAAAATGCTGGAAGATGACTATTGGAAAATGAGTATCGATAGCCTGCCTTAAATACAAAACTACACAACTAGAACCAAAACTGCAGAATATTAGGTTTGATTGGATAGAAGAAAATAAAAAAGAAAAGCGATATGAATTAGACTTGCTGTTGTGGGCACCCTATTTTGACAGAGTTGATAAAGAGGGCATATTAACCCAGCAATAGCAGCATGCACCCTTTATCATGTGCATTTAAAAGAAATACCGTAGATTTAAAATCGAAGACGAAAAGAAAAAATTTGGTAATTAAATAAACCTAATTTGACTGCAGGGGCGGCTACCCCATGTGCGACTTTAAATAGGCCTAGACATTAAATCAGATAAATATAGTGACATAAAATCCAAATAATACATATATCAAAATCCAAACATCACTGTAGACACGAAGACTGATATCATGAAACCGCTGTAGGTAGCCTCAAGGCTATCCCGGGTACCCCTCTAATTTCCACAGAGGCTCATTGTGGGAGGGGGGAGCCTGTGATGGCACCCCTCATTTGGTATCCCCCGACTAATCAGGGGAAAAGAAAAATGTGTGCATATCCCAACTAAAATGTCACGCGGGAAGGGAAGGTACAGAGACCTACAGCAACATACAAATCAAAATCAATAAAAGTTTGAAAAATGTGTTAAAACGATGGAATTTATTAACCACATTACACTTTATTATCTCATCTATTCAAGTCTCAAGTCACAGAGGTAAAGTACAGGAATTTAGTCATATAAACACTTCGAGGAGAAGACATTAGTAGGTCTGGGCCTTCCAGATCGAACCTCTGCTACTGTGTGTCCTTCAAGTTTTGTGCTTAGTTAATTCCAAATCCCCAAAATTGGAACCCATCATCTAGATAGTGGTGAGAAGATCCCCATTGATCCCCCCCCTTATAATGCTTTCAAGTTCAATGCACGTCTCTATCTGGAGTGGTCTGGAGATGTCAGGCCAATCGTCTGACATCTACCATTGCTGGGAGGAATAGGCAATGAGGACTCTTTTCCCATCAGTGGGGACATATAAATATGTCTAGGCTTCACTCATTGGGAGAGGGGAGTAGGGAGTTAGGCACACACCAAAGGTGTTTTAAAGGTGGGCACCTGCTTCCTCCTACATGCCACCACAGTCCCCACAGTCAGACCCAAGGGGATTTATTATTTATAGATTAATATTACAGTAGTTAAATGAACATGACAGGCCAGTGACGCAATTGATAACGTGTCTGGTAACCTTTTTGACTACAGTCCCTATACAGACAAATTCTATAGGAACCGTGACATCACACCTGGGACTAGTTCCATCTTTTCTTTTTAGCTGTAGGGTTCATACGGGACCCATAACTTCTTGCTTTGCACACACTGGGATGCGTCTCTAAAATTCCTTGTTACTCCGAACAGTCGTATTTTCCACAGTGACAGAGGCAAGATGCATTTATTTCTGGCCTTTTTATATTACCAGGCATGTTATATATAAAAAAAATCCTTTGTACATTTAAGAACAGGACCAGGTAAGTTAAACACCAGGTCCTGCTAACAATCATGTTGTGCAATGCACTGCAACATTTATACTTACATCCCTTCTTTGTGCATTCTAGTCACATCAACAATATCATACTTCATTCTGATGAAGCAACGGTATGAAACGGTCATGAAACACGTTAAATGCATGAATTTTGAAACATTTTTGGCACTGAATGTTGGATCATATGTAATGTATACACCATATACCATTTATGGGATAATGTGTGATTTATGACTTGTTTCTGATGTAATAAGTTTTTTTCTTTTATTGATGACATATTGATATATGTATATGCCGTATATATGTATGTATATATATTTTTTCTTTCTACTATTATAGTTGGGATGCCGGAACTTTTTATTGGCTGAGTGAGATCACCCCCCCCCCCCTTATACACCACTGTACTACATAGTTGTTGAAAGGTCTAAAGGAAATAGTATGGAGTGATCTAAAGGTGTATGGGGGGCTTTATGAAGACCCCTGGGTCCTCGTGGATGAGTTGATTTCCAGAGGTTCCTGGTAATCAATTTAATACCGGTAAGGGACATCTGGCTCCAGGCGCGATGGATTTGCTGTTGGACCTTCCCACTATTTATGGTTTTCGTTGCCAAAATTTACACCGCCTACATATATATTATAGCATAAAATTTTTTTACTACGGGTATCTTATATTAACAAGAAGTTGAACACAACAAAGAAAGTATAGCTATACAATACTAACCAAAGTAGCCGTAGGGAATGTGATGTACATACACCTGAAGTTAGTTAGTAAAAAAGATGAACAAAATGGGAGGGAGAGTCGTGCCAGATAAACAGTAATGAAGGGCCAAAGATGAATACCTTCCAAAACAACCGTCTACATCTTGTAGTTGTGGGAGGATCTAAATAGAGACCTAAAGAGAAGGAACAATGTATATATTATAATCATTGACTGACCAAAGTCTGTTCCAATTGATCTGCTTTCTTACAAGTACTGTATCCATTTGCAACTATATCTCCTGAAGAAGCCAATACTCGCGAAACGCGCCGAGATGCAAAAACTTACATGCAATGTAACAGAATGGACACAAATTTTGTGATTTATGTACTCCATGGACTCTATTAAATGAACTTTTGCTCATACTTGTTTTCACATATTGATGCCTTTGAAAATCCCTTTACCCACCCCACAGGTGTATGTTGGAGTGGGAACGCCCACAATATATATGTATATGCCGTATATATGTATGTATATATATATTTTCTTTCTACTATGTAGTACAGTGGCCTCCCTGATAGAATACATAGTGATTGGAAAGTTAAACGGCCCTCATATTACATGATTTTGGGTAGAACAAAAGTGGATTGCAGAGACATTTTTAAGATTTTAATGTGTATGGGGCCTTAAGGTGACTCGTAGGAATTTTCGCTGCTCCTGGCAGTGTAAGTTACATCTGGTAACAGGTGCCGTGGATTTGCTGCTGGACCCTTCCGCCATTTATGGCTACTATTTTTAGAGGCAAAAGAGGGAAGGTAGTGTTCACTCTCGGGTGCTAGGAAGATTCTCTGGCCAGGTTGGATGTAGGATATTTATAGTCTCACCCATCTAGAGGTATTTATTAATCTTGTTGCTTGTATATAGATGGTGATGCTACCATTTTTAAGGCTTTATCTTTATTTGTATATATTTAGAGAAAGTGAAAGACGAGAGTCTGGTTTTATCCCAAGCCATCACAAGGTGTTGCCTTTCAGTTTGTGGAAATAGAAGGTTTTTCTTTTATCGATATCTGGTGATCACTAGGTAACACTATAATACTATTGGGTCCTTAACACTTTGATGTTGGGATAATTTACCTTTGATCAGTCAGTGATTATAATATATGCCTTTTTCTACCTTCTAGGGGTGCATATAACTGTAATGCAGGTCCACATGCAGTGAGAAGTACTAGGACTGTGTAGTCAAACTTGCGTTAGGCTCAGGCTCCGCTGCTGCAGAGAGAAAACACATGCAAACAAGCATGTGTTTTCTGTTGGGATTACCTGCGGCCGCACCTGTAAAGACTGACCTATTGGGGGCAATGGAAATGGTTTGGGCACGTTTGAGTACTTGAGTCATGCCCTGCCTGTTCGTTTGATGTAATATATAGAATGGCCACCAGATGTCACTGCTGTGTTCAATACTCACAATTCACATCAGTATTAGAGATTTACCTTGGATCTTACAGAGGAACTAAAGTGTATGACTGGGTGAGATGTATGTAAAGGATATATAGAAACTAGGACACCATGCAAAGCTGCCTTCCTCCCCTCCAAACATCAGAATACAACAAATAATCCCTTATTCAGGACCTGACCACAATCCAATAAAATACATAAACACAACCATAAAATACAGATTAATGCACCAAGCTCCACTTGGTGTCCACACCACTAAAGTGGTTGTCAGTTGTGCATGGACAGCTGGAGGTAGACTGTTAATTACCGCCAATTGCCCCCATTTACTTCCATTGGGCCACCGTAGGGGAGACCTGGCATACAGGTTTGGAACTGCAAACTAGAGGCTACCAACCAACCATGTGGACTCAAGCCAAAAATAATTTCCTTTATGATTTATGTGTAGTGTAGCCGCACAAACGAGGTCAGGTGCTGTCCCCTTTACCTGTACATCCCATGAGGCTCTGGGACTAGAAGGGGATAAAGCTGGGTCCAAGAAGGGGAGGGGCAGTCCAGAGGAGCAGATGCTGATGAGACAGCAGCAACTGGGCTAGAGTTGTTGCCATCCTCCACCGTATATATAGGCCGTAGGCAGGAGGACGCAATAGCACGCATTCCTTGGATAAGACCCAGTTGCTTGCCATACGGACCCTGCCTGTATGATCCCAGATACCCAATTCTGGCAGGTATGATCCCAGATACCCAATTCATTACCACGTGCCTCATCTTCCTGTGAACGAGATCGTCAGTCTCTGCTATCTCCAGTGGCATGCAAGTACCTGTTATCCCTGCTACTAAAGAGAACATGTCCCCTACAAGGGACAGGCTAAACTGTTGCAGTTTTTCAATTAATTGAATCCCCTTTATTGAACTATTCCCGAGTTTAAGCTATGTTATCTTTCGCAAGTTCTGTTATTTTGTTGAATAAACAGTTTTGCAGTATGTCTGCCTCCTGACGTTGGTTTCTCCTTGAACCTGTACAAATGTTGTCAATTTGCAATATATTCTAATCCATTTTAATATGTCATATACAAATCAACCTCAATACCTAGTAAACCCTTCAGATACTTAACAGACAGAAACGTTCCTGATCACTATGTTATGCTAAATTTCCACCAGCAGAGGGAGCTGATCTACTTCCTAGGTCCTGTTCCTCTGAGGTTTGGAAAGAGACACAGCCGAACTGGTAAAGGGCACATCTGCAGTTACAGATAGCTGGGTGACACTGCGATCTCTTGACACACATGCTGACCTCTACCCCAAAAAATGCATTAGCAATAAATAAGTACCATATTTATGGACTATAAGACGCCAGGGAGGCAGAGGAGCTGTCATATGAGGCCGGATCTCCCATCTGTACTCTATTGTATTTACCAGCAGAGACCTGCTGATATAACCAATGAAGAGCAGAGAGAGATAGATGAAAGAGCTGCCAGCTGGCACCTCTCCAATCTATCTCTGCCTGTGTATAAAAGCTGCACTCATGCTGCAGCTTTCATACACATCGTATAGGGGAGATATCTGCACGCAGCTTCCCCCTTGGCCCCCCTTTTCCCTGATGTGTGAGAAAGATTACGTGATGTGCTGTGAAGTGCTACTAGTGGCATCTTGTGGCTTACATTTGGTATTGCATGATTTTTTTACCCAATTGATCTGAACATTTCAAATATTTTTTTTCGTTATGCTGCTCTATAAACAAAATGCACAAATCCCATCTATGCCGGCACATTAACCGGCATAGATGGGATTTGTGCATCACCAACCCCTTCCACCACCGTTTGCCAGAGGGGTGTGAGGAAGCTACGGATGCAGCTGTATTCCACCTCTGCACTAACAAAGCTCCTTCTTAGCAGCCCCCAAACCCAGGGACGTGGGAGATCCACCCAGGCCACAGGAGGATAACCGAGGTTCCTTCTCCCTTTGTGGCGGGTACATCTTGGGGGGACGCTGATTGGCAGGGGACGCCCCTGGACGGGTTGCGGGACCACAGGCGGTGAGCCCTGTGGGCCGGCACAGAAAGAGGAGGCACCACTAGACTGTCTTGGTTAGAGCCGTATTTCCCTGAGGAAGCCCACAGGGCGAAACATGTAGGAGGATATGAACCCTAACATCTTAATCATCGGCATGATACTTTGAACAGTCTGTTATTTGCAATCTCCTCTCATGATTTTATGTTGTTGTTTTGAGATGTATAACTGTTACGAGTACCACAGTTATGTGCGACTCTTTTAATGTATATATATGTACATGGATTTAGTCTCTTTGGATAATAAAGACTTTTTAACTAGACTACGTTGACAATAGTAACTGGTTACCTCTACGAGTATTTCTGCCCAAAAAAACATCTCTAGTTCTTTGAGGTATTTCTTCAGGTAGGGATTATATATATGTTGTCAGTATATGGGTTGGCACAAGAGTTTGGAACGCACTCCCCCACCTTACACTATTAGTCTTTAATAATGAAGAAACTATTTTGTAGGTATCCGTTGTTGAGAAAATGCAGATGATCATCTAGTGAGGCTACTCTGTAATTCACTAGCCATACATACAGACTCCAGTTCTGACATCACTGTCATTTCCTGATCTACAAAGTTCCAAGGTAGTAACTAAGTCTGGAACAGCCAGAAACATATTTCATAACGCAGTTAACAATGTTTGCGCAACTTTACCTTTGTTCCCAAAATACCATATTGGGTTTTTTTCAAATCTAAGTAAATGATCCATAAAAAAAGTTCCCAAAGCCAATTATCCGGCTCGAACAAGGAAATATTAAGCACATTATCTGTCAACTGTCACTGCAGAGGGGTTGACATGGTTCAGGCTATTAATCCCCTCCTTTATAGTACTTTATGATTCTGTCCATCCAAAATCTCACCCTATTGCGCACAGAGATCTGAAAGTTGCTTGTTTTTGACAGATAGTGAAGTCAACAGAGCAAACTAAACCAAGCACTTCAGGGTAACGTGCTTCTTAGTCTTGAAGTGAACTTGAATAAGCCACTGAAATTAGAAAAATAAATCTTCCATCCTAGAATGCTGCTTAACAACTTTTTGGATATTGAAACAGAGAGAGAAAGCTGGAAGTGAAAGCGACTTATTTATTCCCAGTTATTCAAATACTATCGATATTTACCTTAAAATTTTTAAAACACGCTGGAATTTTATTCTTTATATATTAGCATGGAGTTAGTAAATGATATAATGAAGTATATGTCTTTGGATTTAACTTGTACATGTTTGTGGGCATTTATTATTTTTTTTATAAAAATTGGAACAGATTTTAGATTTCTTTTAATACCTTAAGGTGCCATTCACACAGTTGTTTATAATGTTGCTTTTAAGCACCTGAAAAACACCAATAAGTGGTAATGGTGGCATAGCGCTCCACAATCCTACAATAATAGACTTACCTGCTGTTCCCTGGAATCGTATGAGAGATTCCATCTTTATTTTATATGCGTTCCTCCGGCACTTCTAGTTATTAAGCAGTTAGCTTTGTCGTCATTTTTTGAATGCCTAATGTCACATTTGGGTGTCTGTTCAGATGTTAAATGCCCTCGTGACTTCCATGGAAAAGCTCTGCAAATGACTGTCGGTGCATTGCAGTGCGCTTTTCAGCCATTTTTTTGCAGTTTAATGCCAGTTATTGTCCATAAAATGCTTCCCTACCCCTCCATTGGCATTTATCAAGCATCTACACTTAAACACAGACACTTGGCTTTTTAAGCATCATAAACACATCATTAAGCCTTTCAGCCACTAGAGGATATTAAACAACACTGAATTAAACAACTCTGTGAATGAGGGATAAAAAGTACCATCATTTTCCAGAATTAATACTTTGCTATTAAGAATATGGTACCCTGAGTATGTAAATAGTATTTAAACCCCAAGAACATTATGGCTTGAATATTAAACATATTTACTAATATAATACAGGCTGATCCTAGTAGTGGCTGTCAATTCATCTTCATACATTGTCACAACCTTTAAATCATTTGTTTCTGCAATACTTAGAGGGTCTTATGGTACCAGATGCCAAGTGTGCTGATTGCCTGCTTGACCAACCATCATATTATTTGTGTGTTTATTTTATAGACCTTTTCTTTTAGTCCAGTCTTCAGTCCAGTACATGACCGCAAACCTTATATGAGTAAATAAAGCTGGAATCGGGCATTGACTCTTGAAGAAAGAAGAAAGTCATGAGGAGTCTCTTGGCTGACCTCTCCTGTCAAAATGCTGACCATCTCATTAATATCAGAAGAAGCCAAGGATAATCATGCATTCAAGAAATGTACTCTTCTCATATACAGATCACAAAATGTACACAATCCCAGGAATACATGGGGTTATGGGTATTCTATATAACACACCTCTACTTATAACCTGATCACACAATAAACACAATACCAGGAATACTTAAATGGGGGTATGGGTATTTTTTATAATACATCGATACTCATATACTGATCACACAATGTACACAAGTCCAGTAATATGTACATGGGGGTATGTGTATTCTATATAACACACCTCTACTCATAAACTGATCACACAATGAATGCAATCCCGGGAATACATACATGGGGGTATGGGTATTCTATATAATACACCTCTACTCATAAACTGATCACACAATGAATGCAATCCCAGGAATGGCCTATGGGTATTCTATATAATACACCTCTACTCCTAACCTGATCACACAATATACACAATACCTGGAATACATACATGGGGGTATGGGTATTTTTTATAATGCATCTATACTCATAAACTGATCACACAATGAAGACAATCCCTGGAATACATACATAAGGGGTATGGATATTCTACTGTATATAATACACCTCAACTCATATACTGTTTACACAATGTACACTATCCCAGGAATACATACATGAGGGTATGGGTATTCTATATAATAATGCAGGGATTTTACTACAATGGATTTTACTACAATGCCAGATTTCACCTATTATTTGTTATATATTATATTGACACCTTTGAATGCTTGACCTTATTTTTAAAAAGCAGTGTCTTTGGCTATTCATGACATCAAATCTTCCCAAGCACCAGCACCAAATGTGTTGACCAAACCAAACAAGGACTAAATAGGCTTTATGCCATAAGAAATTGATCCCACTCTTGAATGCACCAAATTGCATTATAACCAAACCAATCAAATACTACTAAGAACAATATCTTTATTGAATGTTGATATGAAAAGCCTTTCCAAGATCTTAAGCCAGCCATACACTCTGAGATAAAAATTAGGATCCATTAAAACAGACCAATGTATCCCGACGGCGGTATCGGTTTGGATCGTAATATTCGGCAAAAAGCTACCACATTGAAAATGCAATTTAGGATCATATATATATATTTTTTTTTTACGAGGATGTCATCGAAATTCATCGCCGTTTATATCGGCCATTGTGATGTATTTTTTTTTTAAAGGGAAGCCTCTGCAGTAATTGGTCGGTAAACACTATAAAAACAGTATGAAGTTTCTTGATGTTGCCAGACCAATTAAAAATTTTGAACATGTCCAATAAATTACGATCGTAAAAAAACGGCAATTATGATCGTAATATATCGGTTGTACCATGTGGACATGTGCGGATTTCAGGACGATAAAATGCATTCATTGGTCGGTTTTAATGGATCCTAATTTTTATATCAGAGTGTATGGCCTGCTTAAGTTACCAGAGTCAAATACAGACAGGCAGAGTCAGACTTAATCAAGTGTAGGTGGGGGACCCCAATCGACAGGCGTGACTTAGTGGGCCTGGCCCCCCATTGCCCATAGCACCAACCCTGCAGACAGGTGAATAGATAACATACCATCTATTTTCATAACATCTGAAACATACATCAATCTGGTTGATTATATACAGTATCACACAAAAGTGAGTACACCCTTCACAGTATGGTTTATAATATCTTTTCATGGGACAACATTGGATATGACACTTTTATACCATATAAGGTAGCCAGTGTACAACTTGAATAACAGTGTAAACTAAAATCAGCACTAAACATTAATATATCCATTCCATTTCAATGGGCCAGAAAATAAATGGCATACAAACCCAACAAGTTATTGATAGAAAAACAAAAACAAATAGTGTTCTAAAGGAAGATTTCCCGGCAATGGGGACCCTGGACTCAAAGTATGGTATGGAAATCGATATTCACCACCAGTGCGCAGCGATTCCCTGTCAGATCAACAAAAGCTTGACCAATTGGCCACAGATCTATGTGTCTATAGCCTTCTTTACCCTTCTCCCTTGTATCCACTACTATACTTACCAGTAGCATATTTTCTTACCATAGTTGACTAATGTCCTGTTAAAGTGATCCTGAAAGGTATAGCCTTGAATATCTGCATTTTTTGCAAACTTGTACATTAACAGTCTTATTGTGTGTGGATTAAATAAAATAAATTCCATTGAAACCATGTCAGTAATTATCCTTGGGATGTGTTACAGGGAACCAAATGTCCTGGCACACTGTAAACCCTAAACAGAAAATACCGTCTTGTTCCCAGGACCAATAGTGAACGATTATATAACAATCAAAAGTGGGGAAACTGTTTAGGCATCGAAGTAAATGTAGATGAAAACCATATGATAAAATGAGGGTCAATTACTTACAAAGGAGTATTCATGACCTGTGAGGGGTACAACTCACACATTTTTGGAAACATTCCTTCATATTGTTTAGTATTTCCAGAATATGAACTCGTTTTTTTTGGCTTCTTATTCAGACACACCATCACTATTATGTAGATCAATGTTTAAGGAAATGCTGTGTCTCTTCATACGCCATACTGGGAGTATCAAATAGAGGTCGGTGTTTGCTTATAAAAGGCACAAGTATCATAATATGTACCAGCACATAGTATAAATGGCAAGACACACTTACATCTGTGATATTCTAGATTTTGGTTTCTATTATGGTGCTTTGATTGTTTGTACTATTTGGAAGCTTTATTTATTTTTTTGTTCAATAAACATGAGATTTTAAATATTCCAAATGGAAATGTACAATTTTTTCTAAAAAGACAACCTGGCCTGAACACTCTGGAGTTTGATAAATAGGAGCTTTTGTACATTGTATTGGCCCACACAAATAACAAGTTTTATTTTCAAAAGTGGATATAACAAGAGAAAGTTTGAAGATCATGTTGGTTCTAGCAGTGTGGATTATATTAAAGAGCTTCTGCAGTTGAATACCATCAGGACCTATTGTTTTTGTTAAGCTTAAGTCAAGAAAATAATCTCGAAGGACTTCAAGATATAGTTGTTGGACCATTGTTGGTCAAAACACGATAAATCTTTAATATACTTAGATAAAAATTAATACTCTGAGGCAAAAAAAGAGGACTATATACAGAGGAGCGTCTTCAATAAAAATGTACATCAAAAAACATTGGAAAATTGGCTCAAGACTATCCGTAGGACACTGGAATTTACAGAAACAGAAGTTAGTGCTTCGTACAGACTTCTAGATGATGTAGTGAGAAAAGCAACAGCCATTTTTTGCATACATGTCACCCTCAATGGTGGGGATGGTGCATGTGTGCAGTGTTGCACAAGATGGAATCCCTTTCATACAAAGAAAAACATCCAGGCCTGGCTAAAATTTGCAAACAAATACATCATATGACCTAAAAGCATGTGGGATACTATGTAACGATCTAATGAGACCAATATTAATCTTTCTATTCATATCTTGTGTTTAGATTTAATTCAGCGGCCACTTTATTAGCTACTCCTTGCTACTACCAGGTTGGTGCTTTAATGTGCCTTCAGAACTGATGTGTTTCTTCCTGCCATAGATAAAAAAACATCATGAAAAAGTAATTAGAGATAGTGGTCCTTTAAACATGATAGTATCACACAGTAAGCTCAACATCCATGCTACTTAGGGATGCACCTTATTGTGTTATATATAAAATACATATACATGTGTGCATACTATTACCCCCAGCTTTCTGCTATATAATGTCTTTTATATTCTATTACACAAGTGCTTTTATCATTTAGAACTTTGAGTTAAAATTTAAAAAAAGTCATCCCCAAATTACTGCCATGTGCCGTAATCCAAAGGTAAGAAGCAAACCATGAATAATAATGCACCTCTACACCGATGGTACATGGTACCCCAGATGTTGGCCAAGTTCACTTCTGAAGCTTCCCCCTTATGTTTCCATGGCTGTGGCTCCATTGGATCTTTGTTTCATGTGTGGTTAGCCTGCCTTATATACTGTAGAGAACTATAAAATGAAAAACAAATATGAAGCTCTATTGAATCTCAAACCTCCCCATTTCTTCCACCTTTTGAGCCTTATATTCATGGCTGCTAAGCAGACTCTGGCAAAAGCCTGGTGGTCGGGGTTTAAACCCCCACAGTAACACAAGTCAAGAATAAAATGGCATGGTATCTAGTGAACAAAAATCTCACAGCCCTCTTCCACGATTCTGTGACAATTTAAAAAGCTATGGTTCCCATACCTTTTGACAGTGCCCTCATGGCACTATAGATGTGTATAAAGATAGCCATATATGGGTTGATTACTTTACAATTTTTAATGTCCCAATGGTGGATTCCTTTCCCGAGTTTGATGCGCATGCGCCATAGTATAATTAAATAACAAATTGGTGTAAATATCTAGAAAACACGTCAGATACTTTTGTGATATTGGCGATAATTTACAAACATTTACAAATTGGCGATAATTTACAAACATGTCCAATCACTTTTTGATCGATTTTCTGTTGATATCATTCACTTTTGGTCTCTCATACCAGGTGTGCAGGAATTATTTCCCATTTGATTGTCATAAACGGAACAATTTTTTGGTTGATCAAATGGAAATATCGAACCATGTATTGCTTATTTCCCGATTTGCCCTCTGTCTGTCTGGCTTTTGGATTCCTGTGTTCCTGGCCCTTGATGTAAGCACTTTTATAGTGAACAGAAAAAAATGAATTTCTAAATATTTCCATTTAAATAACCAATATTATTGGTGGCTTCTTTGAGATGGTGTTATTTACTAAATTGTGTGTTTGGTCATGTATCTATCAACAAATACAATAACATATCTGTGCGTGGCAAGTGAATCATGCTCTCAGTTTTCGGTATCAGTCCAGCACATTTTATTGTAGCCCTTTCCTCCATCCAGAGAACCATCAGCTCATGGACGTGGCAAAGTTTTCCTATGTAAATGATTTTATTGCATTGTTGCTTTTTGTTGCACATACCTGACCAAGTGTGTATAATAAGGATCGTTTGTATCTACTTCATTGTAGATTTTTGATGATCTTATGATGTTTTAGGTCACATTTATACAAAATATGTTTGCTCTTTAAACATTTCTTTCACACCACTTAATGAGATCATTTGACCATTAGAGATGGTCTAATTTTTTTGACTAGCTGACTTTGTGAGTTAATTGCAAAGCCTCTGAAAATTCTATCACCACCAAAATTGCTGGAGATGTAGAGAAGGGTTGTGAGAACATTTAAAAAGGAAATAAGTTTTGCTCTAGCACATGGAGTTTTTGCATAAATTAAATACAAATTTAAAGTCGAAATTCCGATTTTCAAAATTTTCACTTGACTTTAAACTAAATTTGTGCAAAAATTTTGTGTTAGAGCAAAACTTTTTTTGTAGTATACCCCCAACCCTTCTCTATATCTCCAGCAAGTTTAGTGATACCATGTTCAGGGGCTTTGCAATTAACTCAAAATGACAAAAGAAACATCTCTATTGACCATACAAAATCAATGCATCAGTCATTTCAATGGTTAGATGACTGATTGTATATATCTTACAGAAGTTTGATACAAGCATGTGCATATGTAAAAAGGAGTTAATTACTGTATTTGGCACACAATACGATGCACCGGAAGATAAAATACACACATAGTTTTAGGGAGGGATTCATGAGTCATGGCTGTAGTTACTCCCTGGTCTCTTCATGTGGCCATACATGGGCTGATACCCGCTTGATCTATGAAAGCTTGAGCAGGATGTGGTACCATCATCGCTACATTACCAGCGATTAAACGCAAATCAATGAGCACCACTTTGTGCAATTGATCCCATTTGATAGTTTGGATGGTCCCCTGCCAAAGTAATGATAATCGAACAGGGATTTACCAACATGTTGGTTATTGATCCCGTTTGAAGACAGGGTGGCCGAGTTTGATTCCCGAACAATCAATTCTGAACGATTCTGGCAAACGCACACAGCAATCAATTGTTTGGGAATCAAATGAAAAATCGACTCATGTATGGCCATCACTATTTTCCCTCCCTCTTCCCAAGTGCATGTATACAGGTGTATAGGAGAGGTGTGTATATATGTTGTATATTGGCACTTTATACATTTAAATGAAATTGTATTGACAAAAGTATTGGGACTCCCCTCACACGATTGAATTCAGAAGTTCATATCATTTCCATGGCCACAGATTATGAAGCACCTATGCATGCAGACATGTGTAAGAATGGATCCCTCTCAGGGGCTCAGTGCATTCCAGCAAGGTCATGTGTTTAGATGCCAACTAAGCGAAGCCATGTACCTTTTAACAAATCATTGAATGGGTTTCCAGGGGCCAATAGCTACATTTGAGCATTATGTCACTGTGTGCAATGCAAATCATTGGAATGCTGTGGTGTAAAGGATCCCGCTACTGGACTGGAAAAATGTTCTCTGGAGTGATGAATCACACTTCTCTATCTGATCCAATATAGATTTCTGTGTTAGGCAAATGCCGGAGAATGGTATTTTTTCTAAAGGCATTATGCCAGTTGTGAAGTTTACTGGAGGAGGCTTATATTTTTTTCTAGAGTGGGCTTGGTCCTTTAGCACCAGTGAAAGGACATCTTAAAGCTTATGAATTAAAAATGGGTTAGCAACATTTTATGGAGGAAGACAAAAATGTGAGCTATTCCCACACACAGGATACAGCTTTTCATATTCAGAACCTTGATCATTGTCTATGCAACTGGAGTAGGAACATGGGTCATAAGCAATGGAAACAAGACTAGGGGGTCCAAGTAGGGCCCATTTTGACAAGTGGCTAGAACGCTTGGAGAAACAAAGTGAAACCTGTTAATAAACAGACTTTAGGTATTATGTTATAGGGGAACCTGAGTGGTACTCATACAAGAATTGTAGAGGCACAAATATCAGAGGGATATGAAGGCAGAAAAATAAATATCAGAGATTCTAAATCTTTTCCATTCTGATATAAACTGGCTTATTCCATCACAACAGGAAGTGTAAGGAAACATCCCAAAACATGGACACCTACAGGAATCAGCCTTCCCTACTATATTCAAACTGCAGCTACTTGGGGCTTAATACTGCCCTACATAACAAAACGAACAAAACAAATCGTTAATGGAGACGAAGCATAGCACACCGGGTACAAAACCAATACTCCAGCGCTCGCCAACGTGCTTCCTAATCAATCAACAGCACTGGAACGAGGTGGGCTGCCGATCCAGTACAAGCCGGGGCTCTGGGAGAGTCGCATACTCCCATCGAAACTGTCCCTGCTGACCATTGACAATGCATTGCCAGACAATGAACCTTCTTCGGTGCAAGAAAAACTGCTCGTGATCTATGTAGAAACACTAGCTAATTCACAAACTCCCACCTATGTACACTAATAGATCGCGGTTCCAGAAATAAAGTCCGACTGATGCCCCCCGAAGAATGATGCCCATTTTGCAGTTAACCCTCCTCTCAATCCAGAACTGGTGTGATTTTACATACCACCAGGTTAGAGAGGGTTACACTAGCACACATGGGCATATCATCGGGCAGGTGTATGGTATATAAATCCCGTTGTCAAATTCCAAGTAATAAACTACGCAGCTATCGCCTGGATTAAGTCCCATTTATCACTGATATTACTAATCAAGCTGACTTGCAATGACAATGCCCTAGTCTGAAATCTGACCCAACTTGCTTTCGTTGTTTCATCGTACCACGCACAAGCTCTGATTGCCAAGGCCTGCCTCTACAGATAGACCTACGCCCTTCCCCAAAGGGTATGTATATAAACAAGACTCCAAGGCACCGCAATCTGATGCCTTCACGATAAACGGCAATGCCTTTTGACCTACGCTATTGTTCATAACGAACCACCTGCTCTGATTTGCCAATGGCGCCTGCCTACTTACGTACCTAAGCGCTTGTTTTAGTCACAAACCACCGCAATCTGATGCATATCGCACGCCATGCCTCGTCTGACCTTACCATGGCTTGTTTATATCTCGACCACCAAAGTCAGGCATCTGATTGCCCAGAAACCTTGCCTCTCTAAGACCTAACGCTTTTTTGAACACCTAATTCAAATCCACCTGTCCAAGAATAAGGCGTCAATATGCTATTATCTCAAGAATGGACCTCAGTCAGTCCATGATGTGTTGGAAAGGCCTCGGACAGTGACACAGCGATCAGGAGTCACTGATCGAGTCCAACAGGATAGTGACTGGCTCCCTAAGACGACCAGTAAAAAACAAAGACACAAATCCCTCCAAGATTCTGAAAGCGAGACTGGAAGTGTCAGCGGCCCCGCATCTGCGGTCATTGATGCTGTGTCATACCGGTGTTGTGCGTTGACACAACTCAGCCCCAGCATGCTCCCCTAGGTTTCCATTTACTGGGAACCTGGCATTAAGGTGGCAATGTCTCTGATTAACCCCGCTGCCTAACCTGGAGATATTCTGATGAGGCTGTCATTCAGAAATAGTGGCCTAGAACCATTTCGCATTTCGCTATAATGAGGACTTTGAGAGACCACGCATCCTGGCCCAAAGCTCCGAAAAATCTGAGTTTTCCCAGATGAATCACCGGAGAGTTTCAGGCCTGCTATGTTCCAGACCAGGACATCACTGTGGATGAAAGCCTGATGGCGTATAAAGGGCGTTGAGCTGGTCCCAGTACCTAGCCTCCAAGATAGCGCGGTTTGGAACAAATCATTTCTCCTTTGTGAGTCTAAAATCTGGATACATTTGGAACAACTCTTTTTTATACACTGGGAAAGGGACAAAGTTCAACCCCCGCTTTGTATTCCTATGGGTGGCTACAGCTTTCCGTCCTTACTCTTATTGAGCCCCTTCCTCAATAAAGGTTACTGTCCACAACATACACTTTTACACCTCCCCTAACTCTTTGAGTCCTTAATTCAGAATCAAACAATGATATGGACTGTAAGGGTGCACCCGGCGTGATTGCAAGCTCACTTCAACGCCAGAAAACTGAAGCTTGGGCTATTGTGCCTGGGTAAAGGGAAGATGTTGGCTCTCCGCTGGCGTGACAAAAAGGACGTGTGTCCTCAATGAGTACCACCACAACACCAGTCAGGGTTCCATCCCGCCCACTAGGAGTGGCCAGGACATCCAAAGGCCACAGGTTGTGGTGGACTCCAATAAAACCATTGGGGGGTGTTGAACCAGAGCTGACCAGGCCATGACATTTCACACCCCGGCTGTCAGGCAGCCACCAAGCGTAAATATTATAAGAAAATAATTTCGCCATATCGTAGAAGCAGTGCCTGTGAAACGCCTATGTTTTCTGTAACAAAAAATCATAATGAGGGGCCTGCACTGCACCATGATTTTATCTGGCGAGTATGTGAAGCCTTTGTGCCAAACACATTGACACCACAGGAGCCAGTAACGGCAGCCCTTCATATTTGGTGAACTCCAATACGCCTCTGCTCGCCATTTCCCCAGGTTTCTACCTCCAACGCCAAGAAAGCAAGGACGCACAAGATAGTGTGTGGTGTGCTGCTCTAAGACTGGCGAAGATGGGAAAAGAGTCCGCAGGGAAACCCGCAGCTACTGCTCTGACTCTGTGCTATACCTTGTTTTGAAATTTATCACACGAAACAAGTATATTAGAGGTTATGTCATTCAGATGACACCTTGGAATGAATTTATCTTTTTCGTGTTTTTTGTGTTTTCTCAATAATTTTCTTATAAATATTTTTTTTATTTTTGTGCATAATTGTTTGTTTCAAACATTATTATAGTCAGGATGTCTATTAGACCCTTGTAATGACATATTTTGGGAAGTTACAGGCCTACAACATAATGAAAAATTTACCATTGAAGTCTATGGTGCACTTTTGGTACAGAAATCTGGACCTCAGCAGTGCGCTAGGGAGGTTAAAAGAGTCTCGGTTAAGAAAGTTGTGTTCCATTCAGACCCAGCAAATGGCACTGCTGTATAAAAGCAAGCACCTAGCCACACATTTACAGTATATTCGTGTAAGAATGGCACACTCCGAAAGGCTCAGTGATTGCAAGTTTGGCATGGATATGTCAAGGAGGAAATCATTTAAACTCTCGATCACCCCTAAAGACTACAAGTCAAAGCTCTAAACATAATTATCTAAATTAATCAACCATAGCCGCTCCCCACTGCATTTGATCTGGGCAAACCCTTAAGGGCAATGACACATCAAAGACCATGAACACAACCCTCTGTTCTAGTACCTTCTCAGAAAAGGATTTAATATCCACTGCCATGATTCACAACTGCTAAAGCAAAAGCCAAATCAGCCTTCAGTCTCAGTTGACAGTATCTGAGTTTTTTTTTTAAGTGTTTTGAATGATTCTGTATCTGATTGAATTTTGAAAAATGCAAACACACACAATTTTATCTTCTTAAAGAATTAAATTATTCGTTTTACATCAATTACACTGTGTGGCAATACAATTGATAGATGTTAGAACATCACTCAATATTTACTGTATGCACTTTATGTTAGAATTAAAATCAATGGGAAAGTGTCCCTGCATCTTATGGTCCGAATATGTAAAAAAAAAAAAAATATATATATATATTGTGACAGGAAGCCTGTCAAATCCTCCGGATGTATCCAGTATGGTATATATGTGTGTCCCAGGTACCGGCAATATTGCGAGTACTTTGCTATCTGACCACCAGAGGGAGTTGGAGTTGCTAGTCCTGGGGCAGGGTAAGACCAGCTGTGTCCTGTTACGAATTAGAGTTATCCTGTGTATATATCCTGTGTGGCAAGATCTCTATGTGTCTGTTTATATGGACTGCTGTTATTTTGGACTTTTCTGCCTTCTTGGATGTACATATTGTATATAGACTTGCACCAATAAACCACCCGTGTGTTTTCACCTGCAAAACCTGTTTGCTGTGCCTCCTTCGCCTGCTGGGGACCCATCCAGAGTACCGCACCTTGCCGCTCTACCGCTAATCCCTCACAATATATATATATATTTTTAGTCCCAACCATCCTGGGTCTGCACCCCAGGAGGCAGAAATGGGTTCCATTCCCTCCACCCAAGCCAAAAAGCCACTGCCAAGATGGAGATCTTATCTGCATTAGCACTACCCTTTCTCTGAACACATTGCCCAACTTATGGAGAGAGCCAGTTTACAATTAGATGGCATGTGTTGTGTATTAACATTAACATTCTGCATTGCAATTAATACAATTTGTGACAAAAACTCATATCTCCTTCCATATGTAAAAAGATGTTCATGGGTTGTTCAGTGCCAGATTGTAAAATGTGTCTCTTCATAAGTTGGTCAGTGTGTTCAGAGTATGGGTACTGCTAGTGTATAGGAACATGCTAAAGTTTCAGCCGTGCACATTCTGCTGCAGTGAAGACCTCCCTTCTGGCACTGGCCTCTTGGCTGGAGGAATATAGAGTGAATACTCCATGGTCCAGTAGTGCCTACTTTGCTGGAACATTCTGTATACTCACTTGATATCTGAATGGCTGTGTATCTGTTTTTGTTTTTCCTTTCGTAGTTTTCTCTCCAAAACTTTGATAGCGTCTTATGGTTGAAAAAATATGGTAAATTGCAAGTAGATCGAATTGAATATAAAGCAAAAGTTGATGCGTGTATGGCTAGCTTAAGATTGACAAGCCTTGTCCTCTAAAACCAGACAGTCCAACAAGTGGTGTGTCTTTTAAAAGATTCTATTTACTCCCTTTAAATGTACTTCTACATTTCTTAGCGTGTAATTATCAGCATCTTTCTTGTCACCATTTTGTATAAGATCCACATTGTCTATATAATGTAATGTGATTTTCAAATCTGCAAAGTTCCTTACATTAATAAATTACAATCCTGGCATGGAGCCGCTTGCTGTGGCACTCTATGTTAGGAGTTTCAGTAATGCTAAACTTTACATGCCATGTGTATTCAGTAATCATTTAAGCTGGCCATACACAGGTTGATTCGGCATTCGATTCCCAAACGATCAATCACCGGGTGCGGTGATCATTCAGGAATAGAACTCAGCCCACCTTGAGCTATCCAACGCGCTCCATAGAAAAAAATCGATCAGCCAGGGATTGATTTCTAAAGGTTGTCATCAATCGCACAGAAATTGACCCGTGTATGGCCAGCTTAAGGGCAATCACACATTCATGCAATGATGACGATGATGACGACAAAACATTCAATCAGAGCATTAATAATTTACAATAATTTTTTTATTTCATAAAAAAAAAGACAAAAACAAACAAAACATTGGCTTAATCATTCTAGGGGATGGATAGATTATATTTAGTTTATCCATAAATGTAAAAATAAAACAGGGAATATATGTTTACTTTTTAATAAAATAAATTAGAACAATTTGAAATATATGAGCAAGAAGAATCTATATGACAAATGAAGTAGGAGTTTATTGATGCACTTCAAGAGATCTTAGACCTGGGCTGCCGACCCCCCAGCCATCAACCACGTTATTGGTTTCTAGCAACAGCAGTAAATGAAGTACATAAGTAAGGAGTGATGTTCATACCCAAATCTGTATGTTTCCCTTGATGATTGGAGTTGGACAACCCTATTTGGCCTGTTGGCCAAATTCAACTTTATTGAATTGAACACCAGCTTTACCCAAGCTAATCTCTGAAAGGTTGGTTAAATACCTTGTTGGCTACATTTATCTTTATACTCCAGAGGAAAGACATTCTAAAACAGGAATCTCACTTTGGTCCAACTAAAACTCTTTCTCAAAAGAAAAAAATGCTAGATCCTTCATGAAAAGAACTGGGGAATCCAACTGTAAGAGACAGTTTTGTTATGTCCTTGAGGGAGGAAATAGGAAGAAGAAACAAACTTGTAAGGGGTAATGAAATTCTAGTACTATAGGAAAACTGGCTAGAAAAAAAGTATGCTTAAGGGATCTGAAAATGCATATTAACAAAAGGTCCCACAACTGGATTGGTCTCACACATGACCACCTGAGGTATGTGGTCACTTTTTTTTTTTTTTACTTACAGAGTTTTTTTAAGCATCTCAGGCCATCAGTTTATGCATATAATTGTGTTACTGTATATGAAAATAGGCAAAAGCTTTGTTTTAAGTTAATCATTTGAAAACACATAGTTGGAACAATACACATTGAGTGGAGGATTTGTAAAATCAATAAATCATGTTAAAGTATTTATCCTGTGCTGAAGAAGCTTTATTCAATGACAGCTAATGGATTAAAATTTTTCACATATATATAATATTTCAATTATGTAGTGCATTTAAGGCAATATGCTATTTATAGGTTTGTAATAAGACTACATAAGCAAGAAAATAATAATTAAGCAATGTGTGTTCTATCATCTAAAGCTATTATTTAGGTTTTTCTTATTAAGTGAATATGGAATTGGGAGTGAGGGACATAAGATATATGTCATTATAGTTGATAAAAAAAAACTGCAGCAGAAAAAAAAGGAATGACTTTGAGCAAACACAAATCATCATTACAGACATATAACAAAAACAAAGTTATGATTAAGAGAAGGTTGGTCAGGTGAAAGACACCAAAATGTCAGACAGCCTACCGACTGTTGTTGCCATGAGATCCAACAGTCAACATCAGTCTGATAAGCTATCCGACAGGATGGTAGAGCCATGGAGATGTCACGACGGTAGATGGAGGTGCAATGTACACAAAACACGGTACAATGGTTCTGAAGACAATAAATGTATACATGCAATGCTGAATTGTGAACTTTCAAACATGCATTAAAGGTGTAAGAGATTTCAAACTAAACTGCTAACGAGAAGATACTCTGGATAATAAATGTGATTCAACATTGGAAATTATACCCCATGTTTTGACATAACTGTATGGCAGCTGCTATTCTTTTTACCCCAGTTTAATAAAATTATTTAGTATTAAATAAGTAAAGAAAAGCTACAGAAAACCTATGTGAGACATTAAATATAAAAAAAACATGAAATATCTGCAAATTTTCAGCTTTGGGAGGAGTTGCTCTATAAGATACCCAGTGCTACACCATGTCATGGGAAGCTATAACGGCAAAGCTCTTCATTTACTATCATTTACAACCTGCAATTGCCAGTATAAACACCTTTTAAATCAGGATTACAATAAACCCAAAACACTTCTGATGCTTCTCTGCTTTGTAAAAATCCAAGGCCAGTAAGTTGTATATAATGCGGAGATGTACTACATAATACAAACAGCAGAAGTCATAAAATTTATATTAAACCTTAAAGTTGTATCAATATTGTACTATTGTGCTGTTTGTTTCCAATAAAGGCTGTACTCTTTTTAAGATGAACTTTGATTGCAAAATGGTCCCACATGCGTCATCAGTTGTTGACTCATTCACTTGGAATGTTTGTGCTGAGAACAGAAGGATCTGAAGACTGACAAAACACACAAGAGGGGACAGGAGATCCGTTTCAGCCATAGACATCTGCCAGCAGGTATAGAGAACCTTGCTAGGACCAGAAGCAGCAGCTGTTAGTCGCTACTTACATTTTTCCACTGGTTTGGCGTTATGAGTACTAATTAAACACACTACATATGTAATGAAAAAAGATGCATGACACACATTTATGATATAACAGATCACAATAGAACAAATAAGACTCATTAAGTCTATTGTAAATATTACTTTAACATATTCAACTCATTTTCTTTTTGTAGTTCATTTCTTACTTGCAAAATTGTCTACACAACATTAGGATGCTTTGATAAGGCCTGAACAAAACACTGCATGCGCCAGTTATATGAACTAAGCCAAAAAAGTGTCCAGACCTGAAAGTAAAGCAGCTGAACACATTTACATTGTATTGAATACATTATGTATTAATTAACCTGTATGTCCAAAAAAGTCAATGCCTAAACCTCTGAAACAGATTGTAAAAGACAATTGCCATGCTGATTTCCTGTTTGTTATAATATTTGTACCTGGCTTACACTTTGGCTGTTTAGGAAAAATGTATATTTAAAGAAGACAAATGCCTGCAACAATAAAGCTTTTCCCACTAACCGCATTAAATGTACTAGGGGCTCCTATGTAACTAAAAGGTAACAATATGGGATAAAAGGATATCTTTAACTTTAAGAATTAAATTGGGATATGATGATGCCCACTGGGTGCTCAATGATGTCAGGTATTGTACTTTAGGTCTGTGGTCCTTCCTGGGTGCTGGCATTAACATCTGTCCATGATTCCTCTAAGAACGTATCTGATCTCTCAAGTCCAGATCATTGAATCTAATAAAGATCCAGCACCTACATTTTGAGGCTATTATCTATATCACACTGTGTGTGAGGGCACTTTCACAAAAATATTTCTTTCTTGGTCAGGGTTAATCGTATGTACACATATCCTTTCACTTTCAACACTTAAAGATGGGATATGATTTATTTTGGGCTGTTGCTTCTTGATTTTCTAATGTCAGGATGAAAAACTTACATTGAAACCTCTATATCACTTGTACTAAGTAAAGAAAGCATGTAGGACTTCCCAGTAAGAAGAAAATGAAAAGAAATTAAAAACAGTATTGTGAAGAGTTAACATGACTGCCAATGACTCAGGCTTGGCAGAAAAACAAGTGGAACTATGAAGATGTTTTCTAGGAAGCCAGCTGTAATATTAAGTCAGCAGTGAGCGCAGTGCCAGAGCTAAATACACACTTCCTTCTTCCTGCTTCTGGAAGGCAAGAATGATTGGGTAATCACAGACAAAAGGTTTTTCTACAGGGAGGATTAACAGGCACGCAATCCACTTTGGCCCAACAGCTACGGGGGTGGAGTGGACAAAAGAATCAATGCATAAGAAATATAAAACTAAGCTTGTATCACAAAGAACAGATGAAAAGTAAACTAAGTGAGGGTAAAAAACAGACACAAGAAATTCTGGAATGATCAAAGGTGGCTTTATAAAGTTCAGTTTCAACTTTCCATTCTATAAGTACAGAATAAAAAAAAAAAAAAACAAGCAAGTCAGTTTTTAAAGAATTGGACGGTTACCAACTGTGTTCACTGGTTTCAATAAGCACCTCAATTCTGAGACAATTGTAAGGGCACTGAATAATGTACAATTCTTAACTGCAAGAAATTATTGCTGGGGAGACAGCATTGCTTTAGCTTTGCCAAGACTATCAGAACCATTTTTTTTACAGTTAATAGGTGATTTAGTGTGGTTTGACTCAACAAAACCGAAAGCCTGTATTAGATATTAGAGTTTTTAAACCTTTCCCAAAATGTAATAGACAAATGATTTATTAGCAGTTAAAGTAAACACATGACACATGGAGCAGTAGAACTTCAGTGCACTTATTAAAAGTTGAGCTATCATGTGTAATACAGTCCATGTACAAAACAGGCTAGTCAAGAACTCCACAGGTATCAGTATTATGGAGACAGGTGAGCACACTGCACAGCAATGAGTTAATGTCTCACCACTTGAATTACAAAAGTCTGAGGAGCAATTCCAATTGGTTCATACAGTCAAAGTAAACACAGAAAGTCACAAATGGACTTTTTCTCACACCCACTAGAACAGTACACAGGGTAATGCGCTGCAACACCCCTTGCTTTCAATAAAAATAAGCTATAGTGGGTTTACTATGGCATGTCAGCTAATGGAGACTACAAGGTTCCAGCAGTGCATGAAACAATGTAGTCCCACAAAAGTATAAGGGCCACAGATCTCTTAGGTGTACCATGACATTGTACTTTCAGGCTCCCACAGGTATTGGTCAAGAAAAATCGAACATGCCATAGAAACAAGCAGCATTTGGGTAAATAGGAACAAGGACAGAGGCGCACAACCTAGTACAACAAATGGTTAAAAGATTGTGGAATAGGATAAGATAAAACAAATTGCATAGGGCTATGGTTGAAAAAGAGCTCTGCTCGAAACGCGTCCCATTGTTCCTATTGAGCCCCCCAGTATCTGTAAGCAGGAAGTGAACTCTTCTCCCCCACCAGGAAGTGAGGTCCTCCTGGAAAGCACATGGCCCTGAGAGAGCCAGCCTTCCAAACCTCTCTCAATGTGAGTATCTTGTTTTGTCTCATTTTGTTTCAATTTGTTTTATCTTA
This sequence comes from Ptychadena robeensis, assembly GCA_036250615.1. NCBI lineage: Eukaryota > Metazoa > Chordata > Amphibia > Anura > Ptychadenidae > Ptychadena > Ptychadena robeensis. Next base: position 96,337,440 of record CM070033.1, read on the forward strand.
TCCTATTCCACAATCTTTTAACCATTTGTTGTACTAGGTTGTGAGCCTCTGTCCTTGTTCTTATTGGTCTGTTACTGGGCGCCACACTCCTCCATTTTGAGAGCTGCACACCTACACACAACTTAAACATCCATCCCTCATATTGACTCCATTTTACTCTGTGATCCTTGCTCAGGCCCAATACACCAACTGATGGCCTTTCTGGCCACTGCTATCACTATAGCTGTGTAATCACTGTTGAAGGTTGTGCGCAACTACCCGTCATCTTTCTTAGCATTTGGGTAAAGATTCCCTTAAGTGATAAGAAGGCAACCATAGCCTTAATATTTCTTCACCAAAACACGTGGAAGATAGAAAATATACCTTGAAACAGTACCTCAGTTGCCAACAAATAAATGACAATGAAACAATAAACTAACTCACCATAAGAAAAAATGTATGAGGAAAAGAATATACTTACTTATTCTGCCACAAAGACATCTCTTATCCACATATTACCATTTTATAGAGTGAAAAAAATATTAGAAAAAAATAATTTAATATGATTTTGAAATTTAGTTGTTTTTTTTATGTCCAAAGCTGAATTTGCCAATTTTGAAATTTTAACGGTTAATCAGGTCAAATGAGGTTCTTAGTAGCATTTAGCTTTTTTTTGTCACCCGCCCATTTACAGAGTTCTTTCCACTTATTTTGTCTTCTCAACAGATTGTTTTTTCTGTTGAACACGCTTGGCGTAGCTCTGTGCCATGGAGTTGATGATGGAAAGAATAAAATAGAACACCATGATGATGACCAGCTTCTCAAATGCCCACGATAACCAGTTTTCACTCTGTGGAAATAAAGGGCACAGTGCAACATGATGAAGTCATTATAGGAAAGAGTGACAAACTTTGCCCCACCTCATATGTCTACACACTGAATCATGTTCCCTGCTTTCTCTTGCCAGGTTAGTTGTTTGGCCTTTCTAAAACTGGGAAAACCTAATGTCAATATACCGCAAACAACCCGGCCAAAGCACAATAATGACTCATTACTATAATTGCTTGTTACATGCATTCAGTTCCACATTAACCTACAAGGTACTAAATCTTGGGAGGCAAAAAGTGATCTTTCCTTTACATCAAAATTCCCAGTAGCACAGTTTGCCCAGTAGGAGGCAGTGTTTAACTATAAAATAAAAGTTTCAGGAATCACCTATGCTACACTGTTATACAAAGTCATCATGACCATGCTATATACAAATGGCCACTTAATTAATTGATCTACCTATCCAATAATTAAAAGGTGAATAATGCTCAGTTCTAACTTGTAGTACAGATTTATTTCAAATTCAAATTTTTTTTAACTGTAACAGTTTAATTATGGTACCCACATCATATATATATATATATAATTTGGGTACCATACTTAAAATGTACAGTTTAAGTTAAGTTACAGTAAAAACAAAAAATTTATTTAAAGTAAATATGAACTACAACAGTTTCATTATGGTACCCAAATCTATAAATAAATATATAATATTAATGAGGATAAACCTGGAAAAAGTAATATAGTACAAATGGTTTAATGGTTTCTAAAAAATACTTAAAACTACTTGCTTTTATGGTAATGAATATAGGATGCTGCATAGACTGATAAGACTAAAAATCCCTTACAGCCCTTTATAGAGTTGCGGTGTTCTTACCTGTGAAGTTCCGGCATCTACTTTATGGTGAAGTTTCTTTCTTTGAGCCTCTAGGTATTCTTGGAATGGCTTTTGCAGAGAAGGACCAATACTCGGAACAGCCCTGGATCCATTTTTAAGCCGGACGAAAAGGAAAAAAAGAAAGACGAAGAAAAAAAAAAAAAAAAAGAAGAAGGAAGGAAGGAAGGAAAGAAAGAAAGAAAATGGAAAAAAAGAGAGGAAAGCTGTTAGAGATTTACTCACTCAGGATGGAAATTATGAACGTTGCTTGCTGAAGTGTGAAGGCAGCACAGGACATCAGAGAAATGTGAGCAGTGACTAGTGACGGAGGCTCTTAGCTGGGGTTATGTGCACTGGTGCAGTGCAGAAAACCAAATGAATGACTTCTGGGAACTCCCACATTTATCACCAGCGGTTCCTGTAAGAACTGGTTTGAACCGATTAATAAGGAAATGAGTGGTGCTTGTGTCATCCTCACTTGAAACAGAAAATGCCCACCCTTTTTAAGACTCGCCCCTTTGTGCCCAGAAAAGGCGTACCTTTCCTTAAAGTACAAGTGTATGTGTGTGGTGAGGGGGGGGGGGGGGACGGACCTACGGAGCTCACTATCCTAACCCTTTAATGGCTTGACAGAACATCACAATGTTTTACCATATCTCTCGTATTCCTCTGGCACTGAGAGGGTTATAAATCTTATGTATGCGTCATGTTATTGCAAAAGAATGTATTAGCTAGCTCTGAAGGGACCTCCCAGCTGGTCAGGAGTCAATGATTAAAAAAAGGAACAAAGGAACTAAAGTATTCTGGATTTGCATCACAATCCCACTATTTGTTACATTAATAAGCAATTGTGCTTCGTAATGATTTATGTTTCACTTGCAGTTTAACTAATTCATTTCTCAGACATTCTTGTTGTAAATAAAGACATAGATAAACAGGTTAGCTATCATATTATTACAAACATGAACCACCTTCAAGCAATTCTGTACACATTGGTTACAGAACTCAAAAAGTAGTAAAGTAGTTAATATTCCCAGCACAGGAAACACAGGATGAATAATAGTAGCTGATGAAAAATTTTGACTTGTATATAGATTAACAAAATGACAAGTGATGGATATAGTAGGCTCCAATATTTCAGGTTTTCACATTTTTAAAAGCAGATGTCTAGGTGGCCAAACTATGTAATGCAAATACTAAGATTTTGAAAATGACATATAATAGTGCTTTGAAACGTAATATATTAAACAAGTATGACCTATTCCCTTTCTTAAATCTATAGACTAGAAACTTGCGTAAACCAGAAAAATATGTTTATTAAGAAAGGTTAGGATTTAGGTGAAAAACACACAGTTATATATGCATGTGCATGTAAGTATGCATCTATCCAAAGACAAGAGAAAAAGAGAAATATATGGATTAAATAAAATGTGTGCGTGTATGTAATTATATATATATATATA
>CM070033.1:96340596-96363985 GCA_036250615.1 Ptychadena robeensis
TATATATATATATATATATATATAAAAGAAAAAAAAATATGTTGATTAACATTTGGGGGCAAAAAACACATGTATGTATGCATCTTTGTATATATGTATGTATGTATTTATATATCATATCATAAATTAATAAATGAAATACATTTGCCCTAACACTAATATTTCTACTACCAACATACCACCTGATTACATTTGTAGGTTTTAAAATTTTATTTAGCATTAATCATTCAGAAATACTTGGTAATCATTCAGAAACACGTATGCTCACTTAGTACCCAATAATATAGATTCAAAAAAAATTTCAACCCAATATGAAACCTTACAAAACACAACCGACTCAGACAAATATTCAATTCATGACCAGTTTCAAGGGTACCAACATTGCTCATGATTTCCCACTGATAAATTAGTAATACAAGGTTTACTTTCAGCAAATGGTTGAATCATCACAAAGGCTGGAAATGATGATCTTCAGGGATAAGAAATCACTCTGGGAACCTTTAGCAACAGTAAGGAGCGAGATGCGGATTTGGTGACCCCAGGATGACTAACCTTCGACACGGCTAAAAAGGTAAAGGCTTAATGGTATACTTTTATTAAAAAAACAAACCCAAAAACATATACTAAATACAGGCTCTGTAGGTCAGATCTCAAGGTTTAGCACAATAAAATGTGCATTTAGTTAATTACTTAAATGTTGTTACAATTTAGGATCACTTTTCAGCCTCCTATACTAGTTCAAAAACTTTTATAACTGCTAGTTTTTTGCTCACTCAGTCGACTAGGTGTTTCATTGACAAATCTCTGTTCAGTCACTTAACTGACATTTTACTCCACAAAACTATTTAGAACATTGACACAATCAAGTATATTTGCCCTTAAACACATGGAGAGTGTAGGCTGCCTCTTTAGTGAAAGTGTAACTTCACACGTTTGTGCTGAGGTTTCCAGCAGCTTCAAAGAGAGCACGTGGCTTTTGAGGTAATACTCGAATAGGTTTAAACTGATTTCAGCAAAAAGTTCACTTTCCATTTATGTGCTTGCTCCTTATTTATGTTACAATATATAGTATAAAACTTGGTTATAAGTACAAAAGTAAAAACAGTAATGTCTAAAGATATATCCACAGTTTATAGGGACTTTTACACTTGGAGAATTTAATTTACCATTCCAAATGTAAGAACAGAATGAGAACATCCGGAAATATCTATATCTATAAATAAAACATATTTTAGACAACAGAATTTTGATCCTGCCTTGTAAAAGTTTATGTTTTACATCTTCAAACAGTTCAGTTTAAATTTACAATGTAATGTGTGAAAAGGCTAATGTCATGGGAAAAGCAGTGAAGAGTTTGAATGATTATTTCAGCCTAGTATAGAAAACACCAACTGTGTAAGTTCTACATTATGTTATATAATATATTTACAGTGACGTGAATCATAAAAATGAATATTTATCATAGGACATTATGACCAGAATGACTATAACACGATTAAGCCTAATCTTTTATTTCTGTAGCTTAACCACTAGAAATTATACTAGCAGAGATTTGTATGTGGAAATTGATATACATATGCATGTGTGTGTGATTATTAGATGTTATGAGAAAGGGGTTCAGGTGATAATGCTTAGGAAATGTTGCTAAATAGTTTTCAGAAGAATATGACCGTGTATATAAATGCGTGGCAGCCTTAACACTAAATGCTATGCATCATAAGCATGAGAAATATAATTGTTATTAATGATGAATAGACTAACCCAAAAACTAAATTGGATTACAAATGTCTATACAAACACATACATATGGACATACACATATGTCCATTTGCTATGCATTCATATTTCTGTTCTAATTTTATTGTTTTATGTGCAAACTGTACAAAGACAGCCTTACACAAAAAAAGACAAACACAGAACAACCTGTGATAAAAAAGGATAAATTATACAGGTCAACAATGTTCTAAAGAGTTGCATTCTCCATTCACACTTCCATTCCATCAAAACATTTAGACTATTTAAAGTAGTTCCATAGAATACAATAAGAATCTGGTAGACAGTTTCAATGCAATAACAAAAAAACAAAGCCAAAAACTATCATCACCAGTTTCAAATTCAGCATCTCCCTCATTCCCAAAAATGCCCTACTAATAATAATAATAATTATATATTTGTATGTATATACCCCCGCCTCTGTTAAATATTAGGCTTTTTATTCATTCTAACTACTATTAGTTTATGAAAGCTGCCATTGGAGGCAAAGAGTCAATCAAATGACAATGAGCACTTTTCTTCAACAGGATTATCGGGGATCCTCAACAGTATTTTGGAAAAATCTCTTCCAGCTAAGTATATACAGTTCTGATAATGTAGAATACACTATCTCACTGAAATGTATTAAATTATCTAACCAGTTCATATAAAATGTATAACTACCATGAAGGATTTTTGCTGTATCTAATAAAATTGTTTTTTTTTTACTAAAACTGGGTCAAAGCAACTTTTTTGGAACATCGGCTTAAAATAAATAAATAAATAGAGGGGAAAAGAAAAGCAAAACAAGAACCTAGTATAAAAATATATATGGAACAGCCAATCAGGTGGGTCATGAATATACCAGATATTTTGGATAATTCTAAAGGCTGCATTTACAATGTATTTAACAAAGCAAAGTACATCATTTGGGGACATAAACATATTCAAAAGTTACTAAACTAAAAGCAATAATTTTGTTTTACTTGTGTACTATTTATCATACGTACTGTAAAACTCCCCCAGCAGTGTTTTGTCCCAACCTCCCATTGCCATGTTTGCTGGATACCTTGATGGTCTTCATGTAAATATGAAGAAAAAACCCCAAATACATTTATAGGATAAAAAATTCAACACACACACACACACACACATATACATATATTTTTAGGGACAATTGGCACAGCTCCAGGCTTTGTGTTATGTCAACATAAAAATATATGTATTTTATGTAAAGGCAGCCCATCCATTTGACAGGCACAATGCACCTTGGCAGAAAGCTGCTTTGAAGTGTGCTGTAATGAATATGAGTTAGGGTATCATGGCATAATTGAAAATAAACCCAGGTCTATATAACATTTATAAATATTATTAATATATTGTTTATATATAATTACAATATATGATGTTTTGTATATCTTTATGATGTATATACATATACACAACATATAAAAGTAACTCCAGGATTTTTATTATATATTTTTTTCTTATTAATAGTGTTGAGCGAGAATATTCAAAATTCAAATATATTCAACAAATATCCGACATTCAAGAATTTGCAATATTTCGCGAACTTGCGCTTGGATATTCACAATGGCGGATATTCATCATATTATGCTTCAACGTTGTTTACCGGCATACTTTGCGCATATTTGTGCACAATGAGAATGGATACGCGCAAAACGCACAGTGCTCGTACTGGCTACGATCACAGAATGAAAGAGAGAAGCTGTAAATCTTTGAGAATAATTGCGCTCATCTACGCGAGATGTAAGGCAATAGAATACAGTCGAATTGAATTTTACGAATTTCGAATGTTTCTTAATATATTCTCAAAATTACGTGAACTTGAATATACCATATGCTGCTCAACACTACTTAGTAACAAATAAAATAAATTGCACCACAATGCACTCTCACTGCAGTGACATGAACATTTAGGCAACACTCAGCAAATGTTACCAGCATGCTATATTTTTCATATTATTCCTCCATGGCAACCCTTTCACAATAAATCTATACACAATGGGAATAGCAAATACATTCCTTTAGACTTTAAGGAATTCATAGAAATGTCTATTTGCATTTGAGCAGTATTTCACATCTTCATTCAGATAATATGTAGGAATTTTAGTGACTGGGTTGCTTTATCCTATTCTACTAAAAATTCCACTAAAGTTCCTATATATTAGGCGATCTATTGTAAACAACTTTCAATTGAAATTTTTTATTAAAAGTAAAGTTTTACCAATTAAAATATTTGTCTAAGAACTGCATGGTTAATTGGAATTAGCAGGACTACTGTTATACTTTAATATAATATAAAACTACATTTCCCCCGTGGTAGATATTGGTAATAAACAAATAAAATACATACAAGGTTATTTTTCACACTGATGAAATGTTCCGATGAAGACACACCTAATATCATTTCATCTTTGTGAATATGTGAACTTTGGAACAGTTTTTTTCCAGGCAGTGATCTCACCAGTACCAACGGTTAGTATTTTAATGACTTGTCATTTCCTGCTCTGATAAAGATTCTCATGTTTTTTAACCAACCATTTCCTTGAGGCTGCACCAATAGCAGGATGCCATTATGTGTGACTCAGAATGGGCCTCAGAATTCAATAGCTTGACTCACCCATCTAGGTTGCAATGCCCTGGAGAGAAACACGAGACCCAGGTGCTTCTGGCTTTCATGTAGCACACACACACATACACAACCCTTCTTAAAAACAAAGTGAAGAAATATATAAAGTACAGTCACATGACAAAAAATATAGATCACTGTGTTAAAAGCTTTGTGAATGGAACTTAAGAGTGCTGAATTGCAGCAAAAGGGGTGAATAGACAAAGGGATACAACTTTGTTTAACCCGGTATCTCCCCGTTAATTTAGCGTAACAGATACAGATAGATATATATATATATATATATATATATATATATATATATAAATATATACAATGTAAGATAATGGGTTAATGAATGTTTATAGTTTAGAAGCTCATTCCCTATAAACTGCAAACTTTAAATAGATTAAAACCCCTCAATGCAAGTAAAGCTTCACTGAAGAAACTTAAGTAACCTGGTAACTTGTGGAGTTAGGAACATAACTAGGAACAGAAGTAAAGGAACACAAAATCTACAGAGAAGGAATCCTATTACACTCTGGCCAGCTATAGTTGCATCAGGCAGCATTGATTTCTCTATGCATTCCTAAACGTCTCCAGTCATCCCCTGGTCAAACAAGGATGACTTGCAGTACTAACCAACCATCTAAAAATGTAACCCCCTAAAGCCCCCCATACACGTTCCGATTTTTCGTACGATCGATCGGGAGAATAATAGGATGCGGATAGGAATTATGTACCCGACCGATCCCGATTTCTCAAGATCGGCGGAAAAATCAGTCAGGACCGCTTCGGATCTGTCTGTAAATTTTGGTCGATCTGCTGTAAATAAATAGTGTTGGGCTGATCAATCGGAGATAATTCGAATTTTTATTTTTCGTGCCAGCCAACCGACCATAACATTTTAGGTGAAAATCGGGTGACACGATCGGACAAAAAATCGGTCGGGGGAGAAAAATCGGAACGTGTATGGGGAGCTTAAGAGAGCCTACATGATGTTTTATGTGCCACACCCTAATAAAAATACTAAACACGACAAGAGCAGATCTATGTGGGATTTGATAGCTCTACATAAACCGACAATCAGTGTATGTAGTACCATCAAAGGCAACAAAAATCTGTTCTCGATGGTATGATGATTTACAGTAGTTAACTAATGTAATCCATAAGCTCAAACCACTTTGTTTTTCTAATGCATATTTTGGTCTTAATGTTTCTGCTCAACCACAAGTTATCTGCATATATAACAATAAGCTAAACTCTTACTCTAAAGCCCCCCATATACGTCTAGATTTTCTGTTCAATCAACTAAAAAAGAAAAAAATTTTGGGGTCAGGGAAATCTGATCCAGTGCTACCCTTAGCTGTACCCCCTCTCAGGGACCACTCTTAAGGCCCCCATACACGTCTAGATTTTTCATCTAAACAACATTATTCAATCAATTTTTTGTTGATTGATTTAAAATCTATGGCAGCCCACATGGCTAGATCAACCTAAAACAATTAAAATTGGGAAAAAATGTTCTTGAAAAATTATTGGACATGCTGGTAAATTTTAATTGGTTGTATTGAAATTTATTACAATTTCAGTCGATCCCCAAAAAGTTGATCAAATATCTGTTACTACAGTTGGCAAACATACAATCAATCACCAATTTCCCTGACCCCAAAAAATTTATCTTTTTAAGTTGAACAGAAATCAACACTAGTTGTGTATGAGGGGCTTTAAGCTGCTTCTCAGAAAACTAGAGGAACCACTTAGACATGAGCCACTATACATGTCACTTAGGATTATTAAGTCACTTTTCCCCTTCACTGATTTTTATTTTCTTTCTACTCTTTTGTTGTTTCTCACCATTAAGTTTTCTTTTCCCACTTTACATGTTGTGGGGGAGGGGGGAGGAGATGGTGGGGCATAAACAGCAAACCCTTTCACTTGCTGGATTCTGTCTGCCATTACAGAAAGCATGTTGGTTTAATTGCGTGATGGAAGATGGCTTGAACCATATGTCACATTACTGAACAGTTATGCCTGTTTTCCTATTCCAAACACATTGGCTCAAGAAAAAGACTTCTGTGAGAATTCAGTGTAATATCAATCTTACATTTAAATATGTTTGTTATAAGTTCTAAAAAGATTTACACTAGAGATGTATGCATAGAAAAAACAGAATGTTCCTGCGTGAGCTTAACACAGAACTGAGTTACCAGGAAACCATCCACGGTATTAATCATGTAAGGGGAAACCCTGAAATGTACTTTAAAAAGGGGAAATAAGCTAAAAAAATTCAGTTCACACAAGTGGAAGCGATGAGGCAATATTTGCCTCTGTCATACTATGAAACCGTTTGTACACATAAAAAACAACATCTGTGGAATCAGAAATGTTATTAGCCTCAGGGACTTTAAAATGAAAACCCTAGCAGGTATGGCATTGAGCCTGGCTGGAAGGGGCATTGCCCCCCACGCCCCAGCAGACAAAGTGACCTGGTATTGCTTGGGCTGGTATGCTTTGGAGAGGAGGGCCCATTTTTTTTTATTATTTACAGAATACAAAACAAAAAAATATAATAAAGACCCCGGTGTACATACAGCTTCACATGCATGTGCGCAGGGATTTAACATGGAAAACAACTGTCATGGGCTCTTTCTTCTCTTGAAAAACAGGTTCTTCTGACATCTAGGCATCTGGATAAAAGCCAAGTGAACAGTCTCATTAAAGTAAAATGGCGGCGTTTTACCGCAAAAATTACAAATATGCCCAAAAAATGCTACGCTGACATAAAACGGAGTTGTCATGGATGTTATTAAGTATGCGTTCTGGAGTGGTACATATTGTCGTGTTAAAAAAAATTAAATTTGCCTGCAGGTCTGTTACACTAGGTTTAAATACAGCCTCAGCAACAACACCTGTGGTAAGGCAGATTGGGGGAAAAATTTTTTGGAAAAAAAATTATTTGATAAAGGTTCAACTATCTAAAGATACTGTATCTGTTACTTAGGTTTTCCTGGCCCCATAAACAATAGACAGCTGCTTGATATGACCAAAAATAAGCGACTACCATGCTTCGTTTATTGGTACCTCAACAACACAAAACTGTACAGAGAGAAATAAAGAGTCAGTCTTTGAGAAACTTCAGCTAAAAATGCAGTTCTTTTTAAGAAACTGGCTGATTCCAATCTCTTTACATTAGTACACTGACCCAGAAATAGCATTTAGGGTCATTTCACAATATATGTGCTATGAATAAAGTGCGGTAGTTTACCTGCAACGCACCCGTTTTCATTAAAGGGAACAGATCCAATGCAGGTAGATAAAATTTGCATTATAGCATGACACTGTACCAGGACTCCCAGAGTGTTTTTGTTAATGTGCTAAGGCATAACCCACATCGCAGAACATCGTTTACATGGGTGGATTGTTTTCTGGCTTTTGCCCGATATACCTGTGTCGGGGTAGTTTCTAAAATGACCGGCAAGTGCCTGCACAAGTTTGCAGGCGCTCTCAGATAGAAGCCCTTGGTCATTTCCCGGGCTGCTGCAGGAGCACCCGTTCGTTCCTGGGCTGCTGTGGACTGACAGCAGCCTGGGAAACAACCATGTTAATGTAGCCTAAAGGTACCTAAGTTAAGCTAGAAAATTCTAATAAAAATGATGGGCTGGTTCAGCGACTTGCAATGCATCAACAGCCAAGCAATGAGTATTTTTGAAAGACATGCTCTGCAACAGCAGCCTACCTAATTAGCACAGAATGGAAAAGTTAATGAGAGAGTGGTAATGTGGTCTGTGGCAAGATCATTTTGGGTGTACAAAATAAAGGTCTTTCATGACCCTGCACACATATACACAATGAATTAAATAAAACATTATTGTGGGAACTGCAGGCTCATAAATACCATTATAGGCAGCTGGGATTTTGCAATAAAATGGCACATGAGTCTCCAAAGAAATGAAAAAGAAAAAAAAGTCCTTTGACTACACTATCAAAATAATTTAAAGAACGTATTACACTTCTTGCTCAATTTGAAACAAACACAGTACTCCAAGTAACCATCAACGGTTCATTCATTATAGATTATTTCCAGTTGTTTTACTGGGTTTGTTGTTTTACTGCTTCTTGAGCAGCACACGTCTGCCAGTTAATAGGATTTTACTTTCTTTCCAGTAACCATAGCTGTAAGCTTTCTTAGTATGTCTGTTCTATGCCTACAGCAGGAGAAAATGGGCAAAGTCCAGCCCACAAAAGTTGCTAAGTATACCAAGAAAAGCAAAAATGACTTATTACACTCTACTTGACCAACAATAGTACTCTTTATTAGTATAGTACTTTTATTTTACTGTTTGTTTTACTTCATTATATCACTTGCACACGATTAAGACTTTGCAATTTACTGATCAATTGCTACGGATAACATTTGACTGTCAATGACACATATAAGGAGTTACTAGGGCATGCAATTATTTCTACTCATTATCAGCATGTCATAGTGGGTATCAATCACACTAAAATCATGAGTTAAAGGATAAAAGGCACTACTTGTTTACAGGAATCTTAATCTAAAGGCCAATGTAAAAGCTTAGACAACATTTATATAAGTGGGGTTTTCCAATGCTTTAGTTTATTAACCCACAGGTGCGCAGTGGCACATAAGCTGCCAGACAACATATGATAGGAATGCATTGGCTGCAGTTGTCAGATATTACAAGAAGCAATATGCATTGTGAGAGATGGCATTTGCAAGAGTAGCATATCGTGACAAGAGGGGAGCACTATCTGAGAGCTGAAATATGACTGTGAGGAGTTTGAAATTGGGAATGCAGCGGTTAATTACTAACCCTAAAAAGGCAGGGTTGTACAACTAATAAAGATGTGAGATCACATTGTGTGGGGGGTTCTACCTGCTACAGTGTTGTTGGGGGCGAAGAGGCATATTCAATGCAAGACTTGCCCCTCTACCTGCCTGGTCATGACAAATATGTATTCTATGTTACCAAGCACTGCTGCCAAAAAGGTTGATGAACATGCATGCATTAACCCATTACGATTAAAGCTGAACCCTAAATAATTTTTTCGGTGAAATATTTATTAAATACTGCCTTCTTGTACTACAGATATTAATCATAAGATTATTCTGCTTAAGATGACTTTTTCATCTTTATGTCAGTAGTTGCCATGGATGTTTTTTTAGCAAAAAATTAAAAAAAAATTTAGTATGTGAATAGCAATCAATTATATGCCACCACTCAACTTGTTGTAGTCACTGGATCTCCAGCACAGGGAATGGTGGGTATATTATATTTTTCTCAATTAGGGTTTTACTGGTAATAATATGGTCCAGATAGCAAGTAAACAAGCCTTTTTTTTTTCTTCCTGGAAAATTATGATAAACTAGTCCAGTAAAAATACAGAGCTGATAGAAACATATCACTATTGCTAACAACTTAGCATCAGTCTAAGCAATGACGTGTTTGCGCAAGTCACTTCACCTCCAGGACTAGTAAGCGCTCTAGAGACCTAGAAAAATTTATTGCCCCCGAAAATTGTATCAATTGATGCTTTAGGTGCAATACTGTTCACTTGGAAAAACATTGCTTTAAGCTAAAACCTATACTATACGTGGTATTCAAGTTTCATAAAGAAAAGAAAGACAAGCCACATGGGCACAGCTACTTCAACAGCTAAATAATGATCTACAAATAGTTTCTGAATAGGTTTTAAAACCTTCTTAATTGTATTTGCATAATGCAGTGGTTCCCAAACTTTCTTTGCAGGGTTCCCCTTTTCTATTAAGGAACATTATCAAGCCCCCCCTCCCTATTCAAACACAGGTTTAGGCTATGTCTTCTGAGCGTTTTGTGATTGGGACCCCTAAGTTAAGCACAGTGATCCAGATGGATCAAAATTACTTTACCTGCCCGGCGGATGCTCTATTCTCACAGCGCTGAGCCGATCTGCCAATGCAGGGGTTAACGTAGTGAAGGTAATGTGTAAGTAATCTGTCTGGACCTCCTCAAGGCACTGAGCTAAACATAGGGGTCCCGACAGATTACAAAACGCTGTGGAGACATAACCTAAGAATGGGGGCCAGTGCTCCCCCGAAATACTTTTGCGCTGCCCCCCAGTTTGGGAACCACTGGTATAACGACTGCATCTATGTTGAGCTGGGCTTAGACGTTTAGTTTTGCTGCCGATTTCTCAGCACATGGGCCACGCACCCTTTGTGTGCTGGTATTTACTTACTGGGGAAACGTGTCCGTTCTTTGGCTGATTGATTTATGAACCGATTTAAGGTGGCTGCAAAATCGGCCGCAAATCTAACCGTCTATATCCAGCTTTACTTATACATAATGTTCTATTTCAATGTATATTATATAAAAATGTCCATATACATAATATGCCAGTTATTATTCCAATGGAAGAAAATGTCCGCCCTAAGATTATAATCATTAGGAGCTGGGCAATGGCAAAGAGTGGTAAGTCACTGGAGCCTCAGCAGTGCCAGGTTACAGTCATCATATTTATATTCCCATCACCTAATTTACTATCATCCTCAGCACTTTTGTAATTTTTTCTAAACGTTGCAATGTACACTGAGGTTTAAAAACTAAGTTTGATAGAAAGCTTTAATGTTACTGTAAATAAATAGCAGCTAAACCCAACCTAACAAGTTTTGTGAACCATTCCGAAACCTAAAACCAACCAGCACAATGAATACTTCTTTACCTGACTTTTGAAATGTGGTTGTTGTGGGTTACTACATTTCACACCTGTTAATTGCTCTTGAATTGGTGTTGGCTTACATATGCCAGGGCTACTAAAACCAAGAACTGAAAGCAATGCATTTTATTTTTTTATGCTACACAAAGGATCATACACAGAAAAACACAATACAAAGACCTAAATTTAAAGATAGTCTATGGAATGTATTTAGGGGGAGGGAGAAGGGCTTGTTTTAATACAAGCTAGTAAGATTTACAAGCTGTATATGGAAATTTACAAAAACAATAAGGCTCTGAAATAAAGAAAAAACATGCAACCTTTGTCAAAAAAATTGTTAGTACTTCCACGGAAGAAAATAAGAGGTCTACTTTCTTGTGTTTGTGATAAGCTGCAGATTGGCTGGAGAGCTTTGTTATATACCAGTGATGGCAAACCTATGGCACGGGTGCCAGAGGTGGCACTCAGAGCCCTCTCTGTGGGTCAGCCAGCACAGAGGAAAGAACTGCAGCCTATTCATTCTCAATGCTGTCAATTCTTTTCATCACTTTTCTGATTGCACACAGTGTCCCTTACCTTCTCCTATTCTATCTTATAAGTAGAGTGTGTGTTTGTGTATATGAATTGTGTATTTTAATTCAGGTTAAATTGCCATGCCGGCACTTTGAGATAAATAAGTGGGGTTTGGGGTTCAGTTTGGGCACTCAGTCTCTAAAATATTCACCATCCAATATTCAACCACTGTTAAACACTAATTTTTACAAAGTCAAGCCATTAACTAGATTATTTAAAAAGTTATCTTAGTGACTCCACAGGTAGTTGTCACTACAGTCTGATGTAACTGTACTGTAAAGCAGACTGAACTTACTAATCTATTACTTCTCATATTAAATAGAAAAGACGAGACTAGGCACCACCTCTGTAAAGAATTCAACTTTTCGAAGACAAAGGAGTGGAATACATTGCTTTGAAGTATAACTGCTGCTACCAGCGTCATAAAGAACACCATGATATGTGTCCTGTGGATACAGCCTATCATTCAAAGCAAAGATTAACTTAGCGTAGGTGGAAAACTATCTCATTCATGCAATTGTGCAACACAGTGACTGTGCGTGAGTGTCACCCAGTTCAGCAATGTGATAAAAGGGAGTGGCCAGGAAATGCAGAGGAATATAAATACATTCTTGGCATATAGAGCAAAAGCGTTTGTATGTGGGCAAGGCTAAACACCATTCAGTTATCAAAGATTAATCACAGTTCAAGGGTGAGGATGGGATATGTAAACTACGTATTCTGATGAAAAGCAAAACTTCTGCCTGATCTACAACTTTCACAAAACATTATCTGACAAAGGACAAGTGTATGGTATGAGAACAGTCTGTCCAGTGACATTTCAGGTGTTCTCCCCCAAAGGCAAAACACAAAAAAAACACGTGCAAGTACATTTCTGTCATTAGAGATTTACATTTACTAGTCACTTACACTTGTTTTCCAGCCCTGAATAGTAAATACAGTTTTCGCTACGATGCAAGATTAGAGAAAAACAAATAGAGATACATCAAAGTAGGCTGCAGTATTCACCCTATAGTCCTCCAAGCCAAAAGGCCAATGCTAGGAGGCAGAATTTAGTTTGAGCACAATGTGCAAGGCTGAAACATTAACATGTGTCTATACACTCACAGTACCCAGTCTCTGAACCCAATGACCAACTTATAGAGAGGCATTTTACAATCTGGCACTAACAACTTACCAATAAGCACATATTTACACATGGGAGGAGAGATGAGTCTTTGTCAAATTATTTTTTATTGCAATGCAGAATGTGATCTCTCATCTCATGAATAAAAAGCCTCAATTCACCCAGCTGGTTGGTCAATGTGTTCAGAAAATGGTTACTTCTGGTGCTAATACAGCTAAAATCTCCTTTTGACTTGGCTGGAGGGATGAAGGTCTCGTGAGATACAGAGCTGCTCCCAGGATCTTTGGGGCAAAAAAAGGCAGACCTTTACCGCTACTTATAAAAGGCAGTGAGTCTGAAAACTATGTTAACCTTTAACATTATATTATCATCAGATTTCTGAAAAGACTTTCTACATATTGCATCAGTTCGCAGTGTTCAGTTCTCTTGCAAAGATACAATTATATGAATCACAAACACATAAAAGGGGCCAGCTATAAATCTGGAGGCTCCTTTACAAGCACCAGTCATTGCCACCATTCAGAAGTGAGCATGAATTGTGTTCCTGTTGCTTAGGTGTCAAACAATAAGTCAACCCCCCAAAAAATTGTGTGGAATAGGCTGACTCAATTTCTGCTGCTGAAATAATCCTAAAGATCATACGGGCATCCTGTGTAATGTTTAAAACTTGTGTGAAATCCCTAAGGAATATAATAAATCGCAACAAGTTGTAACTTTTCAGCAAAAAAAGATTAACTATTAACTGTAGGTGGAGCAACCCTTGAAAGGACAACATGAGCTGTATTAAGGATAAAATGACATATGATCATATGAAGAAGTGTATCCATATTGTGTTTTCCTTTGTAAACATGCTGAGTTGTGGGGCTTTCTTTTTGTTTTGGGGAGTTTGGAATGATGCTCCTGTCTGTGTTTTACTGTAAGCAGCTCTTTAATTTTGTTTTTTTGTTTCCTTATTTTGCTTTGTTTGATGTGCGGTTGGGGTTTTTCACCTATTTTCCCCCCTTTTTTTCTTGGTTGCTTGGTTTTTGTTTTCACGTGGGCTTCTAATGTGCGTGGCTTAGGGGTTTTGATTCCTTCTCTGTCCCAGAGGGAGACCACCGATCCCTAGGTACTCCGGAATGGAGGAGCTTTCACAAAGAATACACCTATTTGCCTACTAAACACGATTTTATGAAAGATTATAACGAAATCCATGATTGCCCAGTGGGTTGGCTGAACACAAATTGGGGTATGTGATAAATTAATTACGCAGTTCTAAGATATTGATTTAATCATTTTGGTGTTTTTTGCGGAAAAGGGGATCTGGGACGATGGACGAGATTGTAATTGTATGTTTTTTTATTTATATATTACCAGTGATCTAATAATGCCTATTATCTGTCACACCTTTCTTGATAAAGCCCAGTCCGGGAGAAACATGTTGAAAGGAGGATAATATGGCCAGATCTAATTAATTAAGCATTGAAAAATTCAAGTTGTGGGTCAAATAGAAAAAGTTTGATTTTATTCTTTCTATACGAGTGTACAGTGCCTAAAAATGCCAGTGGTTTGGTTCTTTACTTTGAATAAAAAGTATATGTGTATATTCTGCTATATACCAAGGTCACACACATAGGGTACCTTTTGGCCCTAGGTAGTCTTGATTCATACTGTAATTATTTCTGTAAATCAACAAACCAGGAAGTTGACATGCAGCCACCCCACAGGGAAGAGGATCACTGTGAATGTGTGTATGAAGCCTGAAGAAGGGATCTGCAACATCCCGAAAGCTTGCTTCTCTAATGACTTCAGTTAGCTAATAAATTGTATCACTTGAACTCCAAACTTTCTGTTAAATAGTCCAATACTAGATTGGAGTCTACTACTGTTCCAGTTGTTGAAGTAACACAAAGCAACACACCACCTGAATAATGAAAAGGATGACTGCAGAATGACTCATAAACAAGCCTTCAAAAAACAGGAGGATGACCAATGCTTGAAGTGTTTTATCAGCTAGTTTTAAATACCTTCCTGCATTGCTTATTATGGACTTCTTAGGTAAGGGAATAATAAAGTGACTCAAATTCATCATGTAATGACATGTCAACAGATACAGTACTCGTGTTTTTAAAGTCAGCAATGAAATATATTGAAGATGACTGCCTACTGAGTAAAGGTAAGACAGGAAACATAAGCCAAGTTTTTTTTTGGTTGCAATAGACAAACCTTAGTAAAAAAAATCACTTAACTTTTAGGGTTGAAAAAATCTGTCAGATATGTAGGTTTCAATTGTTACACAGTAACTCACCCAATTAGCGAAACTATCTGCTCCACTATGTGCTTGCTGAAAGTTATGATAACAAAGAGTTTCTGTAAAGCAAACAAGGAACACAATTATTACAAAGGAAAATTAATGGTCAAAGACATACAGAAATAAAGAGTTTTGAAGTATCTGTACTAAGGTCAATGTACTGGATTAACAAGGAAAATTTTAATATTGCACTATTATTGGTTGTTTATCTGAATTGCTGCTAGGCCAGAAAAAAATAATTTAAAAACCAGGGAAATGCTCTTTAGCATCTTCCACTTATCAGGAGTGCTACTATTTACCATAGTGACAATCAGAGCCATGTCATCATAGTTAATGGCAGAGGTGTTTAATTGTCTTGCAAATAATAGGAATTCACAATGTACGAGGAATAGATCAATCAAAGATGCCCTTATTGTAATCTAACATCTAATCTCTTCAAAAAAAATTATAGGAAATAGTCAGCTGGACACTGAATAAGCTCCTGTGCTACAACAACCTACAGTACTTCCTTCTGTACCACTGGACTTTAATAAACCGCATTACAATAATTGTTGCTTATTCTTTACACAGAGTTATCGTCTCTCACTCAAACAAAATTTACATTACACAAGTAATTTGTTTTTTTGAAAATTACCATGCTTCTAACCTTTAGATTTGTTTAAGCAAAGACCTATCTAAAGCTTGTTAAACACGAGGTATATAAAAATTTTTTTTCAGATATCCAGAAGTTTAGGAAATTCCATAAAAAATGGGTACATTATAATAAAATGTATGGAGATATATACATTGGACAGACCTGTTGTTGTGTTGACAAAATAGATAGATAAGGCAATAATGGCTGAAAATGACATCTGACAATTTTAATATCCTTTCTAGTATACCCCAAATCATTTGAAAGGTACTAAGCAGTTAAATGGATCATTATAATATATTTTGTTCTGAATTTGATCAAAAGTGATCAGTATGAAGTGTGAGGTCAGAAAACGTGTGTTAAATTTATGAGTAGCATTTTTATTTATTTTTTTATCAGATTTTTGAGCATGTGAAAATAAAATCATCTGTTTTGCATTTGGGTCATATACCGTACATCATATACAATCAATATAACTTTAAGGATCAAATAATAGACAATATTAATGTTACTTAATCTTATTAAATAAATGAAGTTATTAAGTTAGCTAGCTTTAGGTCACATAAAAAACTGAGGTGGACATGTCCACCGTGAACTACTTCCCTAAATTAAGAGGAAAATACACTGAATATAACTGAATATATAACTGAATAACTGAATATTTCTATGTTTTCAACAGTTAAACATTTTAGATGAAATATAAAACCTATTTAAAATTTTTATATTACTTGACATTAAACCATAATTCTACTTTCAGCTAGTGTTTAGCTTGGGCAGCCATTTAGTAAAGTTATTATCCCAAGGAAACCTCAGATTTAAAGCGGTTCTTCCACTAAAACTTTATTACTCATTTAAGAGTATTACTTTTAACGTTCTGACATAATGTCATCATTTGGGTAATTTAGGACACTGAAACAGAAGCAAGGGTATGTGCGTAAAAAACCCCCCACACACAATACTGCAAAGCTCAACTAAAAATGCTCTGTTTGTGAAATAATGTAAATAATAATAATGTGGAAACATATTAATTCAATGTTTTTTATAAGTTGCAATAGACCATAAGCAAGTGCGTCATACAGTATTCACGCTATTTTCCTCCAGTCAAGCCAAAAGGCCAGTGCCAGATGACACGGCTTTGTTTCATTCCCTCCTGCCAAGCCAAAAGAGCAGTGCCAGGAGGCAGGTCCTAGTTCCAGCATAGTGTTCACCCATTCTCTTTACTAAATGTCCAACTTATGGAGAGTCACATTTTACAATCTGGCACTAACAAATTACCCATGGACACCTTTTTACATATGGAAGGAGGGACAAGTCTGCAACATAATATATTTGCTGCAATGTTAACGTAAATAAACACAACCCATGATACCAAATTAGCGTCAATTCACCAAGTTAAAAACTATGTAACACAGCCTTAGCCCTCCTACCCTGTGCTATAACTTTTTTATATAAAAAAAAATAATAATAATTTTATGGCAATTGTTTTTTTCCCCTCTACAGGCACATTACAGAAACCATTTAAACAGCAACTTGAAGTTGGGGACCAAAGACCATTATATATGTGAAGAAAAACAATTGTCAAAATATCTAAAATTAAAAGCTAAAATAGCTAGTATTCAAGAAACGCTCCAAACTGAAATGTCTTGAGTGAATTAAAAAATATAGATTTAAATTAAAAAGCAGACACTCAGTAATGACATTACTGAGTGTCTGCTTTTTAATTTAAATCTATATTTTTTAATTCACTCAAGACATTATATGCTATATAGAAATTATGTCTCAAGTGTTCACATACATTTTATTGATCATCTGATGTGTTGCCTGTCTAAATATAGCAGTGCAATTAAATTTTACAATTTCTGTACAGTCAACTTTAGGGCCATTGGCAAAAGCCTTTGAAGGCGTGTTAAAAATATCACTTTAAGATGTGTAGATCTACATGCTATCTACTGAAAAACAGATTTTACATTCTCATAACACTCATTTCAATTAGACAAAAGCCTCCAGTCAAAAATCATATGAGTAATAGCAATTGAGTGGGTTACACAAATGTGCCTGAATAAAAAGAAAAGTTTACTTATATCCTATATTTCCTATAAGCAGGCATTGGAGATGTCTGCAGGACACATCAATTTGTCCCCTCCACAAGCCTTATCACTACCTTTAAGTGAATGATAAAAGATGCAGTGGCCACCACAGATTGCATGTCTGGCCTCTCTCAAATGTATATGGTGAGTTTTAGAATACAAAATGTTCAGAACACATTTCAATCATACCATATATTCACAGGCAGAAAAAAAGGTGTTTGCATATGGTAAAACTATAGGTAAATATTTAGGTTAACCACTGATTTCCTGAAATCTGTCAGTGGTAAAACTATTTTAGGAAGTAATTATGAATTGTGAAACAATTTAGATTATAATTTCACTGTGCACAAGCTAAATAGTGTAATGCAATGTTGTCAAACAATTTTATATTGACCTGCACATACCTCCAAACACATATACCACTTTGTCAACAATACAACAGGGAATTGTAATTATCTGATATATTTGTTTACAATAAATTATGAACTCACCTGAATGTGCATTTTAATTATTGCCTTGCCAATCAGAGTGGCTCCAAAGAAAGTCCAGAAGGGAACGAGAAAATGTCCACATGTTATCCCTGCCAGGTCAAAAAGAGGATTGGGAATCTGGGGAGAAATAAATGAAACAATGTTAGAATACCATTAGTTCACAATTTACTTTTATCAATGTAGTTGTTTGTGCCCTAAATATTATATTGGTGCATGTTGTTGTGCCCTATATTTTGCTACAACAGAGTAAGTGAATTGCTAGTCATTGTTCTGGCAATTTGTATTCGTGAATTCACAATCCCCTATGAGTATACAACAGTGGCTGTAATCAAAACCTGAAAAGCTCATCAAAAGCTGGTTAGAGATGTCACTGGTTATAGATGGCACAAGTATGGACACATTTTTTTCAGCCTGTACAGTATATGCACTAAACTTTGTGTTCATAACATGGCAGTGACCAAACTAATAACCCCGTAGGCTGCTCTTTTCCCCTGCATAATTCTTTCAGTGACCCAGCAACCCCCCCCCCCCCCCCCCCCCCCCCCCCATAGACTATATTCATATAATAATTTCTTCTTCTTCTAAAACTGGTCAACTCATTTGACATGATGACACTTGTGCAACCAAACGAATGAGACTTAAGTTTCCTTTAAATAGAAACATCTACAGACTTTCTACCACCACCACACCCAACTGATGTAATTCTGTATAAAAACATCAACCCACTTTTTTGCCACCAAAATAAGAGTTTTCCCTCTATCAAATACATATGACACTTTGACTGCCACATTGCTGATTGATGACCACTGAAGATCTTTCAGTCTTCTAAATAGACCATGCACACTCTTATCTTAATCACTTAGTTAGAGGTGTTTCTGAGCACATATTAAATATGTGCAGTCAATGAAAATCAATCAACGTCAGACATTCAGAAATGCATACAATTACACTCTAGAGAAAGGAACGTTCATGTGGTGGAAATGTGTTAGTGATAAAGGAAAGAATGCCTTCCATAAAACAAACAAGAGTGTGCACTGAACTGCATAATTAGCTTACATCCTAGGGTATGACCTCTAAGCTTTAGGGGCAGTTTACCTTTTCCAGTAAATGTCCACCGCATGACGTACCACATAACAGTAAATGTAGGTAAACTATTCTGCCTCTTAATATGCCTACAACATTTACTCCAGAAAAGATACTTATACTTCTTATTACTGCTGATTAAACTTTATGGACAAGATAAACATAGTATTCCCTAGATATGCTATAATATATTAAAAAGTCCAAACAAATGTTAAACATGAATGCAGTGTATTTATACATTCAAAGACACACATGACTTCAGAAAATGTATATAACCTACTGTTATATATGTCACGTTATGGGTTCTGTTTTACAGTTGGCATTCCTTTACAAACCAACCAAATCTAAACCAGTATTAAGCAAGTTCATCCTTAAGTGGCCTTAAATCAATGTATATATTATCTGTTGATCTTGCTAGAAGTTAAATGCGCCAGTCACAAAAAAATAAAAATCTTTATGCATATACCTTTCTGTGTAAACCCAATTTACCATGTTGTAAAGATTAATCAAAGCAGACATGTTTTGATGCCTGACAACCCTGGTCACATAAATGAAGAAAACAAGTTAATGTAGTGAAGAAGAGATTGTAAGGTCCAAAAAAATCAAGCTAAAGCAGCCAGTATATCTAAAGAATACACACCAATACACATACCCCCCCCCCCCCCCCCCCCCCCCCCCCCCTAGCGGTTCAGACGAAACGGGTTAGTAAAAAAACGTCTAGGGGTCCAAGCCACAGCTATTCCAGGATCACCCCTTCTGCTCCATCAGTAATGCAGAAGAGGCCGGGAGGGACGTCTGCTTCCAGCCTACATTTCCCACGATGTGACAGCTAGGGAGGTTAATTTAGAAAATCCTGACACCCAAAGTGAAATTTTAAATGGTCGATAGCTCTACAGTATAATTTGCAGTTCAATTTTTATAATATAAAATTTATACTTACAGAAGCACAGGCCAAAATCCCTAAGAATCCTACTTTCTGCACTAGGTTTTGAACAGCAAGCTTTGCTCTGGATGCAAAATCCTGAAAAATAAAGAAGATAACATTTACCACAGAGAAAAAAACATATGATGCATACATACAGTGCAAACAATACATACAGAACAATTACAGTGGTCCTGAGCTGTAAAGATAATGATTTCATTGCTTTACTTAACTCCTGGATTCAGTAGTTTCAGTCAGATACCTAAAACAAGCAGGCAGCTAGCAGAATGACAAGATGTGTAGTAAATAACTGAACATATGAATACGAAGGTCTAGGTTAGTGCTGCAGAAAAGTAATAAATGCTTAGGATCAGAACTACCAGTAATTAGATGGTAGAATATATCATAGGTCCACTTTAAGGAGAATGGTACAGAAATGATATATATAGAAACACTTCAATCCACTTCAAAGTGGCAAAAATCTGTGATCATAGAATAAACAACAGGAATACCTCATTCCAATCTTCATATTTTGAAGTGCTTTTTATAAGCCTTAATAAAGTGCTAAAACTTTTTTTTTAAGAAATGTGTTCATAATAGAACTATTAAATCTCAACATTGAGCGATTGCATCATTTTTTTTATATTATGTTTTAAGTATGACCAGCAAGTGCAAATAATGAACAAAATGTTTTTCTCTGCTGATTTCTATCTCTGGACACATTCTTCATTGCTTGACAAATAAATTACTGGATGTGCGCAGGTGCAGAATATTGTTTTTTATTGGCTGATTTCTGTATCTGGAAAAAGAGACTGTCCTATACTTGCTGGGAGATAGCACCAAGGATCCTGGAGCAGCAGACATGGAGCTGGGAGCAATACTGCAGACACGGAGAAGACTCCTTTTGTCTGACAGGCTTTGGTAACTATCACTTGTTTACAACATGGACACATTATACTGTTTATATTAATTTGCAGTTCCAGTTCAATACTATAAAAGTGGCATAGGTCAGATTTAATAAGACACAAACTACCATAGCCTTCTATATATTAAAAAAAAAGCAAAAAATTACAAATGTTATATATATAAAAATACTGAAACAACAAAAAAAGGTTAAACAATATACAATAATAAAATACATAAACCTAGGTTGCCTACTACAAGCATATAAGAAAAAATATTTAGTTCTTTGCATACGATGATGCATGTTTATTAAAATTAAATACACCCAACAGAAAACCAAAATACAGAATATTGAAAGGAGTAAGGTCAGATTTATTTTATAACATAACCATAAAATGTGCTAGAAAACTAATGCTGAAAACTGGCATTTAAGTACAATTAGTAAAAAAAAATTTGACTATTTGTGGGTGAAAAAAAATTATAAAAATGTTTTTAGAATACTGAAAATATGCACATCATCTCAAAAAAACACAATGCAAACACAATTTTTGGGGTTTGGAACAATTTTGATTATAACAATTTGCAAAAAATATATTTAGGTGTATATTTTTTAATATATAATTTATACACAAATACATTCAATTCTTTTTTTTTTTATTATTTAGCTGTCAAATTAAATAATAAATCTTTTTTGGAAATGCAAATTAACCGTTTAAACCCTTTAAAAAATAGCGGAAATAACTGTTAAAGTTTTTTAGGATTGTTTTCCTTTTAATTTCTCTCCAGTCTACTAACAGAATTTGGAAGCAGATGTTACATTATGGTTAATTAAATTTTAACATTTTACAAACAAATGTAAAAACTTTAAAATTAAAAAAAATATATATAAAATACATTTACAGTTTTTACATAATTGATAACTGAGAACTGTTTTATGAAGAAATAAATGTGTTCAGAAAACAGTTTAATTTAAAATTAGGTACATTTTGTAACTGCCATGAATAAATCCATACATTACAATTGTGAACACAAAAAGGTTGTGAGGATTACAGTTGTGAGGAATACAGTAAAAGCAAAGGAAATTTCTTAAATAAAAATGCACAACTTTTTTTTATTATTAGCAATTGACAATTAGGTATGGGAAGGAGTATACTGCACACATGAAACTATTTTTAACTTCAAAAAATATGTGCAGTATTTATGCAAAACTTTAAAAATTCCTACTTCACTAAACAGTAAGCAACTTTCTTGAATTTTATTGTTCCTTCACTGTGTGCAAATAAATACACCATTAGTTTAAGAAAACATAAAAAAAGAAGAAAAAAAAGAAAAGGATCACCCCAGTTAAAGTTTCAGTTTTTATATAACTGATTTAAAGAAACATGTGAAATGGTAAAAATATAGATACAACTGTTATGGTATGTATAATGCACAAATAAAAGGCTAAAAAATACATCATATTTAACCTTGTTTTATACCAGTATAAATGTATATGTCATTAATTTGTTTTTAAATTACAAATATGTATAAAATAAAATGCAACTACTCAAAATATACTAAATACAAACATATTAAGGATGCTCAAATCATAGAGCAAATACATTTATTAAAATAAAAATAATCATTCTGAAATATTGGTGTGTGTTTTTTCCTTATTATGAACATATTATTTGTTACACTACCAATTCATTATTTATAAAGTATGTTCATTTAATTTACTGCTAATAAATTTACCTTAATCTTGAATATACCATATGTTTAAAAGAAGTAAAAAATTAACACTGTTACATATCAGATCAGAAGGAGAAATTAGAACCTACAACAAAATATGTAAAAAAAAAAATTTTTTAATCATTTAGTTATATTTTAAAAGTTTTCAGTTAGTAGAAAAGAATGAATTATTTAACCTGCCAAAGTAATGATCAAAGTTTCTGAAGAACCGTTTTCTAGCTTCTTTGCAGATACCACAGATAAATCCTAAATACTTCAACCTTTTAGTCATACACTTAACTGTACATGAACTGATAATCCTCAAAGAAAAAAAAACTCTTTTCAAAATAAAAGCTGGCTTGTGCAGTGATTTAATGTGGTCATATATGTACGTGGTTTAAATCCCAATTTACAGCTCCAAAATAGTCCAATTACCATCATACGGCATACAGCCTATATAAGTTTACCA
>CM070033.1:96374787-96408403 GCA_036250615.1 Ptychadena robeensis
TTAGGTTCAAAGTCAAGTAAAAATTTCGAAAATCGGAATTTCAACTTTAACTTTGAACTTCATTTATGCAAAAACGACATATGCTAAAGCCATACTTTCAAATGTTCCCCAACCCTTCTCTACATCTCCAGCAATTTTGGTGATGATACCATTTTCAGGGGCTTTGCAATAGGCTCACAAAGTTAGCAAGTCGAAAAATTCGACCATCTCTAGTCATGAATGACACTGGCTGTGTGGAGTGGGGAGGGAGGAAATGGCAGGCAGTGTACCTTGTACACTGCTGCCATTGCCTGTACCACACTGTTAAAAACGGTGCGGTACAGGCGGTGCGCTAGGGAGGTTAAGTCGTTTTTATTTTGCAATATTCGTTTTTAATTTTCTTAGTAAGATAAAACAACGTTGACATACTTTCATACTGTAGAAACACGCACATTAGCGTTAACACTGATTAATATACATAACTGGTATACAAAAGCAGAGTGTATAGTCCGAAAGGGCCCAAAAACTCTTTTGCCAGTTTTTGGATACAGTAAGGAAGGTCTGATGCTATTTCACCAAGATTTTACCTTACTTCTGTACATAGTGACAGTGTTCTTTTCCAGATGGTAACAACCAACAGTATAACAGGCAGTGGAAAAAAGTTACATCCAGTTTGGGCCCCTAAAACATTTTCCATCACTTCCAGTATAGTACCAAAACCATGCAATATGAGGACCTTTATAAACCTTCCAATCACTATGTATTCTATCAGGGAGGCCACTATTCTACACTGTCAGATCTAGGTGGTGTATGGGGGAGCTAAACAGAGACTTCAATACTTACGGCAGGTTTTAATCAATCTTTACTGCATCCAATCTAATACTTCAACATCAAAAGTGTACAATCCTCTAGCAATGTCCATAACCAAGTATTTGTCAGGAGAGCATGCTTACTAATATGTACTAACATGGGGACATACTTCAGGATTTGAATATATTTTTGTCCTTTGTTTTTTTACATTCCTGGAGTTTCCCAGGCTTTTACCAGCTGTATTTTATGCTATTCTTTTTAACAATGGAAACTTTTCTACCCAATACCCTAGCATCACTGTAGGTACATAACAATGTAATACCATTGCTAAGAAAAAGGGTCCATGATATCCTGCACTCGTAGTATGTCCATAGTCATTTAAAAAATGACCCCATTACAGGTCTATTGAGCTAAGGCGGCTGAGGTTTTTGCTCGCTTACTGGGCGGTTTTTAACCATAAATGAGCCCTTAGTGTGATTTTTTCTCACAACACACAGGCTAGGATCAGACAATGCAGAGCAGTTTAGGGGCTAAGAATATCATCATAAACATACTACTGAAAATATGACAGAGCAGACAGTGATGCAGCAAACAACTTGCTAACAGCCTGGACAGATGGAGAGCATAAAACGATGTCTAGCCTATGCAACCCCCTCTACTAGGCATCAATTAAGCTATAAAAACTGAGGTTGAAGTGTCTTAATGTTTTCTTATTGAGTGAGATGACTCAATGCTTTTCAGACATCCTGTGGATGTCTTGTAGACCCCAGTGGGTTTTATGAGTCTGAAGAACACAGAAATGCAGGATAATTATTTCAATATTCTCATGTTTACACTTCGGTACAAACGCATAAACCAGCCATACATGTGCCACAAAATATTAACATATCTTTAAACCAAAGAACACAACTGTAAGATAGATCAGCTTGCTTGTCTTAAGATAACATTTCTTATTTACAGCACAACACATTGAAAGATGAGCATGTACTGGAGAGGTGTACTGAGATTCTGACAGACACACATTTTAATATCAACAATGGCCAACCTAACAATAAACTGAAATCTTGGTGCTTTGAAAGTACTGTATTTTTTGGACTCTAAGATGCACTTTTTAACCCCCAAAATTTAGGGCAAAAAGTGCATGCGTCTTATGGTCCGAATGCGTGACCCTGCGCCTAGGCTTCCCGCCAGCTCTCCCGGCACGGAGATTAGCCGGGGAGCTGTCAGTTGAGAGATACCGGCCGGTGTCCGGCTCTCCCATCTGTACTGTATAATTGCCTATGCAGAGCTGGCATAGACAATGAAGAGAGAGATAGGTAAACTGCCTTCTTTCTCTCTCTAGAACCGTGGAAACTGCAATCACTCTGCAGCTTTCACGGACACAGTAACAGCTAGAGAGACTGAGAGCAGATACTCAACAGCTGTTGCCCCCTCCTCCTGCTGATCAGTGTGGAGAATGACGTTGTGCTGAGAGTGTACTGCTGCTAGTGACATCTACTGGCTGAATTGAATATTCACATTCACTGAATTCATTGCATTAACCTAATTGATGTGAAAACGTATTGAACCTTTTTTCCTGCCCTAAAAACTGGGTGCGTCTTATGGTCCGGTGTGTCTTATAGTCCGAAAAATACGGTATATTTTTATGGTCAAGATTACACTCTTTTCACACTTTCAGACTCATCCATACAGGGCATATCAAGAGGTGGCATTCAGATACCCAAGAAGACTAAATGCTGTAATCAATTAAAAATGCCTGTACGACAACTTATTAGACATTTTGATATTTTTCCCTAACAGATTGCTCAGTTTTTGCAATTGCAGAGTACAGGTTGCCATTCACATTAAATGTGGGGAAAAGGTTGTGCAATGATTTGTTGGGGTCTAATTTTATTACTTACAAAAATTTGTCATTTTGACAGTGTTGTGTACACTTTTACATTCACTGTACGTTGTGGAACAGATAGGCAGAATTGCAGTGGCATGATCACTTATCTATGAGGATGAAGTGGAGATAACTGAAGTTAGCGAATGTTGCAGATAGATGGCAAAATTTATTCATCAGTGAATTGAAAACGGCATTTTGTAGGTCAGCACACAGCATTACAAAACATAACAGGTGCACAGACTAGAAGAACAATGTCATAAAAACTGCATTCAATCCACAGCTTACGTACAGGGAATTAACAAACAAAAACCTGTCAGTAACTCGTAAATTCTATTGTCATTGGAGACGGGTGAATGTATTTAACCCTTCCTGACACATTGTAAGCTTTTCATATCCTGGAACAAATCTAATGAATTGTTAATGAGTGCACCTTGTGTACTTGTCTCTGCAATCCTCTACAACACTTTTGAGCAGTTGAGTATTTGGGATAGTGCTTATATTGGGTCATGTTTCTGTAAGCTAAAGAAGAGGAATGGATGACGAGATCATGATGCGACACCTCACTCATGCCACAAGCATGATAAATTATACATAGGTGTGTTGGGCTGTAGGGTAGAAAATAGGTATAAATATATTATTTATTACTATATTACCTATAAGCACAACACACATGCAGAAGGTATGAGCAGTTCAGCAGACTGCTTGATTAATTGAGCTGTAGTATGTAGATTTACATGTTTAAACTGCTTATATAATGTGTTAGTGGGTGTCCTGCAACAAGGAATAAAGTGAAATAAACAGCAAGCATTCCTTACTCTAAAATAGTGCTGAATTAGAATATTCAAAAAGCTAATAAATTTGACGAATGTCGGATATTCAAAAATTGGCGAATTTTGCGAATATGGCAGTGGATATTTGCAAAATGGAGTATTCAAGATATCAAGCATTGGCAAGCTGATGGCCTTGCATTGCGATAATACAATAGCAGTGCAATAGTAAATACCACATATAATTAACTTACATTTTGAAGATAACCACAATGTGATTATAATGGCCATACCCGCAAATTTCGTATATTAGCAGAATTATTTGCGAAATTTTGCAAACTCGAATATTGCCTATGTAGCTCATTACTACTCTTAACCAGTTAACTTCAAACTACAGCCCAGCATGCCCACCCGTGGGTATCCAGCATCACGCATGCGCTGCCAGCAATCTGCAGAAGCTGCCTGGGACCCTGTGAGGCGTGATTGGCGTGGCAGCAAGGGTGAAGCTGATTGGTGCTATGCTTGTCAATCAAGCCTGTCAGTCTTTGCTGTTTGCCCTATTGTCCCCGATGTGCAAAGAGACAGGCAGGTAGGATCCTTTTACTCTCTGGGTCTCTATGTGGGGGTGACCAATATGATGACATGGCAATACAAATAGCAATACCCATGGATGCCAGATCAATGTGAGTTTCAATGCGGAGGCTCGGATTTAAGCCCAGTTCAGGCATACCCGCTTCTGCAACTCCTTTCAGGAAGTTTAATATGACTATAGAAACCTCTTACATATGGTCAAAATTTTTTTTATTTACATTACTGTATTGTCCATTCACATTTTTTTTAACTAAAAATAAGATATGCGCAGTATGCAAGGGAATTCATTTTTTCCCCAATATCCCCAAGAATAACCCCCCCCCCCCCACACAGTATATAAACTGAATATAAAACATTAAATATTGATGAGAATTAGGATCTCTGGCACCATGCATTACCCTACAAGGCCACTATGGTGTTAAAAAGACCTATAGGCAGCCATCAATTGGTAAAAAAAAGTTAATAAAAAGCATTGTTAAACCCAAATAATAAAAGTTCCTATATTGCAGCTTATATTAGATATGGGGTTTGCATATCAGAATAGAAATAATTTTAGGTTTTGGCTACCTGTAGATATAGCCAATGACACACATGCTATTTTATTGTCCCTTCTCTAACAGTATGTATGAATGAGTAAAGTAGCCACCACTGGACAACAACATTGTGGAAGTGGGCAATATTAGATGGACTAAAATATATAGATGTGCTTTGTATAAGTGACCAACAAAACCTAAATTCTGTTGGACATTCATTTATAAGTTAAAACTACTTTGTTTTACTTTTTCAAATAAAGAAAAACTTAACTGTATGACTAAAAACTGATAAGTACCCCTGTTAGTAGTAAATGGTTTGTTCCTGGTTGCTATATTCAGACAGCTGTGTGCAGGTGATCAATATGAGGTTGTTTAACCACGACAACAGTCTTCGTGTTATCTATGGTTAACTACCTAGATAATGTGACATGCTATGTCTGCCAAGTAGCTGTAGTTCCTACGATGGAACTGCCCATGTGAATGGAGAATCAAGTCTGTCTAGACTAGGCGTTTGGTTGAGTGAGAGACTGACTGGTAGGCTCTATAATACAAAAAGATCAACTACTTCATACATGTCATTTTTTATTTCGCTTTTGTGCAATTCGCCAGGCAGTTTTGTGCCTTTCATCCTGACTTGTCTGTCTCTTTCAGAGGTTGTCCTAATCTCAGCTCATAGTAAAAAAGAACCTGAAATCTTTCTGGTTGAAAGGGACCAACATATTTCTCTTATTGCTATAAACATCAATCTCTGACTTTTGTGCACTGGGTTTGTTGTCAATCCGTCTCCCACAGCTACAACAAACCTGTCAGAGGATCGATGGGGGGGGGAATGCTCTTTCCTAAATATATCCTATATCAATATATAAACTTTCCTCATCCCCTGGCCAAGATGAGTTATGGATAAGAACCCACACGGATCTTCACTCAACAGTATTTTAAGTGCAGAGCTGTTGTGATTAAGCCTTTATAATGTGAATTGTCCATTCACTCTGTGAACATTACATCATTACATCTCATTCTGCTGATGTGATGGGTGGGAAAAGATGAAGTGTATAGTAAGCTGAATCTGGGTGTGGTGATGAGGCAGGCTTTCTGCTGTTTGGGTCATAATGTCCTAACTGTAAAAAAAAATGATGGGAAAGATGAGCTGACTTCACATTATCCGTAGGAAACACTAGAAGGTTGTGTGCTTAGGAGCTGTGCAGCCAGTTGTCCTACAAGGAGCTGGACTCTCCAGACACGTAGGTCTTGTCTGATTACAGATCACAAGATGGGACTCCTAACAAAGTGTAAGCCACAGCAGCTCCAGCTCACTTAAACATGAGCCCTCTAGAGTCCACGTTGACAAATTCTTTAACAAGCTCTGTGGTTACAGGGAAAGATGGTTTCATTCTGAGTCACTCCTGTTCAAACAGTTTACTGGAAATGGAGAGGAGGGGGATTTTCAGAGAAGTCATGTGATGGGCCAGACAAACCATAACCAGAATAGGTTCAGCAGAGTCAAAAACAGGTCCTGACAGCAACTGACACCCAGGGAGTGCATGGCCTCTTAGTCATTAAGATCACTACAGTGTAAGTTGGAGAACAGGGTTAGAGAAGGAACTAGGATAGACAGTAGGATTAACTCATCCAAACAGATTTTTATCAAAGAGATAACTGTAATTTAATTCTTTGGCATGAAAAAAACAATTACACAAAAGTATTAAATGTACAGAAAAATTCAACCCGCTCATCAATAAACTAAAATTGCTATTATTTTTGCAATACAAATGTGAATATCCATATATATGATGTAGCATGCTGTAAATAGGCTTGTCATTTAAGCACAACTGTAATAGAGCATACATGAGGTGATCTAGCCATACAGTACATTATGATTTATAGCCCAATGAAATAATTTAAAAATTAGGTTTTATGTAAGTAAACAGACTAATACAATTTTACACATCAAGAATACATGAATTGCTTAAAATATGTAGAAAAATACCCACCACTAATTAAAAAGATGATACATAAATATTTATATGTTGAGAAGAATGAAGTTTTTGTTTGTTTTAAAAAACTGTAAAAATTATTTTAAACTATTAAAAATTATAATTCATTAGATGTGATCAATGCTGTGATCAATCAGTTCGGAATGTTAAAATATTGAAAACGAAATAAATACATAAAGGCACATGAAATTAAATATGAATTTGTATAGTTATATTGTTCTTGTCCTTTAAGATAGGGTTGGTCTATTCTATTGTCTGAACACTGGCAGAAAATTCCCCTTCCCGTGTTTATCTCTCTACTTCTACAATGACAAAGATGTTTTTTATACAAAGATATAAAAATATCGAAAGTCAGAGGGAAATGAAATGTGTTTTAGGTATTATTTTCCTTTAAGTTAAGTATGTTTACTTATTTAATGATTCACTGTGCACAATTCAAAGGCACTTTCTCTCGCTACATGGTAGCTGTGCGTAATGTATAGTGTACTTATTCGTCATGTGCTGTTTGTTAACTTTTTCCAGGACAACCCTGACAAAGTGCGTAGCAAGGCTAGAGGTGTGGCAGTCCTTCACCAT
The DNA here is from genome assembly GCA_036250615.1 of Ptychadena robeensis. NCBI lineage: Eukaryota > Metazoa > Chordata > Amphibia > Anura > Ptychadenidae > Ptychadena > Ptychadena robeensis. The sequence continues at coordinate 96,381,926 of CM070033.1, forward strand.
TTTCCACAGAGCCCATACTCTGTACTTACTCTCCATACAAAAAGTGTGTGGGTGGAATCTGAAAATACATGTATTGACCTCCTCCTGTAGTGATAGGATAACTTTTATAAGAACTATTCCAATCAAATAGTCCTACTTCTTCTTTTGAAATTTTAAGGACATATTACACATGTGCACATTAAATAATCGACACAACAACAACAACAACGCAATATTCATTTACATTCAAACTATAGTGTATATATGATACAAAAAAACATAAAAAGGACCAAGAAAATGTACAGTTTGCATAAGTACTGGATTCCAATACTTTTGTTTTGCAATAACAGATCTAAAGTGTAATCGGTTTCTCTACTTCCACTTGCTTGGTTAAACAGTGTTCAAGCTCACTGCCCAGAAAGGAAGTGCAAACTAGTATCAATGATAAATCATGAGACAGATTTACTGTGAGGTCACAGCCTGATTCATAAAATTCCCCTGTTTGCGTCTAAAACATGTCCATTCCCACATTAATATTCTATGCTTCGTTTGAGTAAAAAGAAACTGTGCAACTGTCACAGTTGTCTGCCCTAGTCTAAAGGAGCAACAGCTGCAAACTGCTCAAAGAACCTGCCACAAATCCTACGTGGACATTACACCTTTTCTCATGAATCTCAGAAAGGTGGAATTTGGAGCCCACTCATTTTCTGAAGAAGGGTTCATTTGCATAGCTTTGTACATGCTCTTCTCTTCCGTTAGAGGACTGCAAATTACCGCAATGCATTGGAGAGACTCCTCATTTGGACCATTCTTAATAATCTTAATACTGTATAAAACCCTGAAGGCTATGAAATTATATTATATATATGGTATTTTTCGGACAATAAGACGCACCTGCCCAAGATGCACAAGTGTTCAAATCAACTGGATCAAAGTAATAGATCAAATCAATGCAATATCAAGGCCCACACGTCATCTTCCTCACACATTGGGAAAAGGGGGCCAGGGGGAAACGGCTGCAGATGTCTCCCGGTCTCCCTCTACAGCTGTGTCTGTGTTTGCGGCTGGGATTTCCTTCATCTATCTATCTCTGATCTTCAACTATCCTGCTCTGGGTGAATCTGCCATCTAACAACTCTTTCACCGCGAGGATGCTGACGGGGAGCCAAGACGCCACCACCTGTGGTCGACTGGCTGCGTACTCAGACACAAGCACTTTTTCGTCCTGATTTGTTTTGGGAAAAATTGTCTTATGGTCCAAAAAATATGGAATGCCATTTTATTTATCTATTTTTCCTCAAAACCAAGAAGAAAAAAAAATCACACATATGCTCCAAAATACCCATACTTAATCTACTCAATTCAACTGTCATGGAGAAAAAAATTTCATTACTAACACAATGTCATGGAGACTCGGTGAGCCTTTACAAATGGGGTTCCAACGCTTCTCCACTGTGTTGGAGATGTAGCTCTGTATGTACTAATGTATAGTGGTATTGGCAGAAAAATAACCTCTTCTATGTGAGACATTACTCTGGTTGATCTAAAATTTAATTAATAAAATCTATTATGGAGGAATTCACAGTTCCACACACTTTTTCATTCCAATACCAGTCTGGACAGCTACTCATATAAAGTGTTCATGGAATGATTACATGAAATGGTGTGCTGATCTTACTTACTATAAAAGGATTTGGACAAGTGAGGCAAATTTTAAATGTATGAAGAAATTTAAGCCCCAATCCCAACTGTAGCAAAAGGCCCCTGTAAGAAGAGTTACCTCATAAGTTTTAAGTACTGTTCAAGATTTAGCAAGCATACAGTCAGAAATTATATCAGTATCTGAATACTGAAATAACCGAATAAAGAGATTCCTGACCAACTAATATTTAACCTCCCTAGTGCACTGCTGAGGTCCAGATTTCTGTACCAAAAGTGCACCATTAGATTAGATTTCAATGGTAAATATTTTTCTTTATGTAGTAGGCCTGAACTTCCCCAAAAATATGTCCGTACAAGGGTCCAAGAGGGACGCATGAAGTAATAAGTTTGAAAAAAATAATTTGTAAAATAAAAATATTTTTTTAAATAAAATAATGAACAAAAACCCACAAAAAAAGGATACAAAAATATGCTGCTCTATGTACTAAAATATCGCCCAGAATAAGAGTCCCTGATGCCCCAGATGGCCCATTTGGCACTTACCCTCTCTAACCTGGTTGTGATAAAATCACACCAGGGAAGGAAAGGGTTACGCAAAATGGGCACAATCTGGGGCATCAGGGACTTTATTCTGGCGATTATTTAGTACATAGGGGGAGTTTGAAAGCAGTTTTTTACATAGAAAACTGACTTCATGCCAATACTGCTACAAATCTCCCGCAGCCTCCCCGAGTAGTGACCGAATCACGTCACTCGGAGACGGGGGAGGGGGCAAGAGACACCGAAGCAGCCGAAGAAGAGAATGTCCGCATGGCCGGCGCCACACAGGTACAGGCGTGACGTATGCGCTCTCCCACGCCGATCTTGTACTGGACGGCAGCACCTCCGATAGAAGCAGTTGGAGCGGTGGACGAGGTGCTGCCGTCCCTAACGCTAGGGCGGTTAACCAATAATTTAGGTGTTTCGTTTCACTACACACACTTATTCAGTTTGTTAAATGTTACCTGCACAATGCAGCCCTTAACCCATTGCCTACCATTGTCCTATTTATAGTAAAGCTATATATATAGGTCTGTATCTTAATCTCAAATTAATTTGGGAATTATGTTAATATGCCTACAAAACACAAGTGCGCATACATGAATGCAGAAAGAACCATGCAACTATCTTGTAAGCCATGGTTATGGATAAAGATTGTGGAGACTAAGGAGGATCAAAAGGGTGAGGGTCTTTCTACAGTGAAGTGAAGTGCTGAACAAAAACCAAGCCTAATGTCAGGACAAACTACCGTATATAAGCCTTCTCTCAGGTTAACATGCCTATACAGTGAACTACAATATATACTTGAATATAAGCCAATCTGAATATAAGCAAAGAAACCTAAGTTTACCCCTCTAAAAATGGAATAACTGAATGACTCGAGTATAAGACTAGGGTGGCAAATGCAGCAAAGGCACAGAAACACAGCAAATTTGCTTTTGTTTCGGAATGCGACTCATGGACCACAGCCAACAGCATCTGAATTGGGTGACACAGAGGGGTGGAGAGTTACCTTATTCAGATGCAGATAGGTGGATGGATCTTGAAGTCAGCAGGACTGGACACCTAAGGCATGGCGGCGCGGGAGCGAGGAAAAGGTATTTATTGCTGTCCCTGGCCAAAGACCCGATGTAGGGGAGTAATGTTTATATGTTTTTTATGGGGTTTTTTTGTGTGGGTTTAAATCCGCTTTAAGTAAAAGTACACATATTCAAGTAATATGTAGTAAAAAAAGTACCACACCTAATAGTTATCAATAAGTAATTAAAAAAACCTGCATTAATGATGTAACATCAGCCACATGTGTCCCTGTGAAAAAGTAACCAAATGGCTGCAGGAAGCCTGCATCTATATCCCCCTTATGAGGATGCCCAAGCGTTATATTGGGCCTAACGCTCTGTAAGGTAAGAATGGGAGGAATGGAGCAGACCTAAATGGATGCTCTTTTAGACGAAAGGTTTCCGCAGCACAAATTGGGTGAGCAGATGTAATAGGTGCATAACATAAAAAAATTTTTGACCATGGTGAAATATACCCTGAAGAAAGTAAAGTCGGGACGAATCCAAAATGAAACCTCCCTAGCGGTCAAACCAAGTGTAGCTTGGGGTAAGGTTGTTTTACACACTAAACTCAACCCAAGCTACACTGGTTACTTACCTGTCCCTGGCAAGGTTAAGGACCCCTGTTCCCCAGAAAATACTGTACAGATACAGATAATGCTGAGCACTGTATAGCCAGAAAACTAGCATTTGGTTTTTTTTCCCCCCTTCAAATATCTCATGGGATTGACCTTGGGGTGTTTTACTTATTTTACAAAGTAGGCCAAGGAGAAAAGGCATCGGCAAAAAATAAAAGTGCAAAATGTTGTTGTTCATCTCATATAAGCTTGTATTTCACAAATTTTGCATCTGCCTCACACAAAATTTTATTTTTAATTATTATTTGTTAATATGCCCTGATGCATAAAGCTTTAGAAAACAGTGCACATTTTCCCCATGACTGTATCCACTTAAACAAAGTAACTATGCTAACTGGGGGGAACAGATGTATTCCAGGTGGGGCACAGCCAAGGTGGCACTTGGAACCCTTTATGTCAGAATCGTGCGGTCAGCAAGAAGCACTCCCCTCTGTCAGCTCTCTTCTTCTGGGGATTGCACACAGTCCACCCACCCTCCCCTACCACAGTCAGACAAGCCTGAGAGATGGACAAACAGAAAGACAACCATACACGAACTAGCTGCAGACAGTGAGTAGAGTGCATGTAATGTATGTGCCTTTGTGTGTGTGTCTCTCTATGTGAATGATGTATAATTGGTGTGTGTGTATATATGATGCATGTCTTTGCATGACTGGTGTGTGTGAAAAAGAGAGAGTTGCATTTCAAATAAAGTTTGAGGCCCATTTCACACTAGCCGTGCTGCGGCTATGGTGCATTTTTATTACTGTAACGGATGTGCTAGCAGTAATGCTACCACCCAAGGGTTTTATTAAAAGTAACAGTGTATCAGCATGGTACTGTTGTAGTTTAAATGGGGTGGGGGGTTGGGAACTGCAAAGATAGTTTGGCAACCACTGCTTTCTTTAAAATATAAAAATGTATACAATGATCATTACTATGTTTACTTTTTTTTTTTAACTACAATCTGAATGTTTCGGAATGATAGCCAATGTTTTGCTACCACCCAGTGGCAAGTAGACTCTGAGCACTTTTTTAGGAGCTAAGGAAAGGTAAGAACCAGTTTTTAATGCTGTCGGTAGGAACCTGTATTGAGAATTATCTCTTAGATTAATAATAATGCGTGTGGCTGTATAAGGGATTTTCTTTTGGCTAGGACAGCCAATGAGGACACAGCAATTAAAATTAAAGTTTCTATGCCTATGTCCCGGACTATTGGGGGATTTCCAAACAATTTCTGTTATCAAATATGTTCAAGTAAAAAGGTTTGGTCAATACATGCTTTCATATCTTATTTTATTATCCAATGGGTTCATCTTTTGTGCCTCTACTGGTTCATACACAAAAGTGTATGTAATATTAACAACAATTCATTAGTTGGTTGCAGTTTCCAGTGCAGGATTACTAGAAGGGAGAGAAAACACTTATTGACTTTTACAGTCACTCAATTACTGGCCAAACTAGACAATTTCATTGCTAAGTATACACTGACAAAGAAACAGGTTCCTGTTCTATTTAGTTATCCTGCTGCTAGCAAATTGATGCCAATGACATTCCACCATAGGCCTTCGGCTATGTTTCCACATCTGTCGGGACCCCCTCCGCTCCACTACGTTCAGCCTTGCAACGGCAGAACGACTTGACGCTGTGAAGACACAGCATCCACCGAGCAGGTAAGTGAATGTGCTCCGCTTGAAGAAACCCCCCCCTTACTAATGCAGTTTTGCTGCTGTCAATCTGCCACTCATGGGAAAAAAAATTCCACAGCACTCCACAATGAGAACCTTTAGAGTTAGAGCTTTCAGTGCAGTGCACAAGTAAATGGGCTGTCTCCATATCCCATCATAGCCTCCAATCTGTCACTTCAAGCCTCCGTAGCATTTATGTCAATGTAATGCTCTGCGTCGACCTAAACATGACAGAGGCTTGATATATCCAATGGATGCGCCAGGCCCCATGTTCCATCAATAAGTGTCAGTAAAGCAAACAAAACAGAAGTAATCTGTCTCTGTGACCCTACTATATTGATCATCGACCTTTATTAATCACAGACAAAGCTAAAAACATAATTCACTTCTAGTTGTAAATACCAACAATGGGAAATTCAGAAAATGGTAGTGCTAGACTTTTCATCTATGTGAGAGGCAATTAACACCTGTAGGAGTCAACCTAACCCCAATATTAATGTACTTATCATGAAAAATTCTAGTGCAAAAATTATTGAAGTGCAATAACCTTTATGGGTATAAAGCATATAAAAATTCTTAAAGCCCGCCATACACCTTTAGAATGCTCCATACAATTTCCTTTAGATCTACCAAAAACTATGTAGTATAGTGGCCTCCCTGATAGAATACATAGTGCATGGAAGGATTAGAAATGTCCTCATATTACATGGTTTTGGTAGAACAAAAGTTGATTGTACAGAAATTGTATGGCAAGATTGTAAGGTGTATGGGGGGCTTAAGATAGCATGCTCAGTATTAACTTAAAAGTGTAAATGTGAGTTTCTCAAATAGGGATATACTGTCAATGTATTTTATGCTACCGTAAAATACAATATTTTTACAAACAAATATGTACCTCCTGACATCCACATTAGGCTCTATGCTTATACCTGCTATAATAACTTTAGGTCTGCCATGTCTACACAGCTATCGACAATGACTTTATAAATATAGTGAACATTTAAAAATTAAAAACAACTGTCACTTTAAGAATAACTGTTCAGTTGACTTTAATAACATAGAGTTTATGACCAACTAAGAAAAACATTTAGAATCAGACAGGATACGTTCCTTAAACACTGTTGCTTTACTTCCCAAAACCCCCATTTTAAATGTAAAATACAGACAAAGACATTGTGTCATGAGGATCGTGTAATCTAATGTGGAAGTAAACAGGACAAAAGGGATATTACAGACAAAGCTGGCACTGGCCCAGGACATGTAGCCACTGACACATATCATGTTGGCAGAGGGATGCAAGCATCGGGTCATTTTACATTTGGCAGATGTAATGCAGCAGCATGCCGACTGCTAAAACACTTGGAAGGGAAGCAGAAATGCACGGAAGGATAAAAAAATAACCCAAGAACAAACAAAGACAATGCATATGAGAACAGAGAATTCCATATGGATAAAGTAACTCTGATTATACGGAAAACGGCAGTATCTCCTTAAAGCTACAGGAGTGGAGTCTCTAAAACACGGTTTGGAACACTTTCACAAGCTGTTCAAAAGGCACTTGTGTCATAACTAAAGACCTGTAAGCCAGTTACAACCTAATAAAAGCTTTCATGAAAGTGGTCATTAATTAGGGTTTAACAACCACTCTACATCTCTTCACAAATGGCCTGCAAGGACAACATCAGTGATAAAGATTATGTTGATTTCCACAGTAATGAAGAAAAAACTAGATAGATTGTTGGGAAAAGCATACATACGGTATCATTTTTTTTCTGTATATTTCATATGTGCAAATACAATTCCAGGGATGAGGACTAGTTTGTCTTGAGGGTAGTAACAGACAAATTATAGTGTGAAGTTCAATGCATCTGCATTGCTATTACACCATCCTTGTGAGAATGACCCACTGGCACTAGGTACAGTGCATCCGGAAGGTATTCATATCACCTTTCCCACATTGTGTTATGTTACAGCCTTATTTTAAAATGGAGTAAATTTTGTTTTTTTCCCCTGAGAATTCTACACACAACATCCCATAATGACAATGTGAAAAAAGTTTACTTTGACAAATTTATAAAAAAAAACAAAAAACTGAGAAAGCACATGTACATTAGTGTTCACATCCTTTGCCATGAAGCTCAAATTTGTTTGTCCTGATCATTCTTGACATGTTTATTCGGCTTAATTGGAGTCCACCTGTGGTAAAACTTAGTTGACTGGGCATGATCTGGAAAGGCACACACCTATCTATATAAAGGTCCCACAGCTGAGCAAAAACCAAGTATGAATGTAAAGGAATTGTCTGTAGACCTCAAAGACAGTATTATATTGAGGCACAAATCTGGCGAAGGTTACAGAAAAAATTCTGCTGCTCAGCACATTGGCCTCCATAGTCCGTAAGAGGAAGAAGTTCAAAACCACAAGGACTTTTTGGCTGGCCATCTATACTGAACAATCGGGGGAGAAGGGCCTTAGGCTGGGTCTACACTATGCTACCCCAGCAACCGCGGGAGTGTTATGGGCACGTCTCTGTGTGCGTACTCATAGCGCCCACCAGCTGTTCGGGCGCAGTTTGCTACCAGGCGTTCTGAATCCGCGCCCGCTGCCACGCCAACCTCAACCATGGGCATGACGAGCCAATATAGACTGGCATGTCATTCCCCATAGAAATTTACAGGGGGTGGTTGCACTGCACGATTTTCCCTGCCATCTATGCACAGGACCACAGTTTTCCATAGTGTAGATGCAGCCTTAGTCAGGGAAGAGACCAAGAACCCGATGGTCACTCTGTCAGAGCTCCAGAGGTCCTCTGTGGAGAGAGTAGAACCTTCAAGAAGAACAACCATCTCTGCACAAATCCATTTATCAGGCCAGATGGAAGCCATTCTTTAGTAAAAGGCACATGACAGCCCGTCCTGAGATTGCCAAAAGGCACCTGAAGGACTCCAAGACTTCTCTGGTCTGCTGAGACAAAGATTGAACTCTTTGGTGTGTATACCAGGTGTCACATTAAGAGGAAACCAGGCACTGTTCATCACCAGGCCAATACCATCCCTACAGTGAAGCATGGTGTAGGTTACACTGAATCATGCTGTGGGATGTTTTTCAGCAGCAGGAACTGGGAAACTTGTCAGGGTAAAGGGAAAGACTGCAGCAATGTATAGCAACATCCTGAATGAACTTGTGGGTGACAGTTCATCTTTCAGCTGGACAATGACCTTAAGCACAAAGCGAGGATATTAAAGTAGTGGCTTCAGGACAACTCTGTCCCAGCCAGAGCACAGACTTGAATCTGATTGAACATCTCTGAAAAGATCTAAAAACGTCTGTGCACTGACGCTTCTGATACAACCAGATGGAGCCTGAGAGTTGCTGCAAAGAGGAATGAGTGAACTTAGCCAAGGATAGGTGTGCCAAGCTTGTAGCATCATATTCAAAAAGTCTAGAGGCTGTATTTGCTGCCAAAGGTGCACTGACAAAGTATTGAGCAAAGGCTGTGAATACTTATGTTTTCTTATAGGGTGTTGTGTGTAGAATTCTGAGGAATAAAACTAATTTAATTAATGTTGGCATAAGGCTGTAAGATAACAAAATGTGGGAAAGTGATGTGTTGTGAATACTATCTTGACTCACTGTGCAAGGATAACTGCATTAATGTATACTTGGCAAAATTTCATAATTTGGTCTCTTAAAAAATTTAAACAGAACAAAAATGCCTTTATTTAACACCATCTAATTTAGGCAGACCTGAACAGTTACAAAATAAAAAGAAGCTTTATGAAAAAGCTGGACAGCCTACATACAGGCAGTATCTGAGCAGTTCACATGCAATAGTATCAGGTAATACCTGGAAAGTTTACATACAAAAGTGTCAGGCAGTACCGCAGCAGTTTACATATATAGTGTCAGGTAAAACCTGGGAAGTTTACATATGAATGTTCACTACCCAAGATATCAAAAAAGATTCACTCAAAATATACTCCGAGATCTTTTTGCAATTGTGTGTTAATAGGTACAGTCACATAATATTTCTTGCACCAGTGGGGGTCATAATTTGAGCCATTGTGACATACAATCTTCTATGTATGGGCATTGGAAATGGCTTGACCAACATACGCAACTTATGCATATTGCCATAGGGAAATCCCCATTTCACTTTTTCTTCCTTATTAAATGTAGCACACAGAAAACATAGCATATGCACAGTGTTACACTGCTGTACAACTGTGCCACCTGCAATTCAAATTAAGCATAGGATGAAATTTTGATCAACTGGCACTTCAATGTGCCACACAAAGTTAGCCTTTATCTAAACTCCACTCATTAGGGCAATTTACATATGTTGAGTATAGATGGTGCAGCATTTTTAACGCATGACACTGACTTTGAGAGTAAGTTTCAAAGCCTCGGAGTATGGTTTCGTTGCCAAAATTGCTGGTATGTAGGAGAGAGTTTAAGGGAAATTTTTGTAAAAAAAAGATTTTGCACATACTTGGGTAAAAAAATTTAAGTTTTAAGATTTTGAACTTAATTTATAAAAACACCTACATGTGCTAGAGCAGGCATGTCCAAAGTTAGGCCCATGGGCCAAATGCAACATGTGTTTGCACTGGCCAGCAGCCTTAATCACATAATTCATGATGTGCAGAGGTAATTTGCACTGGGGTGACACTCAATTATTACTAGAGGATGGGTGACACCAAACTTTAGGACCAGTGCTGCTTTTTTATGTTCACATAGTTTAAGGGGTTGCTTTAAGTACGACAAAAGTACTCCCATTTTCTTGAAGAACCACAGCTGCAATGTCAGTGTAAGGGCTTGTCAATCCGTCAAGGTCCCTACGTCAACGGATGGGTGCATCCGTCAGTACATCCGTCAGTGCATACAGGAAAGGTTTTCCTTCAGTGCATTCATCAGTGACAGATTACACCCCTCCGTTGCGTCAAAATAGACATAGTGATCTACGTCAATTTTAACGCAACAGAGACCAACGGATTGCACTGACGCATGTTGGGACAGGCTCATTTGATATAATGGGCTACGTCAAAATCCCTCCGTCTGATTTTGACGCAGTGGAAACTAACCCTAAAAGTTATAAGAGGGGCTTTGACTTAACCCCCCCCCCCCCCAACTGTGAATGGTACATTCAGGGATTTACACCATCATGTGCCTGTTTATGGCTGCTTCACCATGCAGATTATCCCTTCTATCAGGATGCAGTAATAAGGTAAGCTGTGCTGGGGAATCTTCTCTCCGATTCTACATATGGTATAGCTGGGTGAATGGTCAGGACATCTGGGGTTAGGTGAAATGTGGCTGGACAGCAGGGAGAACTGCAATACCTAGGGACAGTCTTTATCAGAGTTATGGCAGGGAATGGCTAATGCTTTACAATAATGCCAAGCATGTGTTAAGGAAAAGATCTGCCCCATGGTATCGTTCATTTGCATTTAATATTAATGGTTCAAAAAATGTCAGGCTGAATGGTCAGCCCCTGAAACAACTTCACATACCTTCGCCCTCTTTGCAAAAACTTCGGACACCCCTGTGCTAGAGCAATATTATTTCAAATAATACCCCTACTTCTACAACAATTTTGGTGATACCATGTTCAGGGACTTTGCAGTCACAAAAAACTCACAACAATCTGTATATGAGTAAAGAAAACAACTCTAAACATGAAAGAACACTGTATGTATCTTAAAGAATGTTCTGCCATTAATGCAAAAAAATGTAGGGTAAGATAGTTGGATAAATGATTCCTTTTACCCACCTGAGCGGTCTGTGCATGTTCCAGCATCTCCTCAAATTCTTCATATTCCTCGTCATCAGGCTCTGCTCCTGAGAGGCGGGCAGCCCTAGCCATGAAGTATGGTGGCAGTTCTCCAATGGCAGTGCCAGCACCCTGGAGTCATGATGAGAAGTCAAACGTGATACATTACAAACCAAAATTATAATAGATCGATATACATACGTCTACAGCAGTGGTTGTCAACCTTTATAGATCCCACCTTGCTTGCTAGCTTACAGTGAATGTGGCGACCCCTGTGATGTGGTTATTTAACCCCCAAGGGGACCCATAGGCTGAGAAAAACTGATAAAGACCAATGCAACAGTAGTCCGAATAACAAATTACTCTGTAGAATGGTTTCAACAAAATAACAGTTTTAATTATTGTAATTTACATGTACACAATAACAAAAAAAATTTGGGCTTCCCCTGCGGCCCCCATGTGTGAGGAAGATGAGATGCCTGAAGTGTGCCCTCTAGTGACACCATTTTTGTGGCTGAAATTTGGTACTGCAGGGAATAACACCAATTGATTTGAACACTTATAATATTTTTTTTCTGGTTTTCCATTTCTTAAAACAGTGTGCATCTTATGGTTAGGTGTGTCTAATAGTCTGGAAAATACGGTAAATAAAGATTAAAAGGAAAAAACTTTATTTCTACTGCACTTACCCACATGCAGGCCTCTAGCCTGACTTTAGATATAATAGTCCATAAGGAAATGGCACCTTCTATTGACTCCTCATCTGGACATATAATTTCATCTGGATATGGAGGTTCAGGAAAGTTGACCGAGTTACATTCATAAGCAGCAAGTGTCACGGAAGCTATATGTGGACCCTGATAAAACAGTAAATAATAGTAGCTTTTAAAAAGTTTGCATGAACAACTTTCAAAACGCTGTATAGAAAGGATAACACTAACAACAAAATAAAATCTACATTTATAAAAAAACACTTTATTCCTCAAACATATCAGTAGGATGATGTACTTGCATCATAAGCTAAGTCAACTGTTTTAAAGCCACTCTTACCCAAAATATGAAAGCAATATTTAACAGACAAAAATTCAATACGTTTGTGAACAGTGAGCATCTATGACCTGATCTCCATCTCCTGGCAACTTATGAATGTAAAACATAGCATACATGTAGCTGGAGTGTTGAAATATTGCTCTAATGGACAGCACCCTTAACCGATGGAGTGAAAGAAAAAGCAAGGAAAATATTTTACATATTTCCAAAAGGGTGACATTATTGGTTTGCATCAAGCAAAGAAAACAACTAAGGAGATGGCTGAAAATACTAAAATGTGGTTAAGAATTGTTCAAAGAATCATTAACTTGGGAGGATAGTGATGAACGATTACCTTTATGGAAGAAAAATAAAGTCTTCTAGGATTAGGATTGAGTAGATCAAAAAAGTAGTGGTAACAATTGTGTTAAATCATAAAAAAACAAGTAAAATCGTTGTTCGGTAATAAAAACTCTTCCATTGTGGACAATCCTCCCCATTACAGGGTCTACTACCTAATTTTACAAATACCAGACGCAGCATGTTTTAAACAAACATAATAAAGTGGCAGAGCTGCCAAACATTTTAACATTATTTTCTGGTGAGTCAATGCCTTTAAACAGTATTGAGACACAGCAGCTCAACACTATATCCACCCATCCAAGTCTTTGGGGAAGACACAACACCATTATAGATGCTGAAACACTTGGCTGTGGAACACAACAAAAGATAAATATATTTATTTACATATTTATGTTTCCTAAGTGAACCAATCTATTTAAATAACCCTAAAATAAAGTAGAAAGTAAACCAAAAATAATAATTGAAATGCGTAGGCTATAGACAGCAAGGCTGAGTGAGGAAGGAAGGGCCAGGTGATGATGGGCGTCCTTGGGCCAGGCAGATTCTATCTAACTTACTTTAGCTTTGAGTGCACACTTAATTTTTACATAAAATCTCATTCAGCACAAGAGTGCAGCCTGTAGACATGTTTAAGTTTAACAGCAAGGCTCAGATTTAAATGTTAAAAACCTAGACACTGAAAACACACATGTAAATGTATCACTAGAAGGACCAGTTCACAGCAAAGAAACAAGTAGTATAAAATCCACACAAAAGAAATATGTGTTCCATAAAATAGTTCTAAAAGACAAAAGAAAACAAAAAAAGAAGATATTTGCTACAAGAGAAGTAATAGGGAATCCTATGTATCAGCAGTCTCTCCTCAAGTAACAAATCATAATGTGCTTATTACAAGTCCCAGCTCTACTTCCAGTAACAGGTCTTGGTGGCTAATATTCCAGCTGACCTAGAGCCAGTAAAAACAGAACGTGAAAACAGCAAGTCATAAGACCAGAAGACTTACAGTGCAAAATACAGGATGGAAGCTATCCTGGATTTCATAAACGCAGCTGTACAAGCCAAGCACACAAAATTAAATGTACAATGAACACTCAGAACAACTAACAAAGGCTTCAGGGAAAGAACGAAGTGGAAAAAAAAAAGTTAAAATACTAGTAATCCAAGAAACCCTTTTCTCCCCTTAAAGAGAACCAGTTTGGGATTATAAAAACTTTAAACATGTAAAAAAACTATTATAACATATCAGACTTGCTTATGAAGGACTTATATGTGGTCTTCCAGTTCTAAGCACTTCTAGATTGACGTTGGTGTAAGGGCAAACATGGGGCCAGTGTAAAAGGTACAACAGGTTTTCTATGGAAACCTATGCATCTTGCGTGAACGCTAGCCGTGACTAGTATGGAATGGCCCTTAGTGTATTTGGTCTGCATACAACTTTAACAGTTTTATTTTCCTTTTCGATTCCTTTTTACTTAAATTTGATTGAAATCAGTTGATAATTTTCAGTCAATCATTATTTTAGGCAGGGTAGATAAAAATCAATGATTTTTTTGATTTAAATTTAATTTTTAAAAAATAAAAAAAGCATAAAGTGCTTTTTGAGGAAAAATATCCTCCCAAGGTTATTCCATAATTAAATAAAGATTCGTTTTTAATTATGTAGAATAAGGCTGTATATGTTAAATTTTTTTGGTAAATAAATTCCATCAACCAATTCACAATGTCACGCTCTTCCAGAGGTTTTTGTAAGATTTTATAATCAATAAAACTACACTCTCAGATGTATAGTGGCCAACATCCCAAAACAATAGACAGAAGTTGATACATAAAACAAACAGCCAACACAAGGGGATCAGTCATATTGAATAACCAGATCGACATAAAAGTAGACACAGCCCCTCAGGTGTTACTCACTTCCATAGATCCATAAGGTGGAAAGACATGATTTCTCAAGATGGTTTCCCCACTGGAGAGACAGACAGACTTTAACCACATAAATGCCGTGGTGATCAGAGTACAACAAGATTAATTTGTAATACATTTACTTTGGTAAACATGATCAGTTGATGGTTGGGGTCGGTCTTGTTACTCAGATCACCAGAAGGGACGCCATCTTGAGAAATCATGTCTTTAGCCCTATATTGATCTATGGACGTGAGTAACCCCTGAGGGTCTGTGTCCACTTTTATGTCGATTTGGTTATTCAATATGACTGATCCCCTTGTGTTGGCTGTTTGTGTTATGTAGATTTGGATTTTTATGTAGATTTGAAATGAAATATCGTACCCCGAAGAAGTCTTCAACGAAACGCGTGTTGGGGTGAAATTTGCGCCATTTGGACTATTTTAATTGTCTAAGCACCTGTACACATATGTACATCTGCAACATTGTGCATTGTTTTTGATTGATATGATGGTCACTGTGTATAATAAATGTATTGCTTTTGTGTCCCCTCAACCATGTCAATCCAAGGGGAAATTTGGGTGATGTGCTTATGCCATCATTAACTTCTGTCTGTTTTTGTACGATTATTGGGCAGTTTCTCTGCCTACAAGATATTATCACAGATGCTTGGTTTACTTTTGCAGTTCTCAAAACAAAGTGCAACAGAAAAGTTATCCAAATATGAATCATTAACCTAAACTGGGGATAAAAAAAACTAATGAATGAAAAGTTGTTATTCAAAAAAATCTTCATCTACTTGGATATTAAAAGTATACCAGCAAGAATGATTGATTTAAATCAAGCCTTACTGACTAGTGATTTAAATCGTGATTTAAATCAAATCCACCCTGATTTTAGGTACTTTGATCGGTGTGTATGCGCATCTACTATGGAATCAATGGGTTGTTCATTGCCCACACTGTGTGGTAGTACCATTGATCATTGTAAGACTAAAAGTTGATATTTAAATTGCACAAGTCAAATGAATCTAAGATCGATCGAGCAATTTCAAACGGCAGGGTGCCCACCAATCAGCTAAGAGGCCGGCTGCAGCTGGTTGACGTCATCCTGCTGAAGTAGTTCCCTTATCTATTGAGGCAGAATCGCCTTGTGTATGGCTACCATAAGTCTATAAAATTATGTTAATTTTAAGACAAAGATGATGTGCTATGCCTAATGTGATAAACACATACAAGGATTCTCAGACACAACCCACCAGCACGAGTCAACAGATCATGTGCTTGCTTTTCGACAACTTTAACCAGCTGTCCAATATGAAGTCAGACGGACTTCATCCTATGGTTTTGGCAGACTGAGCTGAATAAGTTTTAGGACATCTGCTTTTGCTAAAACTCAGTTAAAAGGAAAGACATGGTTTCATCCTCCGAGAGTCAGCTTTTAGAACCAGTTGCCAAATTCTGTATAGGAAACAGTTTGGCCAAATTAAGGCTTACTTTGTCACCGTGCAGATATTTCATGATTTATTTTTATTGCTTTCAAGCTGACCCTTTCTTGATACTATAAATATACCTGAAGAGGAAGATCTACGTGCTACACAGGAGTGTTGTAATGGGAAAAAAATCATTAGGAGTTTAGGAGTTAGATTTTATACAACTTGTGTTTTGACCGTAAGGAATTTGTAAGTTGCAGGTCAGTTGATATTTATGGTTAATCATTGTGATACACGGAGCATTAAATGGATTTACAGGCACTGTATGTATTCTATTAGGGAGGCCACTATACTACATGTATGTTGGTAGATCTAACTGAAAGTGTATTGAGTGATCTAAAGGTGTATGGGGGCTTTAGTGTGGCAAATCTAGTGGCACACAATCATGTGTATCCTAGCACTGTGCAGCAGGTACAGCTTCCTCTCTACCAGGTTGTACAGCACCTTAGCGGCCTCCCTAAAAGAGGTCATATACTAAAGCAGGGTACAGAAGTGACGATATGGGCCAGATCGATGGCCGTTTCGAGCGCGGTGCACGCTCACGGCCATCTATCTGGCCATTTAATATGCGGCCATCCCTGTTTTTGAGCAATCCCACTCGAAAACTACCATATTGGACATGACCGTTAAATATGGCCAAAGTCCGTTGCTTTACATGGAAACCACAGGTCTCCATGTAAAGCATCGGCTGAGCTGGAGAGAGAGCAGAGCTGTCCCCCAGCTCCGCCGATATCTGACAGCAGAAGGGAACATCGGACGGCTCAAATATCGAGCCGTCTGTACCCTGCTTTAGTAATAGTTTGACAGATGTAAGATTTAACAGAACTAACCGAAATCATTTTTTGTTTGTT
Source organism: Ptychadena robeensis (assembly GCA_036250615.1). Taxonomy (NCBI): domain Eukaryota; kingdom Metazoa; phylum Chordata; class Amphibia; order Anura; family Ptychadenidae; genus Ptychadena; species Ptychadena robeensis. Next base: position 96,398,880 of record CM070033.1, read on the forward strand.
TTATGAAACCTATACCAAACAGGTAATTCTTAATCAAGGTTTCATAAAATCATTGCTGGGAAATGGCTATTCTTTGTCTCGTTGATAAACCGCTATAGAACTGAACTGGTGTAGCTGCAGTCTGCATGCAAATATAATTTTTTTTTTACATATCATTGATCATCTCAAACCATACCTGTCAACCTTTCCATTTTGGTCAGGAAAGGCACGTTTTTTAATGTGGCTCTCCCGGCCAAATTCCGATCTCGTTAAATCCCAGATTTTTTTAATTGTGGCAATTGGTAGCACAAGCGGGATGGGACATTAGCAGAGGGAGTAACACCCTCTGCCTGCTAAATCAGCCGAGAACTAAACCCGATACCTGAAGGGACATCAGTTCCGACATTTGGAATGCGGAAGAATGTCACTTCCTTTACTTAGTTCGGTTTTTAACAGATTCAAATTGACAGGTATGTCTCAAACTGTTTATAGCTGTGACACTGCAGTAAGAAATGTGTCCAGATAAAATGAGCTGCACTGGTATTTTACAAAAAAGAATTTAACAAAACGGCTGATCTTTACTTGAATATGCATATTACCAATGAAATAAAAACGTCATTATGGCAACCTCCCTAGCGCACTGCTGCTGCGGTACAGATTTCTGTACCAAAAGTGTACCATAGACTTTAATGGAAAAAGTTTTTTTACATTGTAGGCCTGTAATTTCCCCAAAGTATGTCCATACAGGAGTCTGGTAGACATCCTGAATATAATAACATGTTCAGATGCTTTGGGAATAATTCATAAAATCAGTTAATGAATATTTCAAAAGAAACTGTATCAGGTAAATTATCAGTGCAACCACTAGATGGCGCTGCAGATGTGCCAGGTTACATAGGACAGCATTGTAATACATTGAAGCCAAGGTATTACATACAGTTCTGTACACTTGGTGTTCCCACCCCCAGAAAGTCTGTGACACTGGGAGAGATGCAGAAAGAAGACCACTGTAGATGACATGGAGACACCAGATTATTTATTCAGTATTTTGAATAGGGAATCTCTCCATATATTTATATATTTTCAAACTTTTAGATAGGTTTATCTTTATCTGATGTGACATCAACGGGGAATAATCCGTTCTCTGCAGCTGCTTCTTTATTAGATCGGAGGCACACGGATCAGTGAGTTTGCACTCCTGTGGCTCCGATCTCTGCCTGACGAACCCAGCCCACTGCCAGATTCCCAATTGCTTGCTCGAGATGGTACTTGTGCATATACTTAAGAAACATTTTAATTACAAGATAAACCTATCTAAAAGTTTTAAAATATATAAGCTAAAATATACTGAGAGTAAACAAATCACATAGTTTTCCCTAATTATCCACAATTTTATTACCTAAGACGTGTGGTTTTTCCAGTGGGGAAAGTAAAATCTTCCCTATTCTTGCCCTTAAGTGCTGCATTGGCTATTTAAATGAGAGCAATGAACATAAAGCACATAATTCACAACAGCACTACGAAACAGTGTTGTAAAATATGAATGTGAGTGCCAAATCAATGCACAAAAGTGGCTGTTAAAATACATCCAAGCTATGGGGACCATGTAGACACTGAGACTGTTCAAAAAGGAAATTTGCTTGACTACTCAAACATTGATATTTGCAGATGCCCACACGAGTTTGGTCAGTAATCGTTACATCTCCGCAAAGTTTTCTAAAGTTGGCCCACCCTAAATCGGGCCATCGATCTCATTACTTTGGATTGGAACCAGTAAATGCCAACATACAAAGGGTGCACTTGCAATTCTTGGGACAATCAGCCGTGTGTGATGACGTCATCATGTGCAGTCAATATGCTCAGCTTTAGGCTATGTTCCCACATGTGCGGCTGCCCGTGGCGCCATGTTATTGAATGGGGCTCTTCCCTGCGGAGCGATGGGGGTTGATCAGGAGCGGCTCACCGAATTTTTGCTCACAGGCCGCGGCCGATTGACCCTGACCGTGGCCATAATTGAGACATGTTTTTTTACCACGTGCATTCTATCGCATCGCGGGTGGCTGCACATGTGGGAACATAGCCTAAAGCCCCCCATACACGACTAGATTTTTCATCCAATCAACTCAATCCAATCAATTTTTTTGGTTGATTGGTTGAAAATCTATGGCAGCCCACATGGTTAGATCAACCTAAACCAATTAAAATTGGGAAAAAAATTTATTGAAAAAGGATTGGACATGTTGGTAAATTTAAATTGGTTGTATTGAAATGCATTACACTTTTAGTCTATCTACAGAAAGTTGATCAAATATCTGTTACTACAGTTAACAAACATACAATCAATCACAGATTTCCCTGACCCCAAAAAATTTATCTTTTTTAAGCTGGCCATACACCTTCAGATTTCTCTGTCAGATTTCCTTCAGATCAGATCAGATCTACCAACAACCATGTAGTATAGTGTCCTCCCTGATAGAATACATAGTGATTGGAAGGTGTAGAAAGGTCCTCATATTACATGGGTTTGGTAAAACAAAATCTGATCTGAAGGAAATCTGACAGAGAAATCTGAAGGTGTATGGCCAGCTTTAGTTGATTGAACAGAAAATCTAGATGTGTATGGCTAGCTTTAGTGTTGAATACTTATTTAAAAATAACATTTGCGGAAACAGCTCTTGTTACTTTTAGACATCCTTTTGAATTGTCGACACTTCTAACATATACATATAGCTAACTATGCGTGGTCTAGACAGATCATTTAAATCTCTTTTTTCCCAGATTAGTCAAAATGTGTTAGATGAATCAATCAGATCTTCTGTAGACATGTTTAGACAAAAAGGACACATCCCAGTTCCCATACTGACTCACCTGAGAAACATTTACTGGCCACACTTGGACTAGAGACCCTCTGGAGCCTGCGGTTAGGTTGGAATGTGATTTGCTACAAATTCCACAGCAATTTATAAATGGAATCAGGCAATGACTGATCATTAGGATGACTGGCATAAGTCAGGCTGTCTGACTCGCCCACAATGCTTACATGCCTAGACTAAATAGTAAGTGTATTACATCTGTATGTACAGAACATTTAGTCTGTTAGCATTCCAAACATACAAGGATCACTTTTAATATTGGAAATTAGATGTCTTTAAGGGAACAATTCAACATTCAATAGTCATCAAGAATACTGAGGAAAAAAGTGTGAAAAAAAAAACCTAAAATCAAAGTGTCATCCTTTAACTAGGATAATATAATAATTACCAAAAAAGTCTTTCAACTATATATTATTCTCAACTCAAGAAGACAAAAAACAAAAATGTTTTACCTAATATATGACAAAAACACATTTTGCTTTTTAACATGATATGGTCCTTGTGTCAATGAAGTATATTCAAATACCACAAATGATGACTACATCCAGATTGATTTACAATTGATAATTTAACTTTAACACAGTATACCTAAAGATATCTATAGGACTCTGTTTTCAAGGTAAAATAATCTCATAAAGGTCAAGGGGTTGGGACCGTAATGTGCAGGTGTGACCAAGACAACCATGGAAACATTGGGGGCAGCAGCCATCAGATGTTGGTAGCTATAAATCTGTAGAGGTGGAGGAGGACGGGTTAGGTCAGAGTAAGTAAGAAAACCCAATGCCTAAACTGCATTTGAAAGTGCAGTTATCCTTGCAAAAAAAATAGGTAAAACTTTACAGCTTTACAGCAGAACTAGAAAGAATGTGGCATGTCCAAGATATTTAAAATAAATTTGAGCAATTTAAGTAAATAATTTAACTTCCAAAATATTGTAGAAATCTACAAAATCTAAGAATATACTGCCTGGGCCCAAAAAAAATCACACACTATTTCGTTGGACCACCTTTAGCTTTGATTACGGCACGCATTGGCTGCGGCATTGTTTCGATAAGCTTCTGCTATGTCACAAAATTTATTTCCATCCAGTGTTTCTATAAATTTTTCACCAAGATCTTGCATTGATGGTAGATTCTGGCTCTGCACAAAGCCTTCTCCAGCACATCCCAAAGATTTTCAATGGGGTTAAGGTCTGGACCATTTGGTGAAAATGATGTCTCATGCTCTCTGAATCACTCTTTCACAATTTGAGCCCAATGAATTCTGAATTGTCATCTTGTAATATGCCTGTGCCATCAGGGAAGAAAAAATCCATTAATGGAATAACCTGGTAATTCAGTATATCCAGGAATCAGCTGACCTCATTCTTGGAGCACATACTGTTGCTGAACCTAGATCTGTACCTATTTGCTTAGTTAAATCCAGGTGGCGACTTTTTTTGGCCAGGCAGTGTATGTTACTACTGTTTAATAGCATCCACGATCTGCCATGTGAACAGAGAGCTGGGGAGGAAGATGTCACTGCTGATTGTGATGATCCCTTCCCAAGTCTGAAGACAGCTTATAGGTAAATAATAGGTTTTTACATTTTATAAAAATAATGTAATAAAATATATAGATTCACTATTTTCCATTTTCCAGACTTAAACTAGAAACTAAAAGGTTTAATGACAAAATGAACAAGAGAAACATCTGGTGAGCAGTACAATATATTTGTGATCCTCTTTACTTTTGGAAATGCTAGTTGTTGGCTTTTTTGCGGACTTATAAAAGTATGCTTAATTTTGATGTAAAGGATTTGCCTGTTGCTTGCTCTAGGTCGGTGTCAGCAGAACAGTGACATGTGTTCTTAAACAACAAGCTGACAGACATTGTTTATGGGTAATTTAAAGAATGGCTATACTTGAAGGTTAAACTTGAATAAACTGATGATAAACATTGTTCGAGAATACCTTATTTTTAACAGATTTGGCCTTACCCCCCCCCCCATGCTAAAGTTTATAGATGGGAAATATTTTTTGAACTGAATCAATCAAAAGATTGCAATTGAGCATGAAACTAAAAGAGAAGTGACCTTGATAACTAGATAGAATTCAAATTGAGGAAATTGATTATGCTGTGTGGTAGTGTGATTAATATTACGTTGATACCGTGCTTACCCGAAAAAAAAGACAGTGTCTTATATAAATATTTGCTCCCAAAGATGCCCTACGTCTTATTTATGAGGGATGTCTTATTTTTCCATGAACAAGAATACAGCACTGTGGTATTAGGGTGGGGTGATCATTTAAAATCACACAGGGGGGATCAGAGCGAGGAATCAAAATGGCACAGGAGACTTGGATTTTAGTTACCCCTTCTGATCCTCCTGGGTCACTTTGATTGCCCCCTCTGATCCCCCCTGTCCAGAGTTACAGTTGCGTAAACTTGGGGTGCCTTATTTTCTGGGGGGAAACCTTATATTTCAGCACGAGACAAAAATTTTAGGATGCCTTATTTTCGGGGAAACGGTAGTAAATAGCACACCATGTATTGTGCAAGGCAATGAAATAGAAAATTGATAGAACAAAAGCTGATGCATGTATGGCTAGTTTTAGTAAAAACATCAAACTGAACATCAAATCTAATTAAATAAATTGTATAGTAAAGAGGAAGTAAATTGTAGAAAGGGTCGCAGGGACACCATTCTGAAAGAAAAGAAACAAACAATCTAAACATATTATAGCTTATCTATAAAAATCATGGGATGTCTTACAGTTCAAATGAAAGCTAAAACCCAGATAAAGCCCATTCTCACAACCTAATGGTAAATGAAAGAATCATTTCCATAGGAGGTAAAAAGAGTGAAACACAACCCCCAGCCCCCAGGCATCCTACTGCCAGGAAATGGGTGACTCATTGCACACTCATCTCTGCAGTCATTGTGCCATCAGCCGAGACAAAAGACATCAGAGTTATACTGGTGATCTGCTGCCATAATGACCCAGTTATCAAAAGAACCTTCATTGTTATAAGAAAATATAGAAGGCCATGATGCTGAATCATGCTTTGCCGTTAGGTGTCTTTCAGCACACACACACACACACACAAAGTGCCATCAATGATGAATGGCTTTAGTTGCTTTGTATAGTTCTAATAAGAACCAACTGCTCTTTATAGACGCATATAATCCTATCAGGGCTGAGATTCTTAAGAAATGTACAGATGTTTCCGGGATCTATTTTAGAAACAACTGAAAGCTTTTCTTAAGAAAAAGTTAGTCATTTCTCAATCGATGCCTAAAGACAATGCAGTGAACCTGCTTGTGGGAACGCAGCAAAATTACAAGCAATAAAACCTTATAGGGGGTTACACCAGTTTATATGGTGTTTATTTAAACAGGAATCCACCACCAGGCAGGCAAGTCTACATTTCAATGCATATATAAAAGTAAGGGCTTCTCCCCAAATTGGCGGCTGGCCTGCTTGCGGCTGACACAACTGCACGAGCGCTCGCTGTCAGTTCATTGCAGCTGCCCCTGGATCGCCTCCATAGAGAATGAAAGGACGTGGTTAAAAATCAATTCTACACACTTTTTTTGCCGTGTCTATTTAAGTCTATGGGTGCGATTGGCCGCGGCTGTGGCCAAACGCACCCATAGACCTCAATGGACAAGGTAAAAAAAAGCGTGGGGACACAGCCATTGAAATGAATGGAGGCAGCCGTCTGCGGTTGCAAGTGGGTTGTCCCTAAGAAGGTCCTGGCAGTTTAATAGCTTCAGTCTTCTTTGGACTCCAATGTGGAAATTTGACCTCATAACCCCATGTGAAAGGACCGTCAACTGATAAGTTGAAGGCCTTCCAGTTCAGTGAAATAAGCCCTGCCACCAGTAATAAATCCACTCTCAATTCAGTGAAAAAAATCCTTTAAGATGGGACAATCCACATTTTATCATGAAAGGACCTCTATCTTGACAGACCTATCCCACTACTGTAAAGGCCCCCATACACGTTTCAATTTCCCAACAATCGATGTCAGATTTGATCATAATTTATGATCGCCGTTGCTTCGATCAAACAAAGTACGATCAAACTACCTCCCACATGGAGAAACCAATTTTTGATCGATGTTGATTCGATCGATGAAAAGAACAATTGAAGGAAGTAGATCGTAAACACACCAAAATGTCTGCCAATGGATGTATAATATGCCTCTTATTAAAATCGAACCAAAAATCGATCGGGCACAACAAAATAACATTCGATCAATCAAAATCTTCTCTCATGTCCGATCAAACTTTTGTCCAATTTTGATCGAACTAGGTCGATTGAACCATGTTGACAGGCATCGATTTTTGATCAATCAACTTTAAAATCGATTGGTTTAGGACGATCGAAAGGGAAAATCGAAACGTGTATGGGGGGGCCTTTAAATGCTCTCACCACTTCATGACAGGTCTCCCACTCATGACAGACCTCATCACATAAAAGACCAATTGTGAAATGCCCTCACCCCATTATGACAGACCCTGCTCCAATGTGAAAGACCCTCGACCCTACATTACAGTATCTTCTCTTAAAGATAGGGCTTCCCTTCAGTAAGAGACCCTGCAGATGAACAACAGATTGTATGCAATTGGCTACAAGGTGGGAGCCGCAAGAGGAGGCAGCAGAGAAGCACCGTCACCCAATTGCTGTTATATATAACATCTTTTAATTTATTAGCAGATAGTTGTGAATAGCGTGTTATATTTAAATAACTATAATAACAGACAATGGACCATCTGGCAACTGTTGTAAAATGAAATATATGGCTCACCCATTGCCAGTAAGGCATAAAATAACAGAATCATATGAGGAGTGGTACAGGAGATGGTAAAGTGATATGACTGGAGTGGTAAAGTGATATGCTAAATCTAATTTTAAACCCAAAATGACTACAACATTGAAAGCCTTTGAACAGAGGATGCCAGATCACACCTTTGCTATAGGGTGGGTCCCAGACAGATTGGAGTGAAAACATGCATTCAATGATTATGGATGTCTAAAGCTAGGCATAGATGGTTAGATTTTTTTATCGCTTCCAGCTCAAATGATCACCGTGCGCATTGAAATCAATACAAAAATCAACCATTGCCATCGGGATCAATCGATGCCCACTTGATGGGGATGACATTAAATCGAGGAAGCACAAGCGCAGCATGATAATGTAATCGAGGGCTCCTCTAATGTAAGGCTATGTCTCCACGGTGGCGGGGATGCCGACCGACCCGATCCACATTACCTGTCTACACCACCGGAGGTCGACATACTGCACTACCCTAACTTTCAAACTGGCGGATCGACAGAATGCCGAGGGAACAGACAGTGCTCTAGGCAGGTAATGTGAATCAGGTCCGTCGGGTCCTGATAGCGCCATTGGGGACATAGAGTTAGGGCATTGACCCATGTATGGGGAGCTTAAGATACTGCTGAGATTGATCCAGGTTAATGGTGGTAAATGCAAAAAAACTATTTTTTTTATCTAGAATCTATTTTTAGGCAGACATCTGTTTTATCAATAATGATTTCTAAAAAAAATTAAAAGGCATGCATATCTAGCCTATTTAGTTTAATGGTTTCTAAGGAAAGAAGCGTAAAGCATTGTTTTTCATGAAATGTGAACAGAAAGATAATAATGATTACAATCAGTCTTTAGTCAGTCATGTAAACCAGCAGTTGTTCCCATGCTTAGTAGCTATTCCCCACCCATGACATGCCTATTTCCTGTTCAGTGTGACTGACTCATGTGTTTGGACACATAAGAAATACTGAAGCCTATACATTATTATTTTCCACTTAAAATGACCCCAGCAGATGTTTAATCCATTAAAAAGGATCCACAATGTTCTTTATGTAGAAAATGATTGTAAGGCAAACTAGGAAGGGCTTCTTTATTTTGGGTTCTATTCATTTCAATGCTATCATGCCCTATAAATACATGATTTAACCGCCCAAGCGGTAGGGACGGCACACCGGGGCACCGACAGCGCATACTTTTTATGTTGCACTGTCCCGGTGTCCCCGATGCGACATGCTGGCAGCTGGATCCTCCGGCTTATCCCCCTCCGAGTGACATGATGACGTCACATCGGGGAGGCGTGGGAAATTTGAAAGTGAATAGCACAAAATCAGTTTTCTATGTAGAAAACTGCTTTCAATGTGCTTCTATGTAAGAAATATGGCCAACAAACCATTTCTGGTAACCCTCTCTTCCCTGGTGTGATTTTACCACATCCATCACACCAGGTTAGAGAGGGTTACTGCAAATGGGCACATCTGGGGCACCAGAGACTTTATTTTGGCGAGATTTAGTACATGATTTTTGTGTTTTCTCATTAAAGCGGAAGTAAACTCAAAAAAAAAATCCCCCACATACATGACATGTACATATTACACACCTGTCAGCAGTATACATTTGTGAAAACTGCTACACAGAGAAAAAAAATAGGTACTTACAATCTTCACTTCCTCATTCCCTAAGGCACCATCTTAAGTACTGGCACCTGAAGCTACTTCCGCCCATTCTGTTGAACATTACTAAGGTGCCCCTCCCCTGCAAACATATTTACCCATCCCAAAGGGTTTGGTATGGAAGGACAGTTCTGGCCCTTCCAGAGATCTATGTGCTGCAGTTTGCATAGGAGACAGGAGTG
>CM070033.1:96422831-96433965 GCA_036250615.1 Ptychadena robeensis
CTCATTTTGTTTCAATTTGCTTTATCTTATCCTATTCCACATTTTTTAACCATTCGTTGTCTGTTACTGGGGGCCACACTCCTCCATTTTCACACAACTTAAACATCCATCCCTCATACTGACTCCATTTTACTTGATCCTTGCTCAGGCCCCATACACCCACCCGCCTTTCTGGCCACTGATATCACTATAGCTGTGTAATCACTGCTGAAGGTTGTGCGCAACTACCCATCATCTTTCTTAGCTCATTTTTCATTTCTGCCTGAGATGCTCAAGTTCTATCTAACCACCGTGCTGGTCTGTATTTGCGCTCTGGTACTGGTCTGTGTGTTCGGTTTTCTGTTAACCTGTACTTTCCATTTTCTTTTCACTTAAAAAGCAGACCAATAAAGCAAGTGTGTTATATTTGTGCACCTGATGTAGTGGACCCCTGTGCTCATACATTAAAGAAAGGCCTTTACTTTTTGTGCGCAAATTTTAGGCATCGTTCACATATTTGAACTAATGGCTTGGAGCAATTTTTACAAACTTGTTGTAAAAGTAATTTGTATTGAATACAAAAATAATTGTTCTTGTTCTGTAAAGCTTGGAAAAGCCACTCCCATCTGCAAAGACCAATACATTCATGCATTTAAGAGTAAATTGTTCCTATCCTTAGTAAGTGTAATAAACAGACTCAATGGTTTTTGGTGGCATAGCACATGCATACTATACACATTATTTCATACCAGTCTCATGGCTGAAGTGTTTTTTCACAGATACAGAAGTTGGCACACAGCTTCCTTTTTCAGCCACTAAAAATACTACTGGCTTTGCAAAACTTTTACAGAAAGTGGAAATGACTTAAGCTGGGCATAAACGGGTCGTTTTTCCGTTGACTGCTCAGCAGACCGACTGGCCATGATGATGTCATCACTCACGGCCACTAGTGCCGAGAATCAGCCGAGCACCCTTTGTGTGCCAGCCATTACTTCAGTCCCCATCTGAACTAATGGTATTGGTCCGGAATTTACCGACATGTTAAATCACCATGCAATTCGACATGCGGCAGATCCCTGGTCAATCTGCCCAGGTGGGCGCACCTGATTTTCGGCTGACCGACCGAATGGCGGGAACGCGCACGGCAGCCGTTCAGCTGAAGAATTGGGCAGGAATCTGCCCGTCTATGCCCAGCTTTATACAGAAGACAGCTACCAACAACTTACTTAAACATAACCCTGTTTATTGATGCCAAAATTAAGCATCTACCCCACACACATGGAACTACATTTATCAGAAAACATCTTTTGGGATAAGCACAGAATTAACAGAAACAAAGAGGGTTTTGAATATTCATTTTAAAAATTGTGAGCCAACTTATTATATAAGAATCGTGTTATCTACTTCCTTATTTACTGGGACCAAACATTTATCTTGCGATCAAAATCAGGCCATGTCAGATCCCAAAGATTGTGCTGGTAATACATTCCATTTGCAAGCTCTTGAAGAGAGTCTACAGTATGTGGTTTTGGTTTATCAAGAACTGGTACTTCCTCATGGTGTACCTGACTCATTGCTTTACCTTGTTACATTACTAGGACTGAGGGTGATATGCTCATAGCAGACAGAGATTTCCCACAAATTAATTGGAAGCATCCAAATTTGCAACTTATTTTTCCCACCCAAATATAGTTCAAGTTGGGTATTCTCTCAGAGCAAGAGGTAGTCTTAAATTGCAATGGTATGTTTATGGTAGCTGTGAGAGACAGAAAATCCCTCACAACCCCAATGAGTTTGGTTCAGAAATTGATGTGCAATGAAATGAACTAAATAATAATTATCCCCCTGTCAAGCAGCAAGATTTCAGACTCCCAGTTGTCTTCCCTTTATTCTGGTAACAAGCTTAAAGTAGGAACAACCCTTGTTAACAAGTTCTACTTCTCTCAGCTAGTTATTCCAAATTAGGCACCATGACCAAGACCAAAGAGCTGTCCAAGGATGTCAAGGACAAGACTGTAGACATACACAAGGCTAAACTGAGCTAGAAGACTGTAGCCAAGCAAGTGGGTGAGATGTAGTATATGATTCTCACACAGGTAAACTTGATTGTTTAGAAAGTCCCTCATATTACATGGTTTTGGTCAAACAAAATGAGATCTAGAGGGAATCTGACAGACAAATCAAAAAGGTGTATGAGGACCCATAGTGTTATAATTCATATTTAAAAAAAGACACAATAACTGTGAATCTCCCTTGGTCTGGGGTTGCATGTAAAAGCTCATCTTGTGCAGTTGCAATAATCATGAAAATGATGACAAAGCAACCCAAAACTACATGGGAAGGGGGGAAGGGGGGTTGGGGGGAATGATCTTAGGGCTGCTGGGACCAGTCATCAAACAAACATATAGTAACACATTACACCATCATGGACTGAAATCTTGCAGCACATGTACAGGCCCATTTGCAGTGTGCAATGAACATCTAATTGATCCAGAGGAGAACCAGGTGAAAATGTGGTCAAAAGAGGCGAAAATCAAGCTCTTTTGCATTAACTCAACTCACTATGTTTGGAGGAGGAGAATTGCTACCTATGACCCCAGGAACACCACCCCTACTGTCAAACATGGGGGTGGACACATGCACATGCTTAGGGTGTATTTTTCTGTTTAGGAGACAGATCACATTCACTGCATTGAAGGGACAATCAAGCACCTCCTTCTTTCAACCAGGACATTGAAAATGGGTCCTGGATGGGTATTCTAGCATGACAATGACACAAACCACATGGTCGAAGCAAAAAAGAAGTAGCCTAAGATGAAGCACATTCAGGTCCTTTAGTGGCCTAGACAGTTTTCAGACATTTGTAGAATGAACTGAAAGCTTGAGTTGGCAACTTACTGACATGGAGAACATCTGCATAGATAAGCAGGACAGAATACCTTCCGAGATGTGTACAAAACTGGTGTATAGGTTCATTTCAATGCACACAAATCTCTGAATTTAATTCATTGGGTTTGTGAGGGTTTTGTTGTAATGTTGTCTCTTACAGCTACAATAAACATAACATTACAATATAGATTGGTAATTTCTATGTCAGAGGGAAAACTTACAAATTAAGAAGAAGATCAATTACTAAGTATTTTTCGGACTATAAGACACACCAGACCATAAGACGCACCCAGTTTTTAGAGCAGTAAACCAGAAATTTTTTTTTATAACATTTTCACATCAATTGGGTGAATGCAATGGAATAAATGAATGCAATATTCAATTCAGACAGTAGGTGTCACTAGCAGCAGTACACTCACAGCACAAATTCATCTTCCTCACTGACAGGGAGGAGGGGGGGCCAACAGCTGTAGAGTCCCTGCTCTGCCGATGTTGCTGTTCCTGTGTCCGTGGGAGCTGCAGAGTGATTGCAGTTCCCACGGACACGGAAAGAGGGATAGATGGCAGTTTATCTATCCCTCTCTTCTTTGCTTATGCCAGCAGGGCTCTGTTGGCATAAGCAATTATACAGTTCAGATATGAGATCCAGACACCGGCCGGCATCTCTCATCTTGACAGCTCCCTGCCTAATCTCCTTCCCGGGATAGCTGGCGGGAAGCCACTCGGCCGCGAGGGTTGCGCATTTGGACCATAAGACACAGGAACTCCCCCGCCCCCCCCCCCCGGTTTTGGGAGTGAAAAGTGTGTCCTATAGTCCGAAAAATACGGTATCCAGATCACAGAAAATAGACGTGTAATTTAATATATAGATGTGGTGAGCATACAGTTTTGTTGCATGTGCCAGTGAGGGGAAAAATACATAAGATATAATATCAGCAATCATTTACCTGTAAAACTCCCGTTGTGTTGTTCTTTAGACACCCCAACACGCCGCTGCTCACAGTCAGTGCCATTCTCTGCCATTTCATATGTCAGCTGATTGAGGATCTTCCAGAGAAAACAGATCACGGTCATGGCTGCGTACATTACACATAAACACTGAATACAAGCATTTTATCTACAATAAAATAATCCTTCAGCTTCATTTGAAGAAAACATATGTATTTTGGATTTCAAGGCCCCATAAGTGAAAGACGAAACTGGCTGCACTCCAGCCAGGCAGACGGGATAGAAATCAGTTATGAAAACACATTGTGCAATCTCCTTATTACAACACAGCAAATGTTGTAACACATCGAGTGGGATTTATTCCTGGATGCGTGGAAAGCAACTTGAAATATCATACAGCTAATACTCCTGACAGGAAGGGTGTGTAAATCCCTGCAGTGTGACTCTGGTTTCCAGAGATGTGAAATATAAAACTAGCTGTTATAAAACGCAGAAGACTACGCAAACAGTCATCGGATTTATCAGGCACACTTCACTGATCAGGAGTCATCTTTCCCAGCATAACCGGCACAGGCCAAGGCCTATAAAACACAACTGTTCTCTATAGACATAATACCTCTCCTGCTGACTTGAGGAAATCATATAGGGTGGTAAAATAAAACACTAAGCACAGAACAAATGGGAAGAACAGTTGATTATGATCGTAATCATGTGGTTTTAGAGGGAGATCACAAAAATAAAAATAAGCAGAATTAGAACATATAGAATATTGGAAATAAAAAAAAAGGAATGCAATAAAACAAGGGAGGGTTATGTGGATAATGGTAGCCATACACTGTTCGATTTTTCTGTTCGATCGTCGTCAATGGACCGATGTTTTTGTTGGTCAATTGAACCATGTATGGCTTACCAACATAAACCTCCCTTGCTTTATTGCATTACTTTTTTATTGCCAATACTCTATATGTTCTAATTCTGCTTTTTTCCATGCTACTGAATCGATTCCTGCCCACCTGGTACAATCGACCCAAAGTGATCAATATCTAACAGAAAATCAATCAAAAAGTGTGCACAGAACTCATGAAAGGTATCGGTCGGTTGTAAATCGGGGGTACAATTGATCAATGTTTGACAGTTGATATTTAAATCACACAAGACGATTGGATCGAAGAATGATTGTGCAAAAGTTGACCAGTGTATGGCTGGCTAGGGAATCAGATGGTATAGGGAAGTGGGATTTAGAAAGCTTTAGGTACAAGCTCTGTCTCATATTCATTATACTACTACAACTGTCACCTTTACCTGTATTAAAATTATTTTTTACTGTCCAGAAAAAAAACAAAAAACACTACACATGCAGTGTTGCGCTGCTAAGAACGCAAGAGTTATGCACGGGAGTACTAGCCAGTACTGGCTATATGCATTTTTAGATGCGCATTTAAGGCTTAAAAGCGTATTGGAACCATAATGCCGGCTCATCTAAACAGTAGAGCATTATAAAAATATATACCACACCTCATAACGTATGTGTTGATGGCAACTTAGCACATGTGTTGTTTAGAGGCCAATAGATCACATTAAATGGCCATATTTGCACACCTATGAAGCAAGTCTATTACATACAGTCAGATAAGTGAGACAGAAAAGACAATTTTTTAACACAATCACATATACATATATACAACAACACACTGAATACTGAACAATTAAAGTTGGTTATCCAATAAGCTGATCTATTTATTTAGCCTTTTTAAGGAAGCATGGCAATATGATAAAGACTGACTCGGGACTGACTGACGGTAGCATACACCAGGAAAGTCCCTATGTGTATATGTATGTCTGATGTAGGGTAACCATTTTATGTTATAAGTGTATGTCCCCCCAATGGCAACATATTAATAAGTGATTGTGTATACTGTCAGGCCAGGAGAATGGATGCTCTTTTTATCATGGAATACACAAAGAAGGACTTGTTGAGGAAAGTTTTATGGACTTCCTCTCCAAATGTCACCTGATCCCCCCCCCCCCCCCCCCCCAAAAAAATTAAGGAAATCAGAATGGACACAAGCTGCAATGAGGGCTCTTTCACACGCACTTTTTGTAGTGGCCTGCCAACACACCATATGTGAAACAAGACACAAGATATGATTAACATTGGTTTGTTGTGGTGTGCTTTAACACAAGTAGGCCACAATGGTCAACTGGCACACAAAACTTTTTCCTCAATGGACAATACTGCTAATGAACAGGCATGAAGGGTTCTAACATACCAGAGCAATTTTGTAATTTTTTGTATGTAAATTATTTTAAAAGGACATTTGATCTAATCACCAGGATGAGAGAAAATATCTCCCCAATAGGACCACAAAAAAAAATGTTCATAGCTGCCAATCATTTAACCAAAAATTGTACACCAGGCTAAGAGAAGGTAAAACTTACATATTCCAGTTAAGTTTTATTTTTTACAAAAGTCTTCCAGGTACAACAAACTGAGATTAGGTCCTTCACATCAGAGACATTAAAACGGTGCGGGTTCAGGAGGTCGTCAGTCCTTGTCTAGGAAATACAGATAGGAATAAAGTCAATTATGTACATCACATAGAAGGGACAGACATAAGACAAATCACTTATGTTATTAGGCTCTGATGAAAGCAGCTATTGTGCTAAATACCAGATCCTATGTATAGATTTAAAGCAGATTGGAAATGTCATCAGGGAAACGACTTGGGGCAATCCAGATTTACTTATTACAGGAAAAGTTTTCTGGGGTTTTATTTCACATATAATCCTTATAATATGGAGTTTGGCAGTGAGGGACGTAGGGTCCCCATACATGGGTCGATTCTTAGTTAGACTTCCGAACAATCAATCACTGTGTGTGTTCGGGGCGTACGATTGTTTGGGAATTGAATGCGGCCACCTTTTCTAGATTGAACAGGGGACCAACATGTTGGTAAATCCTTGTTCGATTGCCATTACTTTGGATGGAGCCAGGCACATAGACTGCTACTTGTAGTGTCTATTAGAAGCCTAAAGGCCCCCATACACGTTTAAACTTCCCTACAATCGATGACAGATTCGATCATAATTTATGATCCGCGTTGGATCGATCGAACAAAATACGATGGAACTATCTCCCACATGGAGAAACCAATATTTGATAAATGTTGATTCAATCGATCAAAAGAATAATTGAAGGAAGTCGATGGTAAACACACTAAAATGTCTGCCAATGGATGTATAAGTATGCTTATTATTTAAATCAAACCAAAAT
Source organism: Ptychadena robeensis (assembly GCA_036250615.1). Lineage (NCBI taxonomy): Eukaryota > Metazoa > Chordata > Amphibia > Anura > Ptychadenidae > Ptychadena > Ptychadena robeensis. The sequence continues at coordinate 96,429,922 of CM070033.1, forward strand.
CGGTCGGGCACAACAAAATAACATTTGATGTACATTCGATCAATCAAAATTTTCCATCATGGCCAATCATTTTTCGATCAAACCTTTGTCCAATTTTGATCGAACTAGGTCAATCGAACCATGTGGACAGGCATAGATTTTTGATCGATCGACAATAAAATTGATTGGTTTAGCTCGATCGAACGTGTATGGGGGGCCTAAAATTGGACTCACATGTGGTGTGTACAGTCACACCGGTGAGGCACAAAATGTGTCAACGACTGCCTGCTGTAGCACAGGCAAACACCACTATCATCTCGTCTTTAGTTAAAGCTCATGTATATATATACAGAAAGTGACTAAAATGAGTCTTCATGAAAACAGTAGCACTGAGGTACAATAAATGATTTGATTTATTAATAAATAATACCTATATACATGGTACTAGCAAAAATGTAAGTATACAGAAGGAGAAACTTTAATTTCATAAACCCCACATGAAGCAAGTGGCAGTCCTCTAATCAAAGAAGTAAAAACTTCCACTAGAAAAAAAACTCAGCTTTCCGGCAATTTATGAATGCAGGCTTCTAATCGTCTCCCTGAAAACACATACATAGGATTGGCTATCGCAGAATACGCGCTGTCACTAGATGTGTTATATTTTACAGGCAGGCAAATAACAGGAACAGGAAGATCCTGCTAAGCTGATCAGCTAATATTTGGTTGATGGTGAAGACAACAACCTTCCACATAAATGTCTGACACAGCTTACTGTGAAGTGTCAATTGCAGAACTTTCATATTACCTATTCTATATTATTCTATACGACCTATACTAAGAACATGCTGACTGAACGCAGCATTATGATATTACCATATAGCTATAAAATAAGTTTTCTTGATTCACTTCTCATATTTTTTAAAGGCCAAACCAACAGTGAAAAGAGCCTCTGGGAAGGAAGATTAGCATTTATAATTTATTTTGTATTTAGAGTTAGACTATGTTTCCACTATATTTTTGGACCCCCTCGGATCCCAACGGAACACATTCACTTACCTGCTCGGCGAATGCTGTCTTCACAGCACCAAGCCGTTCCACCGATGCAAGGCTGAACGTAGTCGAGAACGTTCAGCCTCTGCATCGGGTGATGTCTAAACACAGTATCCCCCGAGCAGGTAAGGTCTATGTGCTCTGTCGGGATCCCCGCCAAGCAAATAGCCTTAGCAGAGGGGGTCCTGGCGTATTGTGGAAACAAGCCCTTAGTTATCGTATAGTGGAAACAAGCAAAAAATTTTTTACAACTTATTTACAGAAAAAAGCATATATAGCATAAACAAACAATAAAATTTTTTTTATAAGAAGTGGGCAAAAATAGGTAAAAAAAACATTGCTAATAGTCACAGCTTGATATGCGAGGGCCACAGCCGCAGCAGTATCCACAGCGGGCCTATGAATTACATAGGGCTGCCACCCATCCGGTCGGCGAGTAGCATTAACTATTATTATTTAGTACAGAGAGCTTTTGGATTTTGTACAATTATTTATTTTGATAATGGTGTCATTGTTATCTGTGTGTAGATATGTTAAATGCGATGCAAATAATTTAAATGCAAATTGAATGCAGATTGCAATTAAACCAGTTTAGCTCTTTAGCTGCTTAATATAGTTAGCCTTGTTGCAGTCTTCATGCTCAACTTTGTGCATCTAATCATCTCTATCTGTATTGTAGGGCTTTCACGTTTGATTTGGGTGTCTGAAGTATGATCTGCTGAAAATCTCGGCAGATATCCTTAAACGTTTAAGCTTCTTTGGAATAAGACAGTCTTATCTGCTTTTACCTTGAGGATCAAATTGACATACACCTTTAGATTTCACTGTCAGAGTTCCTTTAGATCTTTTTGTTTTACCAAAACCATGTAATATGATGGACTTTCTTTACCATCAAGTCTGTGTTCAGTCACAGAGGACCCTATACTACATAGTTGTTGGTAGATCTTAAGGATATCTGACAGAGATCTAAAGGTGTATGGCCAGCTTAAAGCTGGGAATACACGGGTCGATTTTTCCCCAGAATTCTGCGTTGACGGCACTGTGCTGTGCAGAAATCTAGTAAAAAATCTACCCGTGAATGCCGGTTTTCTAGCAAGATCAATAGATCTTGCTCAGCCAAAGAGGTTATCGACATATTGGCAAACCGTGTTCGATATCCTATACTTTGAATAGGGAACCACATTTCCCATTCATAGTATAGACCGGCTGACAGCTGGCTCCCAATATCGGGGGAAGTCGGGCAGTAGCACGATCACGTCATCGCGCTACTGGCGAGATCTCTCTATCGATATCGAGCAGTGTATATATTAGCCTTAAATGTTGGACTTCTACTACTGCAAACATCCTGCAGATCCTTTACTCCTGGTATGTGGAAAATGGGTCCCTATCCAAATGAATTTGTCTGAGTGTTGAATGCAGTGTAATATCACACCAGCTAGAGAAAGCTTATGCAGCGCTGTTGTTATATTGTGTTTTAATTGTGTGTTTTTAATGTTGTGGTATGGTGAGGGTAAAGATTACTAGTTGTTTGAATATTGCCTAGCCCAATTTATGTGATTTTTGGAACGTCCTGCACATAACTAGAGAAGTCTTTGAAGTGAAATGGAGAAGTCTAAAGAAGTCTATGAAATGAAGTGAAGTCTATTTTTAAAGATGATCTGCAAGTCACATGGAATATGCTACCCATGACCATCCGTTTTGAACCAGACCACACAATTACATGACAATACCTTCAATCTCTATAGCTGGCCATACACCTTTAGATCGCTCTGTCAGATATCCTTTAGATCTACCAACAACTATGTAGTTCCGGGTCCTCTGCGATTGAACACAAGTAGACTTGATTGTTTAGAAAGTCCCTCATATTACATGGATTTGGTAAAACAAATCTGACAGAGAAATCTAAAAGGTGCATGGGGGCCCTATGAAGGAATGTGGTTATTAGGAAACTATTACATGAAGGAAAACTATAACTTAAGAGTCAAAAGAAAAAAAAAAATTCATATGCATATTTATGGAATATAAATGTATGGACACTGAAGCATCAAGGGGTATAGATTTTCTAATAATTAGCAGGAGTTGTCCGATACCGGAAAAGTATTTTAGTCCTTGTAACCCTGAAGACATACCTTTAGTTTCAACAAAATATATATCAACTCCTACTCCTGATTTTTTTTTCTCTCCTTCTGCACAAAAATGGTATGCTGAAGAACAGGTATGACCACATACAGGTCCAGAGAGTTTTACATGTTTAGGAAATACTAAGAAAGTGTTTACAAAGGTCTCAGAAAGTATATGTCTGTAACCTCATGCTCTAAGCATTTTCATGTTTTACATGCAGTACCCAAGATTTGTAGGCAAAATACATTTTTAAAATATATATAAATAAATATAACCTTAGCCACAATTACAGCCATTTGGTAGATAATGGATGATATGCAATAAGCTTAGCAATTGGATGGGGATCGACGGCGGACAACCAATTACTCATCTCTCCAGAAATATTCAATTGGCTTCAAGTCAGGACTATGGCTGTACCACTACAGAACTTTAGACAGCTTTGGCCACTAGAGAACTTCAAACAGTTGTCCCTAAGCCACTCTTTGTCATGTTGGAAAGTGATCCTGTACTTTGCTGGTCTGCATTCCTCACCCCTGACCAGTCTACCAGTCCCTGCGGTTGGGAAAAAATCCCCATGCTACCACTATCATGATTTATTGTTGGGATGGTTTTGGCCAAGTAATGGGAGGTGTCTGGTTCTTTTAAAGCATATTACAACTGAGACAAAACAGCTAAATCATGGGTTCTGTAAACCATAGAACATTGTGAATGTCATTCAGGTGCCTTTTTGAAAACTCCAATTGCTCTTTCATAGGTTTTGCATGGCAGATGATCCGTCGAGGGCTGCATTTATAGTTCTTCTTATGAATCTAAATAAAATCTTATAAATCTAAAGAAACAATCTAAGGTAAGAACTAATTCAAACCTCAAAGCACCTTGGGTCGCTATGTTAAC
>CM070033.1:96451595-96470224 GCA_036250615.1 Ptychadena robeensis
GGGGAAGCAACACCCCTCCATTAACATGGAGGTCTATGGCACCGCCCTCCCTGCTCCCTTGGCGCCACTGATGCAAAGACACGGGGCAGGAAAAGCTCAGAGCCAGCGGTTGCACCTGATCCCGGCACAGGTGAATCAAACTGCGCCTGCAGCTCAGGACATTAAGTAAACTTTTGCCAGGGGTATTGATGATTATGGGCTGGACTGTAGGTCGGTAATTCCTGGTTGTGGCTGGACAGCTAGGAGGACTCCATGTTATTCTCCCTGCTAATGTCCCACTCCACACATTATCAGCACAAGCGGGGTGTCAGTGACATCACTTCTGGTGCATGGAACACAGAAGATCCAAGATCAGTATACTGGAAGTGACGTCACTTCCTGAACAGCCCCCATATATGTTTTTTTCCCCAAAGTTGACAGCTATGAATTGCACTGCTATCGTTAGTCCCTACACCTTTCCCTATTTTTTAGAAACCATTGCATTACTGCATCTTTACACTAAACCCCTTCACAGTAGGGTCTGTGGGTAGGAGTCTTATTAGGGGTCAATGTGAGGGATCAAGAGCCATGGATCTTAGAATACATCTGCAGAGAGGATGAATGGGTTTGGGAAGGTCAGTGCGAGAAAGGAAAAGTGAATCTATCTTGGAATTCCCTGCAAACAAACAAGCCTTCTGCGTCATCGAACGGACGTCACTTCTGGTGCCGGGCTTACTTCTCGGCTAATTTTGTATTAATAAAAAGGAGTATGCAGTCCGTTGCAAGACAAACTGAAGCCAAAACATCAAGTTCACATCTTTTATAATCTCTCAGTTCAAGTCTCCTATAATGAAAGGAGCAGAATGAAATACATCTATGTTACGGAATGATCAACATACAACACTAAATTTAGAGAGAAGCATAGTCAGCGGAGAAGGTGGATAGTGAATAAATAAAAAATGCATCACCACTGATATTGTATAATATGTCCACAGTTCAGTATTTTTATTTCTTGTTTTTATTTTTTTAAATCTGTCATTTCAAATTGCACAAACAAAACAGCATTTTTTATTTTTAATGTTGTTGCTTAAATTCTCTCCTCTGTACACTCAAAACAGTGACCTAAGAACACCACAATATCCAACATACATAAACCTCAGGGAATAGGAGAAGGGTAGTACACAGACTGGAATTATGGTGCCTTCTTCGTTCCTGAATGAAATGGTCCCACAAAAAAAGCACAGGATACAGCACAACATAGGGCCATCTGTTCATCATGGAGTGAGCTACACACACTAGCATTATCTATATGCGCAAATGAAGATTCCCTTAAGAGACAGGTTTTTTTCCCCCGTTTATGCAACGTTGTTTTGTATGTTGCTAAAATTTGTTTTATGAGCTGCACAACAAAACTGGTATAGAACATGGAGATTAGTGTTCTTTTGTCATCGGCAGTCTTGCATGTGGAAATAGAAACTGTTTTTTCTTCTTCAGAATATACAAGTAGATATATGTATTTAGATAAGACAGTACATAAGCTGCTTACATACATCAATTTTGAAAGATTCAATATTAAGTTTTCTATCACTACAGAGTGCAAATCAGATTCTTCACATAGACTGTTAGCTTTGTTAACCCCTTTGCTGCCAGTGTTTCTACACCATAGAATTTGAGTATGTATTGCAGGTCCTTTGAGGGGTTCAGAGGATTGCACTAACCTCTGCAATAGCCAAGGCTTCCAACCTACCCTAGACACACACACCCCCCAGTTACTGGAGAGGTTACAAGCAGCCCTCAGTAAAAGAAAGGAAAACAAACACAAAAAAAAAACATTAAAAAAATAGAAAGCCCACTTAAAGCATTGAAGTACTATGCTCCTCAAAATAAATCATAATTTTGGAGAATATGGAATGTGAACATAAGAATTTAAAGTGGTGTGATCCATATGCTGTAGAAAATAAAACTGTCCTTCATGAAACAAAGGGATTTTTGGAGCTGTTCCCTGGTATGGGTCAGGAAGGTGGAAGGAGGACGGTGGAGTTTCTGTAAGAAAATAGCCCAGGTTCAGAGGTTGCAGCTCTTGTTTTACATGCTGTATCCAAATCCAGGTTGGGGTTGCCCATATGCAGGTGGAGCAGTATAACCATAACCAAATGCTGCTTGGGGAGGTACTGGGACACTGGGTCCTGCAGTCAGCATAAGCTGTGGCTGGCCTAAGGAAATGAAAGACGTACAATGTCAATATACCAGGTTTGAAATCATTTGACAATATTTGTGTTATAAGTCATCTCTTTTAAACCTGCATATTATAATAATTTCAGCTGGGATTTCACAATCAAAAACCCAACACAACGGTTTTATCCACTTAGGATTCTGTGAACACTGACAGTAAAACAAAAACACCAATTGCCACTACCTGCCAATTTCCCAACATTTCTTTCAGTGGCCTTAATGATTGCATATGCAGCACAAGCGGGACTGTCCAGACCAATACCCATCTGCATTTCCCTATTGGAAGATCTGCTTTTGCCAGTATATCATACACGGCTATCAACATACATACTTGCTATTTTTTTTTGTATGTAGAAGTATTTATTTTAGAGTTTACAGTTACAGTTGGCAAGTGTAACCTCATAGGTCTGCATAACATAAAATCTCTTAAGCTGGCCATAGAAGGTTCAATTTGGTCACCGTGCATGCTTGCGGCAATCGACCACCGTCCCCATCCAAAGTAACTGCTGCCACACAAAGGGTGCATGGCCGAATCTCGACATCTATGCCAGATTACCACCACTAAACCACCAAGATATTAAACAATCTTGCAGACAATTCCATTACTAAAGCCCCCCCCCCCCATACACATTGATATCACTCCCTACAATTTACATTAGATCTACCAACAACTATGTAGTGCCGAGTCCTCCCTGATAGAACACATAGTGCTTGGAAGGATTAGAAAGGTCCTCTTATTACATGGTTTCAGACGAAAAAAAGTGGATTGTGCAGAAATTGTATGGTAAGATTGTAAGGTGTATGGTGACCTTTACACATGGATTTGTTTGAATGTTTGAAAGAACCAGCAAAGTGGTAATATAAATGTCAAGAAAATTTACCATAAACAATTGGCTGCGTCTCTGTTGCTTGTTCTTCCTCTTTTCTGAGTGATTCGGAGGCATCTAGTTTGTCGACCTTAAAAAAAACAAAACAAATGTTGAAATAAGCACAGTTGGACACGTATAGTTAACATGTATGCTGTAAATCCTATATAAACGGCCAGTTTTATGTGGAAAAGCCTCCCCTCTTTATGGAGACTATGCCATTTTACTACAGTATGGTTCTGCACAAGGCAGTAATTGCCCCTGATAAGTAACAACAATTAAGAAATAGGTTCATGTACACACTTGCCAAAGTCATTAATAAATTACATAAAAACTATTCTATGTGGGGATCTTACATTTAAGATAAGATTCCTTAGGATTTAGAAATGTAGAATATAGAATGTCTTTTCCTATAGAACAACAAGAATGCAATAGAATGCAATTGGAAAATTAGCTGAATTCTATGTTCTATGGTTTTGAAACAGGTTATATCTGATGTCCCACTCCATCCATAATGTGTAATCAAACACCACCTCCTCAACAAAAACAGAAAACTGAACTGACATGCAAGCAGTTCTCAAACACCACACAATTAGGTTAATAGTTTCAGTCACAATAAAACTACGACAATTGTTAAGAAGATTTTATAGACAAACATGTTCCTAGAAACAGCACATTTCCAGATAGCAAAAAGTGCACCCTGACCTCCAAAAGCCAAAATCTTCATTCTGTGTGCCTCGTGTGCTCCACTGCGATGCTCGATATTAACCTAACCCAGCAGATTGCCACAAACAAGTATTCACTCTAACGCCTAGAACACTGATCCTTATCCTGAGAAGTCTGCAAGACTAGGTAAAGGCAGGTAAAAGGTGTCACGATTCAAAGTACTTTGGTGTCAGCGGCACTGAAGATAAAGTCCACTTTGTCTCCAAAGAGTGATGAGGAAGAACTCTGGAAGACGCCACCTAAACAATTTGTGTGCGCATTCCTACACGTTATGCAGGCAAAGCGTTCTACACAACCGTTGGCATGTTTTGTTATAAGGGTTAATAACAAACAATAAATAAATAAAAAAATTAACCTGATTTTTTTTCTCAATGTACAGCAGCACTCAATCCTACATGGTCCACAGCCAGAGGATGTAAGCTCGAGGTTATGTTCTGAAATTTATGAACACGCACGCAACATGCTCAAATGCATGACAAACAATGTCTTACTTACTATGACACAAGATGTTTCCATTAGCTAAAGGGATATATGGAAAAGCCTATAAATATCTTCCATGCACAAAAAAAGTCATGTTTGATTAGAAAAGTGAAATCATCTAACCTAATTAAACATATGCAGCACTGATGCTTGTTAAAAGAGAAAAAAAAACATGTGCCAGCCCACAGAAGACAGTGAACTATATACGGTTAACTTGCCAGTTACCAAAAAAGGGAACTTCTTCGTATATTGATATAATAAGGTTCTCCTCAAAAGAAAAGTGGGTGGTTGCCCACTTATGTCTGTACAGACTTACTAAATGCAGTAGCAGCATGTTAGGAAGGCATCCATTTATATTCAAATCTATTAAAATTGTTGATTTGTTCAAGGTTCATTTTATTCTTGCACAGAAAATATAGATCCCATTTCATACACAACTCAACTTCAATACTTGAATGTAGAGAGAAGAAAGTGAACCTATAATATGTCAGACTTATAGCAAATTCCAGGCTAACCAAGCTGAAACAAAACACATACTAGAAAGAATTAGCCACATCAATTATAAAGTTTTTGTTCACTTTCTTCTCATATTAAAGAGGGTTAATGAAGGGGTGCAGATTTAACCAAGATGAACAATATGTGTCAAAAAGAAGAGCCAAAAAATATGTAAACAGTTTTCTTCATTCCTGAGAATCCTGGAATAATTAAGTGTTACCCATGTAAATGGATCATCAATAGGATTAGTAAGGACACACTGTAGAAGGCTTTTCCACAGAAGCTGCAGAGCCAAAAATGCCTTGTGAAGCATGCGCTCAATGCCGTTTTTGTGTTAACATTTTAAAAACGTGTGCATGACAAGAAAAAAGGCAAAAAAAAAAACTGAAGCAAGAAGTGAATTCTGTCCATGGAGTTTGCCATACATGTTCCTGATATCACAAGCCTACAGCGATGCTTGTCCCTAGCTGCAAAAACATGGTGATGCATTTACAAAAGCTGTCAGGCATGCTCATCAGAGAAATACAAAAACATTGCCAGTATTTCACACAAACACACCTTCGTATTTGGAGGACCAGACACAGAAGGACATTTTCCTGATGCGATTTCTGTCTAAAATGATTTGTAGCATTGAGTATCAAATTATTATCACTTTCTAAATACCATAGTTATTATAGTTTTTTTCGAATTAAAAAAATTCCCCCCAAAAATCAGTTCTATAATAAATTTACAAAATAAAGTTTAACATTCTTCTCGCTTTATAGATTTCCCAAGTGGTGAAGCTGTGCATTCCCAGGGTGAAAAGGGGTCATTCCTCAGCTCACACATATGCAATTGCGAGCTTACAAATGGCAAAATGATCAAATCTCCTTTCACGGGCTAGCAGTGGTACTGTGTGCTGGGAGACTGGTTATCTACTCAAGATTGACAGCAAATGTTTAATTTGTCCATCAATTTTAACAAATCGCTTTAAAGTTGGCCTACAGTGGAAACACAACCATTGCTCTGAACCATACCAATACATCACCAAAAAGCGCCATTGGATAAGGCATTTGATCACATGATCTTAATGTAAGGAGCTCAAGGGTATGTTTACCCCGGAGTACCCAAATCATCAGATTCCCCTGTGCCTGAGACCTCCTGACCAAATGCCAGATCATTAAATGGCTGGAAATGAGATTTTAAAGAGAACACATGTGTATTAGTGTTATAGATTATAATTTATTATACTGAAGGGTTGGGGGTAAGGGGGTTGCATTTCCACAATAAGTTTGCTTTAATCTTAGAATTTACACAACATCATCATTGATATGCCTTCTGACATGTGACACAAATAGAAGAGTTAAATTATCAATAACAGCAGGAAAAATAACTTCTGTGACTACTTTTGCCTACTGTCAGCAAATTAATAAACCAAGATCAGGAACTAGATCACAGTTCAATGTTAGTGGCATTTCTGAAGGATATTTAGGATTACAATCCCAAAACATACATGGAAAACTAGGGAAAGGCTAGTTATGTGGACAAGTTGGAGTCATTAACACTTGAGATGCACTGTCCATAGTTGCAGCCTTTGGCATGCAAGTAGTAAGCAGTATCTGAGTGTGTTTGCTCAGGTTACCCTGCTTAAAAATGCTAAAAAATTGCATTGCATGGAGACAGAATGAAAAATAAGAAGTATGCAGCAAGGATTGCTGAATTGGCATCTCTGCAAAGAAACTCTAGTATATTCAATCTAAACCTTTACGTTTACTTAAGGCTTGAGTTGAAATCTTCTAATTATTGTTTATGGGATATTAAGAACAGAAAAGCACTTTCCTGGTTTACTACAATTGGTCCTGGTCTTCCTATCTTATAGTGCTAGAACGGAGCACTTGATTTCAGCAAAGCAGATACTGACATTGCAGATGAGTGGCTGGAGCGGAAATGGTCAATGAAATTTGAAGAAAAAAAAAAACTTGCATGTGTATATGTATATATACCAATGGATGGCAAGAGCATTTCTTTTTTTTCCCCCACTTTAAAAAAAAAAAAAACCAAAAGGAATTACCCTTAAAGTAATTATGCCTTTTAAGCTGCTATTTAAAAACTCTAAAAAGGAAAAAAACGTTTTCAGTGCAGTTTTTACATGCGCAGCTAGACAGTTGAGGTATTTTAAGTCCTTCAGATTTTAAAAAATGGCCAATTTTACATTAATAACTGTGAGCCAATGCCTTATGCCTTTCCTGAGTATAGATTAGCCAATTAGTAGTAACACACTAATAGACCTAGTGCTAACTAATTTAGTTCATTTAGTTAAATGCCAGCAGAGGCTTTAAGTAAATGCAGGTCAGGAAAGAAGGATAGTAAAAGCAGTAGTAATTATTATATAGGAAAGGAAAATGGGAAAACGCATGCAGATTCTTTAGACTTAGTCTTCCAGGTTTAAAGATGGAATACAAGAATCAACTTTCACCTTTTCCTTTATTGCATCAACCTGCAAAGGAATTCAGAGGGTGCAGCTTAGAAAATCAAAATTTACATTCAGCATAAAAAAGGAAGAATAAGCAAAGAAAACAAAATGTGGATGTTAGAAAGAAAAGGGAGAAAAAAAATTACCAAAACACATGACCACAAAGAAAATGGAACCGATATTGTGCCTTGGTCACCACACAGAGCTTGAGGAATGAAAGTATTCCTCTGTATTTCCTTAGTTCAAACAATAGGAAATCGACACAAATTAGTGTGGTATGTCATTGAAGAAAGCAAATGGAAAAATTATGTTGAAGATTGAGATCAACTTTTTAGCCTTAAATTCCTCACACTCTGCCTAAAGCATGCCAAATATACTTACATGTAGAATATTTTATGATATATGAAATAATCAGAGGCAATCTAAGCAACAAAAATGTCTCAATGTATTCCTTCAAAAGAATATGTCAAGTTAGAAGGGGAACCTTAGAGAAGTGAGCTGCTGGTGAGAAACAAATCACTATAGTCCTAAAAACAAAAAAGATGTTTTTCACATTTAAAACATTAAAAAGAAAAAAAAGCAGCTTTTGTTTTTTTACATCTCTGCAAACAGGGCAGTGTCTCTATTTTTGTACTGATATAGTTGTACTTCATTATAAAATTTTACCAGCAGGCGGCAGTGTAGGTAGAAAAAGATAGATACATACAAAGATAGAAACATACAAACACAAGAAATATATAACTATGCTATTGTCCTTCTGAATATAAGACTGAAATATATATTATGTTTTAAACAATTTAACCTCCCTAGCGGTTGAGACGAACCCTGTTCGTTCGCTGAACAGGGTCCTCTCAACCGCAGCAATTGTCTTCATCGCTGCAGCATTTCCGGGTTTGCGGCACCGCCCCAAACGCGTCACGGTGATGCGGAAGGGGGCGGGGGCGCCATAGACCTCCATGTTAATGGAGGAGCGCCGGCTTTCCCTCTCTGGCAGCTGGTGTCATTACTGACAGAAGCTTGAAGAGCTCCGGCGCGATGCCGGAAATGACAGGCAGTGTACTGATGTACTGATACGGGCAGTGCGCTCAGGAGGTTAATATTCCAAGGTATAAAATTTTTGTGTTCTGTACATGTCCGCCGAGTTTCCCATGTACATGGAGCAGGAATCATGGTGGCCGAAAGGTATCTGTGGCAATCACGCACAGGCACTATTCATGCCTTTCTGACCAATAATCTGCCTTAAGAAGACTTGAGTTTGGCCACTGTCCCCACTCTGTGGATTAAAGCCCACTGCAATCAGTGTTATAAATAATGCCAAAGTATTTATGATCCTGAAAATATCTACATCAATCCACTTACATTTTATAGCTATGAAAGGTCTACTCTATAATGACAAACAGAAAATAATCAAACTCCATAATGGAAAAAATAGCAATACTTCATAAAAAATTCTACAACTATGAACTGAACGTTTGTAATTGGTTTGTTTGCCCATTCAGGCTATAGGAATTTTATGTATGGTCTCTTTTTTCATTTCTTTTTATGTTAGTTTGTATTGTCCTAGTGGTTGTGTTGTGGTTGTGTTGTATTGTAAAGTGGTTGTGTTGTAAAAATTTTTTTAAATAGAAACAGATTTCATTGTTATTTATTTTTTATTGGTTCTCTCTTTTGTGTTTTACATTTTGAAGTGGCTCATTATGTGCCTAGACAATGTTTTGCATTTACAGCTTAAACTGAAGTCAGGTCAGTTCTGTTCTTGATAAAAAGACAAATCCAGTTCCAGAAGTTTTTGTTATAAAATTATGCAGTACTATTCTTGAATTAACCTCATCATTGGCTGTAGGGGTAAACTTCGACAAAAAAATTGCGGATTATACCTATTCTGATCTTTAGCTTATATTGTCTCTAATCAGTCACATGCTGGCTTTAACAAAATAAAAGATAAAATGTGTGTTCCCTGTCATTTCCTGACAGAAGTCTGACCAATAAGACAGTTACAAAGGATTTAAGTGTCATGTCCATATACTTATTCCTAAAGTACAAGGTATACTTATACTTATATACACATCTTTAACATGATCCAATATAAATGAATATAAATATTGCTAGCATCTTATAACTGATATTATAATGATATTTGCTTAGTAAAGAGGTATTTTCTCTTTCTGCCCTCCTCTTTTGAAGAGAACTTAAGTATTGCTATAACTGCCATTTTATTTCCATAGTAATACAATCTTTGCAACAAACTTTTTTTTTTCATCAAGTCGATGTAAAACAGAAAAGACATGTCAAATACAAATGTAAACCATGTGAACGCATCCTCCAAATGTAGAATCTTTTATGTAGTGGCTTTAGCAACCTACCTTGGATAAGTACTCCCTCATGACTTGAATGAAGTAGGGCATGGCAAAGTCCATAATGTTGTGCCTCCATGCTGTTTCCAGGACAACATCTGGCCGCAGCAGGTCATAGCAGGTAAACAAACAAGCGCCAAAGCACTCCTTCTTTCCTTCCACCAAAAACCACTGCAGAAGCTCCTCTGCCAGTTCTGTGTCTTTGGATTCAGAGGCATACTGCATAGCATCCTGGAAGGAAAAAATGGCTAGGTTAAAAGCAAATAGCGTTTGAGATGAGTTGACACTTCTTGCTGTACAAAACAATCTTTAATATGAGTTTAAATTATTCTTTTAACCTGAGAAATACTTTTATTCTGAAAATACAAAGAAAAAACTAAATCAACTTTAAAACTATCAAAAAACATTTGCCTAGCAAAACACAGTTTTATTCACTCATTCCATATTTCCACCACAATTGCATATTTAAATATTCTGTGAGGAATCCTATGGACTTGGAATGAAGGCATGACGTGTATAAAGATGGCACAGTCTACTTTCTCTGTTTAATTCTAGACATCACTGTGAATCAACAATCCAATAATGAATTTGGAAACGCACCTTATACAGTCTGTCTTTTTTGCACAGCTCCACACTTTGCTTCCAGCGATTGTTACCCTTAAAGAGGTATGCTGCAATCCTTCTGAATTCAATGAGTTCATGTTTTTCCAGACGTTGAGCGAGAGAAATATTGTCAAAGTTGTCATATGCATCAATAGATGTACGGAGTGCCTTGAAAATAAAAAGGATTAACATTAAAAAAAAAAAAAAAAAAAAATCAAAGAAAGAACAGAACAACTTGTCTACAAAATGGATCAGTGATTGACTTGTGAGGGAAAAAAGGGTTTCTTACCTGGTAGTCCTCTTCTGTAATGAAGAGGTTGTTCAGAGACTCGTTCACGGATTTGTTGTTATGGTTCTGGACTGAACGGAGGTATGGTTTCACCAGAGGAAGTTGTTTTACCTTCAAAAAAGAAGTACAGTTATAACAGAGTGAAATGGCCAGAATAAATATCTCCCCATACCTATGTGAACTCACAAACAAGTGGTGTAAGTGTGATTTACCTTAGAAAAGTAGTTGACTGCACGGGTGTGATCCAGTCTGGGGGACAGCACCATCAGGAGGTCGTTGAGAAGCAATGGCTTGAATTCTAAGTAGAATTGAATTGCTCTGTAATACAACTCCACATTGGCCACCTACACACAAGAAACAAGAACATGTTTAAAGGGGGAAGAAAATGTCAACAATTGAGACTTGTTTATAATAGTCCGATAAACTGACGCACATAATTTTTCATTATCATCATCTGCCAGTATATCTGGTACCATTTTGCTTTTTAATCCTTACTTCTCTGTTAACCCCTATATAAAAACTCACTGAGGCTCTATAAAGGTCATTGGAAAAGCTATTTGAAAGGTAAATAAAGGTATTTGAAAAGCGTAGTAGAGATTAAGCTCTAACATTTAAGTTGGGAAATAAAATAATTTGTCAACTATGACAAGTATACAGTGTCAAGCATACAGATAAAACATATTACCTTAGTTATAATGTCTTTAAACTGCCCTTCTTTCCATGCATCTGTAGGATGACTCATCATTGTAATAATGGCATTATCATACTCCTCATATTTATCATATAAAAATACCAATTCTGACCATAGATGAGCTTGTTCTGCAGCTCTCAACACCTGTAAAGAGATTGAATGCATTAATTTCAAACATCTTCAACAAAGATCATACTCTTTAAACAACTTACACCATAAAGGTGTATTTAAGATGTATACTACCTTAGGTATGTTGACCCTGGACCAGAACAGCTCCAAATGCTCCCTCATTTTCTGTGGTTTGAACTTAGAATACAAAATTGCCAGCTCTGTGAACATTCCCATGTGTGCACGTTCCAGGCCTAGGGCAGCTTCAAGCATGGTGATCAGCTCTTCAAAATAACCACGGTCCTAAAAAAAAAAAAAAAATACATGGTATTGTATGGGAAATAGTATGATATCTCATATGTAGTAAATAATCCATAAGTAATTGCAGCTTTGTGAAGATATCGGCTTTCTTACCTGATAATAGTTTATTAATTCCTCCAGTTCATCAGCATGTACCACAATGTGAAGACCACACATCTGGGCCAGACGGAACTCTTTACCATCCACACAAGCAAAGCAAACCTAACAGAAAACCAGAATGATAAAAATTCAGCAATTCATATAAGCACCCCAGTAAGTTTAAACAAATCGATGATGGACCAATTGTATTTCTATGCACTCTGCATGTCAAATGTAGTTTGTATGGTGCACTAGCAATGAAGTTTCTGCAGTTTATTTAAGTACTGTAATATATGTGCAACTTGGGGATGAAGGTGATCATATAGAAAAAAGATCTGTCTGTCCATACAAGACTAAAACGTTGTGTTGGGTTGGGTTTAATAATTGATACCAAAGTTACACAGCAAATGTTTTATGGGTTTAACAGATTTAATATATGTGCACTGGTAACAGTTTTAATAGCAATATAAAAAAGTAAGTTCTTAGTCATTAGATATCTACCAGCATTTATACATTTTTATAATCACCTCTTTCCAGGTGCGAGTGCTGTTTGCCTTTCTAGCACCATCAACTGCAGCTTGATATTCTCCTAGGTGAACAAGTGTAGATGCTAAACGGCCAAAATTTGAAACGTTGTTGTAGAGTAACTTAGCGGCATCATACATTTTTTCATCATAGCACCGGTCACCAACCTAAATCAGAAGGAAACAAATCAATGTTAAAAAACATGCTGAAAATACTAATTATATCAAAAAGCATTAACAGAGAAACTGTACATCCATAAAGAACATGTGACTCAAATCTTTAGCTAAAATGTGTCCCTTTAAAACAGGGGAAGAACAATACTTACTTGCTGGATGTGGGCATTGTTTGGTCCATTAATAAATTCTTCAAGTTCAGTGAGTCTGTTTGTTTTAGCGAGAGCAAAGATGAGCTCAGTTTCCACATAGGATTCCCTTGCCTTCTTCCGGGCCATCTGCAGATATTTAACTAGCTCTTCCCAATTTCCTATGTAATAACATAATGTCAAAAAATATTCTCATCAACAAACCTAGTCATAGCAAACTAGATACAGAAAGCACCATAGGTGAAATAATAGGTGGTAATATTTATTGAAGTGGCTGTGGATAGGCCACCTGACAAGACCGTATGTTACTGAAGAGTTACAGAAATATAATTAAACTAAAAAATTAACACTAGCAACTACTTCTTCAAGGGGTAAAATTCATTAGCACAAATGTAACTTGATATTGACAGCTTTATTTAGTTACAAACCTAAATTTAAGGTTAACACGAAGGGGAATTTTCCCTTTTATCGAACACAAAGGAAGAGGAACCAAGTGTCAATTATATACATTCCCAACTCAACCCCCCTCACAACTATTGATTTAAACTATATCCAAATCTGTTTGGATGGAAGAGTTAGATGGAAGTATTTACAAATCGGGGTAGGCAAAAGAAGAAAAGGAAGTGGGAATATGGTAAATTACCACTGGCATTGGCAGCCTGTACTACTTCCATATATGAAGAAGGATCGTCTGCTTTAATATATGAGTCAATCGCTTCTTTAACCATTCCTTTCTGCAACTGTGCCTTTGCCAGCTGACTCCAAACAGCTGGTTCATTACAACGCTCTGCAAATTCATAAGCACGGTCCAAGTTTCCAATGTGTTCAATTAAGACCTGGGGAATTGAAGATAAAATGTTAATTGTGAAATTGTTATTAAATTGTTGCATAAACAGACAGTAGGGCATCATACCTGGACAGCAGATGTGTTCACATCAAATTTCCTGAAAATAGCAAAGGCTTCCTCAAATAGCTCATTACTGATGGCAATGTTAGCAATATCAGGGGCATCATAATTATCCAGGCGGTTAATATATTCCATGACCCGCGTACGGTCAGCTTTAATAGCAGTCAGGATCAACAGGTTTTGAAGGTTCCTGTTAATGACACACAGAGTGGTTAAAGTATTTAAAGGAAAAATAAAAATCCATCTTTAAGATATGTGGCTTTATTCCTTTTTTTTTTTTTCCCAAATTACCCTGCCATTAAAACACATTCTTTTCTAAGCCATTTTTAAGTACAGCAAAAGTAAATTATAAGCAGCAATGTCATTTAAATGTAATATAATGTGAATACACAAATACATGCTCCTCCTAAAAGTGAGAGAATCGGATGTAGCTGACATGAGTAACCTGGACAAGTCTTAAAAATTGTCTAAAGTGCTCAGGATAGCATGGAATTTATGATACAGTCAACAAGTAGAAGAAAAAGGTACGGTATATTAAAACATGTGTGTTTGGTTTGTACACACTTGCATACAATTCCATTCAAAAGGGATTTAGTAAATCTAGTGTATGAATATCAACATAAATATTATTGGAAAGTACCTGTATTACATGTAAACAAGACCTTTATGTGGGAAGGTAAGTTAAGTATATTACCTGTGCTCACTGAAGACAGAGTTGTCCAAAACGATCTTCTCCAATAGCTCAATTAGCTCATTTGGCAAGTCTGCAGTCATAAAGGCTTTCACTGTGACAGACACTTCCTCTGGGTCTTGGGTTTCTGGCAAAGCTGTCTGCACAACCTGGAAGGAAAAAAAAAAAAACACACAGGTTGGATCGGCAATGGGATAACGTTCATGTCTGAAATATTGACTAGAGCCCAGTATAGTTCCCCACCATCTTATTACATACCTGGTCAATTAGAGGCCTTCTGTATGGATTGCTTTCCAACAATACACTTGCCCACAACTCTGGATCTTTACGGCGTACCAGATATCTTGAGAGACTTTTAAAAAGAGAATTTTCATTGCAAACCTAAAAAAATAAATACATTCATTAAAAAGAAAGAAGACATTCTCTTTAGGGAATTAGTTCACAGAAGGTTAAAATATAAATGCCATATATGAAATTGCATTTACAGAAAATTAAGACGTTTTATCTTAAGTTCGAAAACATACATTGATCAGTTCCAGATCACATTGTCCTCGCTCATATGACACACATGCCAGATGGGGGTCTCTCTTTTCGCAATACTTTCCAACAACGCGGCTGTCATAAAATGGATTTTCACGGAGGAATCGCTCAGGATTGTTGTTACTGTCTATGTAAATCTTTGCCAAAGCATTGTGAGTGGCTGGCTCCTCACAGCCCTCATGGATTCTGGATTCCAACCATGGCAGAAGCAGCTTCAACCTACGGAGAGCAAGGACATAACAGTTACAGAAGAACAAACTAATAAAACTGTTTTCTGTATCAAATAGCAATTTTCAGAGCTATCCGCCCACAGTGTTTCCTACAAAAAGAAGATTGGGTATTACAATAATATGTGCCCAAAAAGATTTTTCTTAAGAGGTGTTATTTTACCAACAATCAATAACAATCTACATTCTTGAACATATTGATATTTGTTCAAATATATCCATGCCATCACATCATCATTGGTGATAATTGTCATAACTTTCCCTTGGTGGTAAAGCTTGTGTTGGTTCTCGTGGGTGTTTTATTTATTTTCCTGTTGGCATTCTATGGTCAATAGCTTTTAAAACTGTTCTAGATATGTTAAAAAAACACAAATCCTAGGAACATTTTGCTGTCTAAATTGTACGCACCAGCCAATTCCAAATTACAACATAAATATGAAGGTCAGTTTGTTTTGTTTCTGTGTTGTGCTTGATGATTTCAGGGGTAATCCCTTTGTAAAATTAGAAAATAAAAATCTTTGTAAATGTCTGCTATGTCTCCATTACCTATATTTTGGAAATTAATTTTGATAACATATTAAGCAGTTAAAAAGTGAATATTGTCACTACAAAGATGCACATTGCAAAAATGTGACATTTAGAACTTACCGGTTTCGTTTCTCAACTTCAGCTACAAGCTCATCAGTGGAGAACTGTCCTCTTACAACCAGGATAAGGCTCTTTATCACATCTTCAGAACAATCCACATCTAGCAAACCACCAATTACAACTGGCAAACGACTTGGATTAACCTTTATAAATAAAAAAATATATAAATTAAAAAAAGGTCAATATATTACCAACAAATCCTGAAATACTGAACCAACTTAAAGCGAACTTAAAATGTTACTTGATAAACTGCAGTACCACAATTATGCACTAAAGCAATAGGATAAGATACCAATGTAACATGTAAATTTTTCTAACCGGTGAAATCAGCTGGTATCACCAATATGAAAAAAGGCTCTGCCAAGACTGGCAATGAAGAGAGGGGATGAGTACTGCAGGATGTTATTATGCCTTTGTGTCATGTAAAGCGGCAAAAGACTGAGGTAGAATTTCAAATCAGCTTGAGCAATATCATCCTTAGACAAACAGTGGTTTCACACATCTAGGACAGGGGTGGGCAAACTAAGGCCTGGGGGCCGAATCCGGCCTGTTTCGCATTCTTTTCTGCCCCTTTGTCACCATGTTAAAAAGATGCTCCCCTCCACCTGTTCCCTGCAATGAGTGCACATAATGCCTAGGTGTCCAAACATTGCCTTGGGGATGATGCAGTGACATGATCAAGACACTGTGGGGCGCATGCTCATGGTGACAAAGACAGGAACGATCTATGCCCATTACAATGACTGAGCATTTCAATCAAGTGTAGGAAATGTAAAAAGGAGGACAACGTCACACTTTGCCTATTACACATCACTGCCATTATTTGTGTTGACGTTGATGCATTGGCACACTTAAGGTGGGGTTAGCCATTACAGGATCTTGGTCCAGCTTCTTTATCGAATTTGAGACGCCAATGTGGCCCACCCCTGGTCTAGGACCTACAAAAACTAGATAAATTCCTACAAAGTAGTGTAATATATTTTTAGTGCATCCTATTTAATATAAAAGGCTAATGGTTCAGGTGATTTTTCTACATAAAGCCAAAAGGTTTAGCCTCGGATACTGAGCTTACTAACAGATTAGGGTTTTATATATAAATGAAAGCAGTAGTGGTAGAAAGTATTGCATCATTTTGTCGATACTAGCCACCAGTTCAGTTTGTAAAACTATTATAAAGGCCAATTCACTGCATGTATGAAGATTAAGGTACAATTAACTGAATAGCAGGGCAACAGATCAGTTGGGATGGACTAAATTACATTAGTTTACTGTATTCATATGAATGTAGAAGGAAACAAGCTCAAATGGCTGTAAGGGGCGAGTACAGCTATTGCTACTCCCTTCAGCTTAGACTTGAAAACCAAATATAGTTTAAAGACAACGATTTTTTCTTAACCTTTTAATTTAAAAAACGCTTACCTTCTGTACATAGATTTCAATATACTTCTGCAGGTTGTTTCTGTATAGATACAGAACCAGATCATGGACAAAGTCAAAGCGGTCACAGACGATGATCAGGGGGAGCTGGTCTGTAAGTTTAGCTTCCTGCAACAATTCAAGACAAGTTAAACATAACGAATGTATTAACTTCCATGTACTACCAAATACTAACCTAGCTCAAAGTCATTATTTTGTATTATCCATGTTAACAAATCTTGTAAGCAACCAAGGCATGTTGCCTAAAACAAAACAGAGCTTTTGGAAACAGAGCTAACGAAGGTTCATATACCGATGCATGCTGTTCTAAAACAAAATTTGTGTGAGACTTAGGACTGAAATAAGCTCAAATCTGTTATAACGTAGCTCTAACACACGCCTAAAATACTGGAAAAAATATTAAATAAAGAAACCTGGAGGAGCTTTCCACATGACAATCCTACATACACAACTTACACCAAGAATACAGGTATGAAACCTGCATGAAATTACCTTGTACATGTCCTGCTCAATCCACAGACAAAAGGATAAGCACAAAAAACAATAACTTCCATGAAGAAATAGGTTAAAAACATTAAAATATTTACATGGGCTTCTACTACTAAGATTTCCCAGCAAGAACTTTTTAAACAGGCAAGTGAATTTGTGATACAAAGCTAACAGGACCATGGGCTTTATAACTTCAATGATAGTTGTATATCTTAGGTTCCAAAGAGAAGGTAGAAAATGTACCTACAAGATAACTTATGGTAACTTAATTGAGTAGCTAAGGCAAGCCATGTCAGTTAGAAAAGACTACATTGTGTACACTTAAAAAGTGTCAAGAGAATAAATATTTTATATGCAATATTGTGGACAAGTATTTAAAACAGAATGAACTATTCTAAAAACAAAAACAAAAAAACCCCCCAGATACTTAAGCCACAAAAACTCACTATATAACCCCTGGTTACCATGATTCGCCAAATTTTTGATCCAGTTAATTACTTGAACATGTGAAAAAATCTGGGAGTATTCTAAACAGTTTAACACTTTTGTTAAACATGACAAAAAATGCTTCTATAAAAGAGTATTATAACTGAATTCAAGATCTGGAGAGATAAATATTAAGTGTATAAATAAAGAAATTTACTGCCATTATTTCTTACACATAAATGGACAAACCATAGATATTTCTGTTACAAACAACACTCTTATTTACCATACAATGTGCATGCCAAGGACAGCATGAGAATATGGACACTAAGTGACTATTCTTAATGCATAATACTGACCGCTAAATTCCTTTTTATTTGCCCAAATCTTTCTATACCTGATTTCAGAAAATGGAAATGGAACCATCTAAAATGCATTTTCAGTAGTTTTGTAGTCAAACACTGCCAGTATAATTACCTTCAGGAAATTCTTTACTCTCTCTGGATCATAACAATTGCTTTCTCTGCAGATTCTCTCAACTTCTTTAATCTGTCCGGTTTTGCATGCTGCCTGAATATATTTGAAATGTACATCTGGGTCTTGACTGAAGTTTACAATAGAACCCAAGAAATAGAAGAGTCCTGGAATGTAAACAATAAGGGTATCAAATCTGGAATTAAAGAAACTGACATTTCAATAAAAGTAAATCTTAATTCACAGTCCTAAATTTCAGGCAGATCAAG
>CM070033.1:96470328-96486062 GCA_036250615.1 Ptychadena robeensis
GGGGGGGGGTTAAAGTACATGCATATATTTCAGTGTATAACAAAAAGGGATAACATGCCATTTTTATGAGGCAGAGAAAGGCCATGTCTCCACAGTGTTTCGTGATCCCCGACGTTAAGCACAGTGCTTGCTCAGCGTATGCTCTGTTCTCACGGCGCTCAATATGCCACTGCCACGGAGCCAATCTGCCAATGCAGGGGTTAACGTAGTGCAGTCTGAACAGAGCATGCGCTGGGCAGGTAGTGTGTATCTGCTCCGTCTGGACCCCCGCCAAGCACTGCACTGAACATAGGGCCCCGACGGATCAAAAAATGAAGCGGAAGCATGCCCAAAGACTCCTGTGTTTACATCAATTGCACTGACAGCCATTAAAACAAACAGTTTAAAATCCATACAGACAGCCCAACAGACTTATGGTAGCTATAGGAAAATTATGTAATGATCTGGCTAAAGTAAAGAGGATCCCCTGTAGATGCCCTGCATTGTTTTTCTTCCTTACCTTCAAAGCTTTTAAAGGATTCAAAGAGTTCGATAAGTGACTGAGTAGAAAGCTGCTCATGGTACTTGGAAGCAACCTGGACACAGATCTGCAGGTTTTGCCGAATATTTGCAGACAGCATCGCACGTAAGCACTCCAAAGAGTCTTCAACTGACAGGGAGCCAAAATAGTTCACAAGCCACTGAAAGTAAAACATTAAATACAATATGAAGAACACTTGATGGGGTTTCAGTTCAGACCAATGGTTATTGCCTTTTGACAACAATATTGAATATAATAGAGCAGGTTTAACAAATGTATGGGATTTCTCAGGTTGCTAAAACTAGCATAAACAAATGGAGGTTACCATAATAATACATGATCATTACCTCCTGCAACAAACATCAGCTAGCAAGTTTAGCTAGTTATTACATTCATGAAAAATTTTCCACTTTGCAAAAATAAATAATATGGTGAAGGAGGAAAGGAAACTGTAAAACACTTATAAGAATATCTGATTTAAGGCAGTGTATTTGCAATTTAAAATGAACAAGTCGATCTAATCTAAGAATGACCTGACAAGTTGATGCACATATTGCCACCTTAACTCTGAAATCAATATCTAAATAACCATCTAATATCATACCAGTATGATCTGATTAACCTTCATAATTTCCAGCTTCAGACTAGATAAAAAGTCTGGCATTTAACAGCTTACAACTGCCCTAAAAGAGCAGTAAGCACAGGGGAAAATCAGGATGTGTAAAATTCCAATAGGCCATACATAATTAAACAAAAGTCTTACCTCTGGATTAAGAAGATGAGTGTGGACAACAGCCCGCTTAATGTCATACAGATCAGTAAAGTGTTCTAGAGCTCTCTGAAGCAGGCCAGCCTTTTCACAGAGCTGGGCAATGTGAGCACGGTCATAATGTGTAAACATTTGGTTGCCCAAGATGGCATCTGCTACCTAGAGAGACAAAGGCATGATCAGAAATACAGGATATAAGCTGAAAACGAAAGATACCACTCACAGTTACTTCAAAATAATCTACTGTATTTTTCAGACTATTGCCATTAAAATCAATGGGAAAGTGCGTCTTATGGTCCGAATATAAAAAAAAAAAAAAAAAAAAAAAAAAAATTTTTTTACAAGGCCCAACCATCATGAGAGCTATAGCTATGTATCCCAGGAGGCAGAAATGTGTTCCATTCCCTCCAGCCAACTCAAAAAAACACTGTCAGGACGAGATTGTATCTGCCTAAGCACTAGCAGTACCCATTCTCTAAACACACTAACC
The DNA here is from genome assembly GCA_036250615.1 of Ptychadena robeensis. NCBI lineage: Eukaryota > Metazoa > Chordata > Amphibia > Anura > Ptychadenidae > Ptychadena > Ptychadena robeensis. Next base: position 96,472,108 of record CM070033.1, read on the forward strand.
AACTTATTGAGATACACAATTAGATAGCATGAGTTGTGCATTTACAATAACATTCTGCATTGCAATAAATACATTTTGTAACATATCTCTTCTCATATGAAAAAAGCTAATGGGTAAATTGTTCAGTGCCAGATAGTAAAATGTGTGTTGTGTTCAGAGAATGAGTACTACAAAGAAGACCTCCCTCCTGGCACTGGCCTTTTGTCTGGAGCAATATAGAGTGAATACTGCATGGACCAGTCCTACCTACTTTGCTGGAACATTTTGTATATTCCCTTTATATCGGAATGGCTCTTTTTTTTTTTTTTTTTTTTTTACTTATTTCCTACTTTAAAACGTTGGGTGGGTCTTATAGTCTAAGAAAATATGGTACATAAAATATACTAAATTATATTACAAAATTATATAAAAATACCTGAGGGGCATGCATTAGGTTCATCTCAAGCAAACGTGTTTGCAAGGGGCCTTCACTGGGACGATTGTTTTTCAGAGCATCCAACAAAAATGCAGTGCACTGCTGAATAAGGTTATACTCCATGAAGACATCCACAATCTAGTAGGGAGAAAATAGAAAGGCAAAATCATCAATTACAAACAATGCTCACACATACATAGCCATAATTATATCAGCTTAAGAACAGGAGTCTCTATTTTTTATGAATAATTTTACCTGTGTAATATCAGCAAGAGGCTCTTCATCTTGCACCAACATTTGTGCAAACTGCTGCCCTTGGTCTGGGTTAATTCTCATGACATTTCTTAACAGGAAAATCCAGTCTGGTGTATAGCCAACCTGTAGAGTAATGGAAATATATATTCAAAAGAAAGTCTATTTTTGAATTAAACAATTTGTTCCAAACAGACTGATCAGGGCCCCCGACTACTCAAAGTGGAATTACAGACCTATAGGCACTATAAAACCTGCTGGAGAGTTACCACGCAAAATGACCCCAGGTTACAATCGGGGGTACTTAACTATCCCCCCCAGGGTCAATGAATGTGTAGGGGAAGCACAACAGATTGCCCATGGCACGCTTTTTGTGTAAAACCTTTTTCTATTTAATATATTTAGGTAACATTTGACCAATTGTATATGTGAAAATATAAAATTTACCCTATTTGTATTAAAAATAGCAAAGACAACTTACCTTTTTAGCGTACAGCACAATCTTCTGAACCTGCCCAGTTTCTGCAAAGCACTGAATGACTTTGTTGGGAACATTGGCCCGCAGGTAAACACTCAATGCCAGAGTAGGGTCCACAGATTTCACTAGATCGCCAAGCTCTTCTGAACACTCAAGCTAATTGTTGAAAACAAATTATTTCTAGTTAGAAAGTAAAATAGGCATGTGAATGCAAATGTAAACATGGCTGAGACTTGCATATTTGAAGCACAATATTGCCAGGAAAAGGATTTGAATAATTCTTTCATAAAAACTGTACAACCAACCAAATAAAAATTAGCTCATTGGGAAACATTACAGGTTTGGCAAAAGGGGGCTCCAGGCACAAGAAGTTGCAATCTATTCATGAATCCACTTTGTGTGGATCAATTTACATCTAAAATAAAGCATCTGCTACTAAACACGCAGTAGTTGAACAGTTTTATTAAAATGTAAAAGCATTTTTATTCCAAATGATAAATCTGAAAATACTACAGTTACATAAAAGGGGAATTTGCAGAGACCTATTTAATATTTTTCTAAATATGAATTGTGAACTATAAATTGTGTTAAGGACGAGTATGTGTAAACCAGCACACACAAAACTGGACTTCACTACATTCCATCCTTAAAAATAAATATTGTGCACAGCAGTAACATTAATACTACTTTTATACCTTGTCTTCCTTTAGCCACTTCTCCAGCAGTTGTTTGCGGCCTTGCTGAAGAACAGGTCTACATAACTCCAGAGATTCATATTTATTCAGCTGACCCTGATCTAAGAGAATGCCAAAGTACTGCAAGAGAGGGGAGGTCTGGCCTTGCTGTGCTGGAACACTCTGAAATCTCCGTATTGTGTCTGGTGTACGAAGGATCCCCTAAAATTAGGAAAATATTATTGGACAAAATTAAAAGTAAGCAAAGATGTTTATATTTTACTTATCTACTGTGAGGCCAATATGTTTCAGCATCTACGAATTAAGGTAAAGAAGAATTAATACTTTATTTACCTTTGGTGCATTTGCAGCCACCTTTGCTGCCTCTGAATAATTTCCTTGAGCAAAGAGAGCATTAAATTTGCGCGCAAATAGTTCCTCAGCGCCAGCCAGATTGTTGCGGACAGCCATGCGCAGAGCTAGATCAGGGTTTTGAAGAACATTGGTTATGTAGGGTATAATATTCTCCTCTTCAACACAGACAGACAGTACCTGAAAGAAGAAATACAAAATTATAAAAGAATAATAAATATGAATCTTAAGGGTTCTTTCAAATAAAGATGTTCTCAACCAAACAGCAAAAAGCTATTATTAGGTACCTTGCTATACATTTATCTGTCTACTTGGGTTATCTTTTGGTTTCCAAAAATTAAAAAAACAAAAAAAGACAAGAAAGCGCATACCGCATTTGCAGGATTTAAGCGAAAGTCTTAAAAATGCACAGCATTAATGTGAATGCTACACAAACCTGTGTAACTGCTGACTGAATAACAATGTAAACATTGCTACAATGTAAAATATTTTCTGAAATACAAGTGACCCAGTCATCGATTAAGGTTAAGTAATTAGGTTACCTGGCCCTTTCGGTTTACTCCAATAATTCCTGCCGTAGCTTCATGAGGTGCAGTGACGAAAATGGTCTCTCCACTAATTCTATTCATATAGATACAGGTACCAGTTTCAAGGTCATAAAGGTGAATGTACCCATATTTCGTAATCAAGAAGACAACATCATGCTTCCCACTGATCTGTAACATGAAGCATAAACACAACAAAAGAGATGATTGAAGAGTGACACTCAACATTTATCATAGTAGTAGTAGATTTTTTTTTTTGCATTTAACAAAGAAAAACCCATAAGGTAGCTGGTGTGGAAGTGATAACATACCTGCATTGCCACAGGGAAGTCATTCTGGGCTTCTGGTGGAAAGAAAACATCTACAGCTTTCTTTGGAAAAGGCTGGTTTCCGGTAGGTGGTGTTCCAACTTCAATAATATGCAACTACAAATTAGGATAAGAAACAGGTCATTCCCTTCGGCTGGGGTCAGGTTAGTTATATACATAGTATATAAAGAGAAAAACTGCAATCAAAACATGGTGACTACAGGAGTTTTTGGTCATTTAGTCAACAAACCATGATATTGGCCAGTTTGAAATGAGAACTTAAATAAAAAATCAAAAAGACATTTTCTTGTTTGTATCCTTTTCATGTGTTGGCATATGAAAAAAACATGAATGGTATTTATACAACCTCTACTAGTTGTCACAAGGTTTATAAGCCAGAGGAAGATGTTCGCATTGAATCATATCTGCTTTATACTTCTTCTACTATAAAGAGACCAGTATCACCAGTCATTTTAATTCTTCTGCTCCTGTTATGGGAAATAAAATAGCCATCTGACTGACCTTCCAATTATTTAGAATGTTTTTTCTGCAGTTGAGCTACCCAGCCACTACATTTATAATTATAAAAAAAATGTGGCTTTATTACCAAACTGGGAGTATGGTTGTGATCTAAAAACAAGACAGCCAGCAAAGCATGCTTAACCTTCTAGACGTTTAGCCCACGTTAACTTGGAGAGAGTTTACCAACAAAACTCACCCCGAGCCAACAGCGGGTATACTCACCTGTCCACTGAAAGCACCAGGCGATCCCTCCGGGTCTGTCATATATGACACCGGAGGGGTGGGGGGCAGACGGCACCATTGACCTCCACGTAAGGAGGTGGCATTGCTTTTTTGAAGCACATCCCAAGCGTGATGTGATCGGGGTCCAAAGAATAAAAAAGCTTGAGCAACTGAAATGTTTTTCTATAGTTAAAGAAAACCAGAAAGACAGTGTTACCTTTCCACCTGCTTGTCCTCTAACAGCAAAGCAGAACAATGTAGATTCTTCAGCATTTCCTTCCATTTTGAATTGAGCAAAACTGGCTGCATGTCCCTCAATAGGCTGCGACACTTTCCTGTCCACAGAGTACAGCTGCATAGCTCCAACAACCCGATTTTGCTATAAAGGTTAAAGAATTAGTTCACAGCATTACAATACGTGTCAAAATATGTATGGAAAAAAATCTAATTATATTTTACAGCACTATAGACATGAGCAGACTATAATGGGGAAGGAAACCAAAAGAGAATTGATATAAAACCATAATCCATGTGGTTGGAAAGATATTTTTAAAAGAAAACCTGTAAATTGATCAAACTGGACAAGGAGACTCAGAACACTGTTCTAAAAACTATGAACTATGATGGCAGTCTTATACAATTAATACATTTACGGATTTCAACAAGCAATAATTCAGTTAGCTGTATATTTTACAATTTCAGCTGAAGCATCCAGACATAATTCTACTGGAAACAATAGTAAACTGAATTGATATGAACTAAAGCCCCCATACACCTTTAGATCATTCCATACAATTTCCATTAGATCTACCAGCAACTATGTAGTGTCGGGTCCTCCCTGATAGAATACATAGTGATTGGAAGGTTTAGAAAGGTCCTCATATTATATGGTTTTGGTAGAACAAAAGTGGATTGTACAGAAATTGTATGGGGGCCTTTGCTCACAAGAATGGATCAAACACCCACATGCCTCCCTGTCAGAGAATCAATCTGGCATCCATGCTGCAAAGGGAGGCAAAAGGGAGCTTGTGACCCCCACAAGACCAGCATTTCTGTGTTTTGTGGTGTATGATATATAGTTTTGCAGCTCTCACCTGAGCAGAAATTCCTGTTAGAAGCAGCCATTTCTGTTTGGCGTCTGTTCGGTAATTAATAATCTGGCACCCTGCCAGGCTAGAATGCCGGTCAAACACCTTCACTGGCTGCGATTCTCCCTCCATGCTCCAATGATACACAGCATTGTCGGTTACTAAAGCAACAGTGTTCAAAGAGATCCACTTCCAAAAGGTGACATCATCAGTCATGGTATGAGCCTTCATTTTGCTTTTCATTTCAATATTAAAGATCTGAAGGGTTTTCCCAGCTGCAAACAAAACAGGGGCCGACAATTTTATATTTCTCAGTTGCTTTTACGAAAAATACTTTATAATACATTCTGACATTTGTATAAAAGTATGGCTTTTTTTAATATGACAAAAAAGATTCACAAAATAAAATGAAATAATCAGAACATATATATGCACAAAAACACCTAAGAGGGTTGTTCTGAATATATATATGTATATAGATGGGAAAGACTGAACATACATGTATATAGATGGGAAAGATTAGAAATACTTGATTTAAGGTGTGCAAATGCTTTTTATTTTAGATGAGTGTTTTAGAAAGCCAACAAGACATGTGCGTAAAAAGCATACCACTTTAAAAACGCTAGTTTACTGGCCCCCGTAGCTTTGATAGACAGTAAATACCCATCCTGTAGCAGGGAAAGTCACAGCTCCTGATTTGCATGCATGTTTACCGGTCTAAAACAGGGAACACACGCATAGATATGGGCTCACTTCGAGCACAGCTCGTGCTCAAGGCCATCTATGTGGCCCATATCTAATGCGGCCACCCCTGTTTTTGAGCTGAACAAATCAATTGCACTTGAAAACAGGGATATCGGACATGACCGTAAATGATGGTCTATGTCCATTGCTTTGCATGGGGACAACTTTGTCCCCATGCAAGCATAGTCAGAGCTGGATGACACAGCAGTGCTGCGCCTCCAGCTGCTTCGATGTTGAGCAGCAACGCAATGACGTCATCGCACTGCTGCCGGGAGCCGTGTGTTCCCTGCTTTAATTGTCAATTTTTAAAAATGTAAAACCGGGCACACTCGGCTCGACTCTCCTCCAGATGGAGGAAGCCCGACTGCGGCGCGATGAGCTGGACTGATATCGAGCTGATATCCCATGGACCCTCTGTCCCTATCCAAAGTAGTGGATATCGAGCAGGGCTTTCCAACATGTTGCAATTGTGTTTGAAGAAGCTCCAATCGATCCCGCTCAAAAGGATAGCTGGATGGCTCAAATTATTTAGATTCGAAAACAGAGCACGATGAATGCACATGGCGCTCGATTGTGCTTGGATCTATTAAGGAATCGAGCTGTGTATGCCTAGTTTTAAATTACTAGCATTGTGGGAAGAAAGAGCTACAATGGCATCCTTTGTGTAATGTCATCCTTAAATTAAATCTAACAGACACCAACATTCTATATTATCTAATGGTAGCATTTTGACTAATGAAAGTCTCTGAATCACACTAAATGATGTGAATATGAAACTTACATACACTTCAAAGTTAACAGAAGTCTAGCTTGCTGGTATCTAGTCAAACATGGAAAAGAAGTACTCCAGGATCTGCTGGTCACATGATGCTAACACTAGACATTTGGCTGCACGATTACTACTGAAGGGGAAATGAGCCGCTCTAAACTAAAACGCTTGACTTGTAGTCACACGACTAAGGGCTGCTTTCAGAAACCCACATGATGAGTGATCCCCCAAGTCACAGGTTTCCCATAGGAAACCTGGTTAAAATTCACACAAACCCAAGAGTGCTGTATGAATTTTGCCTGTGCTTGCAATGAAAAGTTGTCATACATTGTTAAGCAGCAGTGTTATCTGCATGCTACACTTACCTTTATGCTGTTTTTGCTTACAATGCTTCTGCTACATCTACACAATAACTTATTTTACAGGCTGCCTACAGAAATATCACTATTTGAGGGCTTGCTTCCACTTTGTCTTTTTCCCTGCCTTCATCTTGCACCAATCGCAGGTAAAACCATGTAGACATAACCTGTATCATTTATTTAAGGTAGGCCAGGATCCACTGCTGCGTCCAAAAAAGGACACACTGGGGGCCACCGTCAATGGTAAAATGACATTGATGAATATAAACGAATGGCTGTGATAGCAGGACCTGGAAAAACCACAGGAATGTTTTTTTTCATTTGTGGTTAGGAGCCTTAAACCACGGGCAATTCCCTCATTGGATGGCATGTACACATCACATGGATGCACCCGTGCCATCCTGTGGAAACATAGCCTAAGGAAATCTTCCCCACAGCAATGTGTGGGGGAAAACTATTCAATTCACATGAAGAAAAAACATGAATCCTACAGGCAGTGTATTACCTGGGGAGAGGGGAGTAGCCATAATTCCAGCAATAAGTACAGCACAAAAAATAAGTGACAATTTAGCCATCTTTGTTACAAAACAATTCGACAAGTTCTACACCAAAATGCTGGCATAGAAATGCTACCCTCAACATTGATAAAGGAAAACTAGTACAGATGGAGCACCAGTCAGGTGTAAGGTAACCGGATGCACATGGCATGCTCGATTTCTTTATGGGTTCAGACATAAACTTTTTTTGTTTTTAGTAACCCTGAACACATGAATGTAATTACTTTCCTAAAACTGTAACTACACCTAGTAGTACCCTTTTTGTTATCATTCAAAATTGTGTTGGGTTGTTTGATTGATAATGTATTTAGATGCAAATTTTGTTTTTACACTTCCTCGTTGTATGTGCTAGTGAAAAACAGTAAACATTTCTACGTTCTGCATTAGGTCTAAAGCTGGGAATAGACAGGACGATTTCCCGTCAATTCCCGACCCGACCTAGCGGGCGTGATGACGTCACGCACGCCTGCTAGTGCCGAGAATCAGCCGGCACCCTTTGTGTGCCGCCCATTACTTCGGCTTGGGACAGCAGCCCCCATTCAAACTAATGAGATTGGATCAAAATTATCCGTCACGGAGGATCACTGTGCGATCTGACATGCCCGCTGATTTTAGTCCAATCTTGCAAGTTGGCGCACCCGATTCCTTGCCGACCCGATCGGATGCGGGAACGCGCACGGCATCTGATCAGAGGGTCGGAATTGGCCAGTCTATGACCAGCCTAAGTGATCACGTGAAAGTGAAACAATAGCTTTGCTAATTAAAGCAGAACAGTTTTACAAGAAGAAACATGCCCATTGCAACAGGGCTATATAAGACATATTTATACCTTGTGGAGTAAAGAACACAGAAAACAGGCTAGATGAGGGAAATCACTAGTGTTTAAAGTATTCTTAATGAGGTAAACATATGTTTTATTATAATATGTTTTTAATATTTTGTTTTATAGGTTAACTACAGTATATATTTTATTTTATATTTTAAAGCTGCCATGTTTTACATGCACTGATCTGCTGCACATAAGATGTAGACAGTAGTGCAGATTATACAAGCTGTTCTGGTTTAAGCATAAACCAGGATTTTCCATTAGTATGTTTCAGCTGTCAAATGGATAAGGAAGCCTCATTTCAACAAAATCACAATTGATGAAACTCTTAAATTAGAATCTCACACATTCATTTCCAGAAACTGAAGGAGAACCAGAGATTCAGTTAAAATAACTGTATAGAATACTGCATCAGAACATTCCAAAGGTGCAAATAAATGCTGTGCTAATTTGTTTTCCTATTAATCCCCCGTGCCTGGAATAGCACTAACACTGCCACATTCTATTAGTTTGAAAATTCATTGACAGAAACTACATTGAATGCCTAATATAAGATCTAACAGATACATCTACAGAATAGACTTTTCATACTTACAGTGTTCTGGGGTATTATCCGAAGAGACCGCTTCAAAAAAGGAATTGAAAACATTGCAAATCATTTTTAAAAGATGGGTACGTGGCCACTTAACTGATAAAACAGATTTGCCAAAAGGTGACTTCCCTTATCAATGTTTACTTTGTAAATGTAGGGCGTAAAAAAAAAAAAAAAAAAAATACCCAAAACAATGCAACTATAATATGCATTATATAAGGTCGCTATTAAACCTGATAAAAATTCCCTTATTTATCTAAGTTTTACATTATTTGGTTCTAGAACAATGGTTTCAGTTAAAGCTTCCACAAGGTGTATTTGTACAAATTTGGCTTATGAAGTAACAGTTTTTTCCACTACATTACAACACTATGCAGACTAGGTTGGAGAGACATCTAATAAACTAGTCAAGCTTACAGGAATGGTTACTACAACAATCTAAAAGCTTCTAAAGCAACAACAAGCACGCTGATCTCTACCCTCTTTATTCCTCATACAAATAAATAAATTAATATAAAAGAAAATACGGTGCTACACTCTTTTCCATTATTCCAACTTAAAGTCCCAATGAGGGAAAAATATATTTTGATTATATACAAGGACTATATACAAGGAATGGCAGAAATGGTGGTTGTGGTAAATATCCAATTCCAATAAAATGAAAACTTGCAAAGTGTGTGAACTTGTTAAAAGATTTCATTACTTAGAAGAGTTAATCTCTTAGTACAATGTCTCCCTCCAGCCTTCACATGACAGAAGTTTTCAGGGTACTTGTATATTTATACTAGTTAGGCTTTAACATCATCAGAAAATATTAAATGCATATATGTCATGGGAAAGTTGTTACTAAAGTGATTGCTTTGGTCTCTTCAAGGCAATGAGTGCATAACATGCAAACAACTTTATAGTGAGAGAGCCTATGTAAAGCATTCTTTCTATTTCAATCTGTTTCATAAACTTATTACATATTGTATTTACCAGTAGGTTCTTTTCTTTTTTTTTAAACACATTTTTTATTAAAATTGAATGAACGGCAAGTGTTCAGACCAACAGCTTGTTCAGCTTTTTTCAGTTACCATACTATCTTATTCATGTAAAATGGTTTCAGGAATGCAGCTGTATGCATGCAATTCAAATAAAATCATATCAACTACATAGAGTTTAATGCAAACATTAACAGAAATAGTAAATATTAAACAAGTAAGGCATAGTACGACTTCCTAATAAGATTATAATTCAAAACAAAGTAGCCAAGCCAGGTCATCCCATTCATTGTAAAAGCGGTCATGGATAGACCTGACTTTTGTGGTCTGGCAGAATTTGGCTACATAGTAAATCTTTATGGTAAAGTATCTGCACACATCACCTACTCTATAAATGGATATATATTGGATGTAAAATTCAGAATGGACCTCTTAGGTTAAAGTTTGCACAACAATAATAATCAAAGAACACTTTTCTATGATCAGGTCAACACAAGCTTCAATCAACTTGCCAGAACAAAAACACCACCACAGAGGGATACATAGGAAAATCTTTAAGGATTAGATTAAAAAGGTCAGCATTCAATATATATGCATTTTAATTGGGTAGTGTGGGGACAAGGATGGTAAAAACCTAATTCAGCATGAGCCCCACATTTAATTCACAGAAAACAAATTAATACTGGGAACAGCAGGTTAGCTACCACATTCAGAAGTTAAGGAATTTTGGAAACCTAAAGGGGTAGTAGGTAGATTTAAAGAGTCAAAAAAAATATATAATATATATAAAATATGCAGAGAAAACTAGCTATAAAAGGCTTGTATGAGAAATCATACCACACACAAAATAAAAGATGTATTTTAATGGATTTTTATTAAATTGGCTGTTTGCATGGAAGACAGCTCTTCAAGCTAATTCTCCAACATTTCATTGAAAGGATTATACTAACCTGCAGGAAAGGTTATAATGTTTAGCTGCCTAGAGAGCTGGTGTTTTAATAATGACCCCTAATCTCTTTATGTCCTTACAACATACATTTAATGTGATAATCCTCTCAGCAGAATGACTGAGAGCAACTGGTAGTTTTGGTATACTTAGCATGTTACCAGTGTATACAGAGGTAACAGGCTAATCGCTTGCAGCAAAAAACACTGCAGAATAGAATGAAAAATATAGCCTCAGAAATGGCCACAATGGATAGGGCTTAATATAAAAGATAGAGTATATTAGCAGGCAAGCTGTGAGTGCAGTGGAGGTCTGAAAACACCTGACTGGTGGGGGGGGGGGGGGGGGGGGGGGGGGGGGGGGGGGGGGGGGGGGGGGGGGGGGGGGGGGGGGGGTCAATGTGAGCAGACATTCACCACTGACATTACTAGATCAGCAAGTGGTTTTCCACTTTATCCATTCTAAAAAGTGGAAAATTCCTTAAAACATATGAAATGTATCTTTAAAACATAAAATATTTATACATATACAAATTCTTGTAGTTTACACCTTCAGTGATCAAGCAAAGCAGCATTTTCAGGTTAGCATGCAAAAGGATAACTGCGATGGTTAGGTTTTTCTAGCATTGTAAAGACAAGAGAACTAGACAGTAAGGTCTCAAGTTTAACTGCAACCACCTGACAAGAGTCAAGCATTCATACCACCGACTAGGTAAAAGCAAATGGAAAGTTTGATTTAAACATATTAATGATCAGATTTCAAACAATATGTAAATCAGGGAAGAAAACTAAGTGAAGCACACTAAAAAGGGACACATTAAGAGTTAGACATTGTACAGTAATTGTACAGCAAATAAAAAGCTGAAGTGCTTCTAATTTTGTTCACAATTATAACGGTATGAATAGGAATTTTTATTTAGTCTGGTTTTAACTGTAATGGCCATCTAATACACAATTTCTTTTCTTACATTAACTTTCCCAAACCAGCAGCAGTTGATTTATATACAGTTATACCCAATTATAACCAACCCCAGCCAACCTGCATGCTACAGGAAAAGCTTAGCACATTCTATGTTTCTCAAATTAGTAGAAAACCGCTTCTGGTCAGATCACACCTTTACATAAGTGTTATGTTGTATGCCAAGGTATGGTCACCAAAAATAAAATGAATAATGGCTTTACAGTGCAGAGACACAGAAGTTCCTGCACACACCTGAATAAGTTAGCATTGTCTCCGCTATGCAGTTTCATCCCCATCCAAAACAATCAAGCTGTCCAGTAAGGGAACTCATTAAAGTGATGAGCCAATTGTAATGCATAAGGTGAGGAAGTACAAGAAAGTGTTAGCGTTATGTCCATAACATAACCGCTCATGTGGGTATATATGAAGAAAACTTAACTTAATACTGGTAGTAGTGCTACTTCCCCCCCTCAACCCCCACAATACAGCTATCTTTTGCCACTTTGAAATACTAATGGCCATTACATAGGCACTTCACGTATAGTCACAATATACTTGTGTACCTTTATTGTAAATTTTCACTGAGAAACACTTTGGTTAAGCTTTTTACAAATGCAGTACAATAACTAGAACAATCTAACTAAAATAACTCACCATCTGCATACATGCAAGAAGCATTAAGAAAGTGACAAGAAAGAGTAATGCAACATTAAAAGGTCAAGTTACAGAATAACACTGAGAAAAAAAATAATGAGTACCAGCAATTATTTAAAAATTTAATAGCATAATGCAGACGTGTACTGTTAAAGTCATATACATAAATCTTAAGTAAATCTGCTCACATTTCAATAAAAACCCCAAAAACTTTAAGGGCCGTTCACACTGTGTAGAAGAGAAAACATTCCTTTTAGTTGTAGCACAGGGACATAAAAAAGGGGCACAAGGACACATCAGTTACTTTTATTATTTTACATGTTCCCATAAAGTTGTTGGTGTGATCATCCAAAAGCACTGAAGCTGTGTTATTAGTGTATGAGGGAAGTACTGATGTGCTGCATGCATGCTGCACTGATTTTGTAGGGGCAAACAGTGCAGCAAAACGCAAGAAAACACATGTGTTGTGGAGCTGCAGTGTGAACGAGCCCTAAGGTTATCACTTGATGCTTGATCATAATATAACAATTAACATTGTCAGCTAATATTGTTCAGGCCCACCTTGGTTAGTCAAATTTAATACTATAAAAAAATGCCAAACCAAATAATCTGTATTGCCATTAACATGCAAGAACCCCAATTACTAGAAAAAGCCCATATTTAATATATATTACATGCAATTTTATATTTGCATTTCAAAAAGAACTATTCTCTTTTCAAATACTATAAAGAATATGTATATTAAAGTCAAACTAATGCCTGCATAAGAGGTCTATCAAGCTAAAGCAGAAGCAAGCCTTATGTCAATAAAGAGCACCTCAAAAACTGGCCACTCTAACTTTTAGATGAGTTGACATAATAGAAACAGAATTTATTTTTTAAGACTTTTACATCTACAATGTCTAGAAGGTCAAGACTTTTGCTTAAGCATCAAATTGTGAGAAACTTTCACAGTATATACAAATGTAAAACATACAAAACAAAGGGAATACCTTTCAAAGCTATGACTTTACTGGCAGGGTTCATGATTGCATTGTCTGCTGAAATGGGTCTCCGAATAGGATTGGTTGGGTCGTTCAAGTCGATGATTACAACCTGGGCTTGTTCTCCAACCTTTTCTCTGATGCAGATGAACTTGTCCGACTCCATTGTAAGGGTACTAAAACCGATGTTAGCTGGGTTAATACCCAAATTTTGGAGCTGTTAAGGATAAATTTTTTTAAAAAAAGTTTAGAAAATTTCTCAGGTGTTAAAAATAAAAAAATATGAAATATGAAAAGAAATACCTATCTAAAATATCAGACAAACACAAATACTATTGAACAGAATGCAATCTACTTACACAGGCACAAAGAAAATGTAACAGTGGCTAGTAACACACATTTTCCTATGATGTGCCAGCACCAATAGAACCCAAAAGCAATGTCTAAAAATGTTAATTAGAACCCCAGAAAGTGCAATCTGTGTAATAATATTGGTAATGAGACATATATTGGCTAAGGCAAGTAGATAGAAATCTTTTTAGAAGACAAATGCTGGCATTAGCAAGAACATCCGAGAGCGAGAGAAATCCAGTTTTAAACCACAGAAGTTCTCCAACCTGTGGCCTACACAAGATCAACGTATGTATTGATCAAAAATTTATGTTAGGGCTTTCATGCCATCAGCCAGGGTGGATAAAAATCAATG